>CM060310.1:36991801-37034301 GCA_030674185.1 Monoplex corrugatus
CACTGTTACTATGAAGTTTAACCCTTCTTGACTCCTGCACCCCGTATATCAAATGCAAAAACGTAACCACTGACTCCCTCACCCTATCCTGCTGGAAGCTGATGGACAGGGTGCGGGAGTCGAAGGGTTAATAAAACAAACAAACAAAAACATTCATGTCCATGAAGGCCTAATACATATTTTCTGTGTAGGCCTACCTACATGCTTACAGGCATATTAATATGAATAATATCTATATCATGCAATGATTTGAATGAATGGCTCGTTTAGTTTCGCATCACTTACCTCGGATGGCAGAAGTGATTCTGATAAAGAGATGATGGATAACGAGACACAGCGATGGTAGACTGCTAATCTCTTGGCTCTAATCTGTTGTTTAAGTGTTCCATGTCAAATGAAACAAGACCATATCCAATCTCCACTACTGTGACAACACCTTGTCCACTTATCTTGACCGTCGTGTCAACTCCAACACGCAACTCGCACCTCGCGCTCTCAAGTGAATGAGGGTCACGCTTTCCACACGCGCTGTTAATTGTATGCAGCGTGCGTACGACTGGTCGAGTGACGGAATGATACAGGCGCCCAAGCTTATGACTGTCAGGTACGGAGGGGTTTTTAGCGACCAACTTTATATAGTTCAAGTACGACCGCGCCGTCGCATTTCGCACAGTCTGTGCTTGCCGACTGACACAGGGGTGGGGGAAGGTGAACAACTCCACCCCCTTCTTTCGCTTTACGATGAGGACGGGAGGGTGGGTGGGAAGGATGTAGGGGGGGGAGTGTGGAGGTGTAAAGCTCGGGGTGTCTGCTGTGACAAGTCTGTTGTCGTCCTCTGTTCAAACTAGTCTCAGAACACACGCAGAATATTTCCTGTCACCTGATTGGCCCAGGGCGGCTGGGATGGGTGGCGATGGTAGTGGTTTTCTCACGCTCGTGGAGCTTGGCGCGTGCAAACCCATTGCTCAAATCAAATCTGTCGCTAAGGGATCTGCGATAGCGCAGCGGTATTTTCAGTCACGCGATGCACCTGCCGCCCCTGCTTTTGTGAAAGTGTCGTAATTAACCTGCCGATTACCTGTACCTTCTAGGTCTTCGTTCTACCAGTTGAGAACATTGTTTCTCTTCCGATCGCCGAAGTTACGGAACGATGGGCTAGGTGAACAGTTGGATGGTTGACCGCCTGGGAACACCATCGCCGTATGTTAGCAAAACTTTCACGTCGGGTGGTTTCTTTTGATAGAGCTGTAGGGACTCGCGATCTAATATCACGAGTTATACCTGCAACATGAAAAACTGACCAGTTCGCTGCCCATCTTAATGTTTCAGTCGTTCTTGTGTTTCAAACAAGCCCCCTTCACCCATCACTCCCCTCCTCCTCCACCCCCCCCCCCCCACTCCCACATCAGACCTTTTCAGGGTGTAGGATTTTGTGCAAGTTCAGTGGAGCTGCCAGATAAATACTGGCAGGTTTGGGTGGGGCGCATATGGATGTGTCCGAATGCGATGATTGCCTCTTTGACAAACTCAAATTCATAAACGGCAAATTCTACATGTTCTGGTCCGACTGTTGCTCGACCGTAAAGAAAGAAGCACGGCCACAGCCATAGGCACACAGCGTGGTTTGTTTCGTTTGTTTTTATTACCCTTTAACTCACGCACCCAATCCACCAACTGCAAAAATTTAACCCTTTGGTTCCCTCGCCCTATCCACCAACTGCAAAAACTTAACCCTTTGACTCCCTCAAAAGGTTAAGGGAGGGAATCAAAAGGTTAAGTTTTTGTTTTGCAACATGGTTGTCAATGGAGGATGCTGGTGAACAGGATGTGGAAGTCAACGGGTTAAACTGTCCTTTTTTTTTTCGAATGCCTGTATGCACGTTGTTTTGCTCACAATGTGTAGGCGGTACATATACACGCAAATGCAAACAACACACACACACACACACACCACAACACACACACACACACACACCACACAACACACACACACACACATACAACACACACCACACACACACACACACACACACACACACACACACACCACACACACACACACACACACACCACACACACACACACACACACACACCACACACACACACAACACACACACCACACACACACACACACACACACACACCACACACACACATACATACATACACGCAAATGCACACACCACACACACACACATACACCACACATACACACATACATACAACATACCATACATACACACGCAAATGCACACACCACACACACACACATACACCACACATACACACACCAACCACACACACACATACGTACACACACACTAACCACACACACACACACAACACACACAACCACACACACACACACACACACACACACCAAACACTTGATTTACCACTCTCTGAACATGAAATGAATGCAATAATAGAAAACAAAGTAAAAGCGCAATGTGACCTTCGCCCCTTCTCGGTAAATAACCAGGGTTTTACAAGACAAGAAATAACTTTAGTTTTCAGATTAACTCTCAATTCACTTCGAACTAAATGTAGTAAAACCATCAAATGTATCTGTGGTGATTTTATAACCTTTTGTGTTGTCAGCGAATGCGACCTTATTTCTCTGCGTCATTTACAAACTTAAAACAGAAACATACTGATTTCACTCTGTATTTACACATTGCTAGACGTTTACTGCACAGTCCTGTAGGTCGTTTCCTTTGATTCAGCCCAATTGTTTTATACCTGTAACTCCCACACAGCCCCGAGTAATCCGATGAAGCCTGACTGATATAATGTTCTGATTGTTTTTCTTTTGTTCGTTAATTTGTTTGATGTTACATTAATTGTTACCTTAATTGAAATTTGTTACCTTAATTGATACAATGCCTTCATGATTACATAGATTCATTCATTTCTTACGCACCATCCCCCCCCCCCCCCCCCCCCCCCCCCGTCTAAAAACACATATGTGAATAGACGTTAAAAGAAATAACGAAATAATGAACACACACCACACACACACACACACACACACACACACACACACACCAACCACTCACACCAACCACACACACACACACACACACACACACACACACACACACACACACACACACACACACCACACCACACACACACACACACACACACACACACACACACACACACACACACACACACACACACACCAACCACACACACATACCAACCACACACACACACACCAACCACACACACATACTAACCACACACACACACGCGCGCGCGCGCGCCCGCTGTTTGTTTGTCTCTTTTAGGTTTTGTGATTTGTCTGGGCGGTGACTTTTTAACTTGATTATTTTTCGTAAAGTTGTTAGTGGATCTCAGTCGCATGGCACAGCGTGTAGACTACTCTATTGTGATTACAACTTTATTCATTTAGGTATTTATTTTTACTTACTTACTTACTTACGTACTTACTTACCTACTTACTTACTTACCTACTTACTTACTTACATACTTACTTATGTTCATTTATCTAATTTAACCCTTTGATTCCCGCACCCTGTCCATCAGCATCCTGCATTGTCAACCATGCTAGCAAAGCAAAAACTTAACCCTTTGACTCCCTCGCCCAATCCACGAGCTTCCCGCAGGAAGCTGGTGGATAGGGTGAGAAAGTTAAAGGGTTAAGTTTTTGCAGTTGGTAGATAGGGTGCGGGAGTCAAAGGGTTAATTATAGTTTTCCAGCTAAGATTACGGATAGTTGTTCATCCCTCTCTAGTGGGTTTGTACTGAAATTGAAGCTTTGGACTCGCAGATAGGTGTGGGTCTAAATAGATGTAGTAGGGTGGTGGTAGTGGGACGTCGAATGTAAGTCGCACATACTGGACAATAGGAGGTTGTGATTGATTGACTGATTGATTCTGTTCAGTTTTTACGTCGACACCCAGACACCCACCTCAAGTGATATGGCTAACGGGGGAGGTTGTGATAAAGCGACGCGTCTAAGTTGAGTCCTAACGCGACGTAACAGTCAGAGTGTGTGTTTCGCCTGTCATTGTTTGGTCTTGTCATCCCCCACCCCGCACCATACCCCTACCGGAGGGACGCCGGCTTGTAGGGGTGGGCTCGGCTCAATGAGTGTTTCACCCATACGCTCTGTGATCTCACCACTGAAATTTCCCCCTTCCTGCTCCCCACCATGGGGATTTCGGCGGTAGAGAAGAGTGGGGCGGGATGGGGAGTTTGGGGATTCGGTTCTCCCAAATTTTTTATAATTATTGTCTTTGGGTTCTCCATATTATCAGGGCCATGTTGGAAATTCTATGCTAGAAACGTCCTTTTGTTTTCGTTAATCTCTTTGTTTCTGATCTTAACAATCTCTCTTTAGATATGTTTTTAAGATTAAAAAGATAGATTGATTTATATCAATCAGAGAGAGAGAGAGGTGTACGTCTGTGTGTGTGTGTGTTTATGGCATGAGACAGGACGTGTGGCATTAAACAATAAGAAAACACGTTTCACAGCGGCAGTATCAACACAAAACGGTTGGGATAAAGGCCAAGGGTTTGACTAAACTTAGGGCTGTTGTGTGATAGTTTCGTTTGTATGGCATGTTTGTTTCTGTTGAACATCGATCACGGATTCAAGACTCTGTCGTCTGTTATTTCTATCAGTAATGTTTACTACTTAAAGAAAGACAGAGGCAACATGGAAGATCTTCCCAAGAGACCCCTCGTCCAGACCACGTGACTGACTTTTCCAAGTGTGGCCATGCTTTGAACGCAGAAGGGGACTATTTCGAACATCAACACTCGAATCAACCGATCAAAGAACATCTCTCAACATTCGCACCATGCAAACAGCTGATTCAGATGGGCATATACCGCGTAGATAACATTATGTTAAAACCTCCGTTTTGTTCCTATCGCCAGAAAGCATCAGCATCGCAAAAGAATACCAAACTCAAGAAAAGCGCAGCTGTTTTTCAGTTAGTTCATTCACTCATATTTCTCTTAACTATAAAAAGACTTCGCCGAATCGATGAGCCCCATCTGTCTCACGACGGTATTGAAACTGCAAATCCTGTCGTTTACTCTGTGGTCTGCCGTCTTGCACATCTGTTCAAATTGGTCATGATATACTTTTCAGTGAGAGACTTTTAGAGACAGACGAGGAGAAGTAGGGTGGCAGAACGCGCTGCACAAGCTGTCGGCAGGCACTTTCCCCGTTTCTAACATCACGGGATAATTTTCCTCCCATAACAGGATTTTATCACTTTACACCTTTAGCGGTTGCTTTAAAACGACGTCTCGCACGAACAGATGAAAACCAACAGCTGGACAAACTTGAAATCAAACAGACGAGAAAGACTGAAAGACAGCAGAAGAAAAAAAATTGTTATCAGCATTGCTAGAAGATCTCAGATTTCACGCTTGAAGACGAAGCAAACAGACAGCACGTGCATGCACAAGTGGCTCAAGTTAACCAGAGTACAATAAGCTCAAAAGCGAAAAAAACTCGAAATTTCACATTTAAAAAAAAAAAAAAAAAAAAAGAACGACAACAATAACAACTGCTATTACTATTACTGTTTGGAATTTAGCGTTTGTTCGAGGGGGGGTCCTCGCATTCGAACAGTTCCATGTGCGCTTCACCCACATTTTCCAGCAATCATCAGACTTTCTGAGTCGAACAGTTCCATGTGCGCTTCACCCACATTTTCCAGCAATCATCAGACTTTCTGAGTCTGCACAAACCACATGCGTTAGCAAGTTCTTGAAATGGGGATGGGGAGAGGTATCTACGAAACAGTATGCTGATATTACCAGAATGAACAAAAACATTTAGATGGGTAGCAAACAGGCCAGGTTTTAATGTTGCGGACTGCAGGCATAAAGATGGGCTTGCACACAGGTCATCTTTTCATGTCGCAGGCTGAGACCGAATTCCAGATCCCAGACTTTGACTCCAGGGGTCTATCAAAAGAACCAACCAGCCTGTGATGAAGACGTGCTTCACCCGAGGGTTGAACCCA
Organism: Monoplex corrugatus; assembly: GCA_030674185.1. Taxonomy (NCBI): domain Eukaryota; kingdom Metazoa; phylum Mollusca; class Gastropoda; order Littorinimorpha; family Ranellidae; genus Monoplex; species Monoplex corrugatus. Next base: position 36,997,823 of record CM060310.1, read on the forward strand.
CACCCCCAATAAACACTGCATGGCAATCTAACAACTGAGATAGAAACCCACTGTAAATTCTTTAAGTATTGCAAATTTCTCAGATAGTAGCGTCTTTACGTTCTCTGTCTGTGAAACTTTGCAAAAATTTCAGTGACAAGAATATAAATGGTATTTTTTGTTTCGGGACGGTTATGTGCCATTTTCCCCATTGCAAAATAATATTATTCAGAATGTATTTTGAGCATCAAAGGTTAAAGCGGGAATCGCTATCCTAAGCGTGAAAGAAATACATTTTAGCTGTAGCGATACAGGTTAAAATTTTCCTGAAGTGGAATTTTCCATTCCATCGTGGGTCGAGGTCATTATGTAACGCAAGAAAGGGAAAATGGTGGCTCAGGTCCCGCAGTATGATACGAGCGGGGATGATCTATGCTGTGCTCTCACCGTGTTTATCAATGTATTCATCTAGGCGTTCCGATTTTTGTCGGATGCGTGAATGCACGCTGTTTAGCCCACAATGCGCAGGCGATATTTTGCTGCATAGTTTGCATACTGCATCTTCGGCGTGCACACACGTTGCGTGTTTTCATGTTCCCCTAAGCCACCAGATATTGACATAAGTCTTTATCCCTGCATATTTTTTATGTCCAATTTTTTTGCGCCACCTTAATGGCAACAGAAGCTGGCACACTTTTTTTTTTTTTTACAATGCTATGATGATGATGTCGATGGGGATGATAATCACGATGCTTTGGAGATCCATCTAGGATTGAGACTGCGTGACAGGGTTGTACTCTACGCTTACTATCATAATATATCCTGGCGTCAACCAAGCCCGAGAGATACAGACACCTGCGGTGCTGGTTAGAAGATTTGAGCAACAACGTCAATGACGCATCCGTGAAGTGGATGAGACTCGACTGTGTGGTCCCAGTCTTCCCAATGACCCCATAGCACACCCAACTCTGGGTAGGAGCCAGTTAGAACCGAAAAATCCCACAATAATTTTTGAAGGGACTGATGGGGATTCGAACCCACAATCTTCCAGTCAGTAGTCCGTTGCGTTAACCACTACAGAACGGCGACTGGTTTACCCTGCATACGTGGTGTTCTGCATGCGTATGCATGCAAAGGGGGTTTAGGCACTAACAGGTCTGCACAGAGAGACCGGAAAAAATCTGCACTCTATACCCACTAGGGGTGAAGTACCCAGGTAGTATTAAACCTTATATCTTTCGATTGAAAGAATCTGAGGTCTTAGCCGCTTAACTACCGCATCTGCCGAACTTTTTTTCCCGCCGAAATATATTTTAGTCTCGTGTATGGGCATTCCAACTGTCATATTATTATACGTGATTGCAGGCAATTAGTATTAGCGCCAACTTTAAAGTCACAAGAACCAAAACTGTAATTATATCGGGAACATAACAGTTTATCTCTTCTGACGCCCACTAAATCACAATCGATGTGCCGCGTCGTAGAGGTGATATGTGATTACCTCTCGATAAAAAAAGAAAATTCTAAAAAAATGAATTAAAAAAAACAAAAACTCATTGGAGGGAAGGCTTATATCTTGTCGACAAAAGCGTGTATGTCTGTCTATCAGTATTGCAGCAAAATGGGCCAGCAGAATTCTCATCTCTCTTTGTAAGTGAATTTCTACCAAATTTGAGAGTCATAGGGCACATTTAGTGAGCAGTCACGAAATACATGATGTAGAAATATGGAGTAAGGTGGTCCAGTCTATGAACAAAATTACATACTTGAATTTGTCCCGATTATTTGAAAGGATTTTAGCTTGATTGGCTGCATATATTGTAATGCTGTAAAACAATCGACTCTTGCAAGTTTCGTTGTACCTGGTGAAAAGTAAAAGGTCACATATACAACAACAACAACAACAAATGTTTTCTTGCGTCAGCAAGAATTTCTCGATCATTTATCGATGGATGAAGACCAATCTGGACCCCATGGTCAGTCTAGAGCATCGTTTCGGGTGAAGCAGGTTCAAATTAATCGGAATGCTCAAAGAAAAAGATAAAAAAACAACAACCATGTATTATTTGACTCAGTAGTTAAAAACAAAGTATAAATCTCAGCGTGACTTTTAAAAATCAGATTTAAATTATTATACGTTTAATACTGTCGAAAAGCTGATTACGAAATGGCGGGGGGACCGTCTGTTCATTCCCAAGGTAAACTTTTCACTAAAAAGTTTACAGGCACAAAAAAAAAAAAAAAAAAAAGATGTATTGATAATTCATGGTTTGAGTTATGAATTGTTCGTCTTGTTATTATTATCATTATTTATTTTTTCTCATGAAGATTCGAGCGTTTTCCCGGCTTTGGACGCATACAGTTTACCACATGAATTTCACGCTTGACGGAGCAGACAGGCACGTGCATGCGCGTGCGTTGGCCCACGCGCCATTAGAGCTACTCGGTACCAAACTGATCGCTCTTTTTAATTGTGAACGTTCTCTCCCCTGCTTGGGTTTCCACGCGACTCTGCTTTCCTCTGACTTCATCTCATTTGCATACATCTGCTCGAAGTCTCAGGATCTTGAGCTACGGATTTATGGGGGCCGGCGGTGGAATTTAGGGAGATTTATTTGAGTGTGTGTGTGTGTATGTGTGTGTGTGTGTGTGTGTGTGTGTGTGTGTGTGTGTGTGTGGTGTGCGTGCGCGTGCGTGCCAGCAAGGTGACCGAGTCAGTTTTTAAAGTCACGCGGATTTGAATGTGATTCTACACACAGCTATTTGAATTATCAAAACTGAGGTTTATTCAACTGCGTGAGTCTCATCAGAACTAAAGGAAGGAAAAAGAAAGATGAATAGACAGACAATGAGACAGAAGGATGAATAAACAGACAACAGGTAAAAAAAGGGGATGGACTACTAAGCAGGCAGTGAAACCAAAACGCATGACAAACATAACACACGTGCAAGTAACAAACGCAATAAATAATAATATGGTTGAAATGTGTACAAGCCGACCCACTCGCTTTTCAGGGTAAGTCAGAGGAAGCCCGCAACGTTTTAAGTTCACATTTTGTCCAAAAAAGTTTCCGTTGTACCAGTCGCTGTGGTGAAGTGGTTAGTGCAACGGACCACCGACTGGAAGGTTGTGGGTTCGAATACTCATCAGTTCGTTTAAAAATCATTGTGGGAATTTTCGGCTCTAACCGGCTCCTACCCAGAGTTGGGCGTGCTATGGGCTCATTGGGAAAACCGGGACCACACAGTCGAGTTTCATCCACTTTACGGATGCGTCATTGAGGGTGTTGCTCAAAATCTTCTGACCAGCACCGTAGGTGTCTGTATCTCTCGGACCAGGTTAACGCCAGGATATGTTATGATAGTAAGCGTAGAGTACAGCCCTGTCACGTAGTCTCAGTCCAAGATGGAACTTCATTGCATCATGATTATCATCCTCATCGACATCATCATCATCATTGCATTGTCAAAGCTGTTTCAGCTTCTGTGGCCACCAAGGTGGCGTAGAAAATTCGACAGAAAAAAAAGTGAGCACAAAGGTAATCTTCCTGATTGAATGATCCTATAAAGATAAGTTCCATTATACAAAACAGTGGTCACACTATACTTTCAAGCAGTCCCATTTTTCTTGGAAGTATTTAGTCGTGTGCACGTTGTTTCGCCCACGCTGCGCACACAGTATGTTGCTGCACAATCTGCAAACTCGTCTTTCAAAACTAAAATGGCTGCAATTGAGCGTAGTTCATCGGATTATTACAACCAATATTATTTTCAATGCAATGAGTATAGCATCTACGACAAACTGTACATTGTGTAATAATACAGAAGACCGTTGAACACTTCATGTGGAACTCTACTGTGTCTGTAACTTTTGGAACTTAATAGAACATTCAATCAATGAAAAATGCGAACATAGTTTTATTAACATGAAATCCACTCGGAACCTTGTATTGTTTGGTGTTGATTAAACTGCAAAAACAGACAGAATGTTTGGTCTGATTGGATTGCTTGCAAAATCCTTTATCTTTAAATGCAAGATTGACAAATGTGTTCCTAATGTACCTACTTTTCAAAGACTACTAAATACAAGATTCAAAACTGAACAGTCTAATGCCAAAATAAATTTTCAGGAGTCCGTCTTTAATGCTCAGTGGAATAACGTGTTTGCCACTGTCTTCTCAATAAAGAACAAATTTATCTTTATGACTTATTTTTAAATCTTGATATTCATTTTGAAATCTCCGGTGTATGAAATATTGTTATATTATGTTTTCTGTATGTTGTATGTTGTCCGATGTCAACAATGCTCTTCCTATATGTATGAATTGATATAAGTTTCCGTTACTACATTGTATGTTGATGTCTGTTTATTGTAAAACAACAACAACGAATGAATAGAGAGAAAAAGAAACGGTTAAAAACCCACCATCTTTCTGTGGGCGTGCATGCTGGGTGTTTTCATGTTCCTTATCTGACAAACGGTCATCTCACCAGACGGTAGACGTGCATTAGAAATATCCAGTAGAATTGGCCAAGCTAAAACAGCATTCGAGAAAATGAAAAGACGTTATAACTAACAAAAGCCTATCAGTTAACATCAGGAAGAGAGTTCTTCAGTGTTATATAGAAGCAATACTGATGCATGGATGCGATGCTTGGATAATCAACAGGCGAAGTCAGAACGTTACTGACGCAGCTGAAATGTGGTTTTTAAGGGGGATGATAAAGAGTTCAGTGGACAACAAAGAAAACAGACGAGACAGTCATTTGTAGGACATTTTATGAGATACGAGAACTCTGAGCGCCTAGTCACAACAGGAAGGCTAGAGGGGAAAAGAGCACCAGTGGAATCAGCCAGAAAATAGACAGTTTTTACGAGAGGTTGGGGACGGAAAGGGTAGTAGATACACTTGCAGAGACGAAAGATAGATTCGTATGGAGGGTTATGATTACCAACGCCATGCGGCATGGCAGATGATGATGATGATGGTGGTGGTGGTAGTGGTGGTGGTGGTGATGGTGATGGTGATGATGATGACGACGACGATGATGGTGATGATCACAGACTTGTCACACTTGTAAGAAGTCTGTGAATCCCATACGCTAGCCATTGGCATGACTTACAGGATCTTTGACATGCATATTTCGATTTCTGTTTTGATTCGGCTGGCAGGTTTAGCGCAATAATCATCTTTGAAATCAGTTGGATCTCAGAAATTCTATGGCGATGGGTTTCCCGAAAACATCAAACAAATAAAAAGTACACTTTTTTGATCAAGGATGGTTACTATGCTTAATGTACAATTCTTGTGATCTGAAATCAGCACCTGTATTATGTTACTTGTATGTAATCTTCACACTCAGCACACACGCACAGACACACAGACACACAGACACACACACACACACACACACACACACACACACACACACACACATACACACACACACAAACACGCATATGTGAGTGTATATATTGTATACACAGTTTGCGACCGAAAAAACATTCTGTGCTAATCAAACGAACAAACCACAACACATTTACCGGACAAGGCACATTTTGTGCCAATGTAAGCAAACAAGCAAACAAAATTCCGACAATATTTAAGTTCCAGAATCAGTATGAGGAAGACACAAGAACATCTGCAGGCGACGAACAACAGCAGGAGACCCTAAGGCCCTAAAACACATTTGGGTATTACAAAGTGACTGGTCCAGAACAGACACAAGTGAACAAACTTCGTTGCTGTCTTACATGACAGCCGCATTATAGGCAGTAAATATGTTTTTAAACTCATAAACACAACGGAGTAGCATATTACAAACATGAGAAAATTTTCAGTTTTAACCCTTTCACTCCCGCACCCTATCAACCAACTGCAAAAACTTAACTCTTTGACTCCCTCACCCGATCCACCAGCTTCCTGCAGGAAGTTGGCGGATAGGGTGAGGGAGTCAAAGGGTTAAGTTTTTGCTTTGCTAGCACGGTTGACAATGCAGGATGCTGGCCGGCAGGGTGCAGGAGTCAAAGGGTTAACTTTCAATTTCAACATCGAAAGACGACGCTTTAGTCAAAGTGCCTAAATGTGGGACTTTCAATTAGAAGGCCTGGGTACTTCCCACCTGTTGGGTAAAGGAAGGAGATTTTCCCCATCTTCCAGGTCAACCTGTGCACAGACCTGCAGTACCCAAACCCCTTTCGTGTGCATATACACGCAGAACATCAAATAAATACGTTACAGAATCCTGTACTTCATGCCAGTCTCTGGAGGCTTATTGATACATGAAAACGCTCAGCATACACGCCCATGAAAGACGGAGTATGCAGACTGCACAGCAACATACCGTCTACATAATGTATGCAAAACAACGTGCATACGCGCAACCGAGAAAATACGAACGGTATATGTAGTAAGAAATTCTGGGGATAGCTGGACAGCAGAAGGTCCTCAGAGGAGAAACCCCGTCAAACAAGTGTTTCGGTCCATTGATTCTTGACGCTCTAAGGGGCCGGGCCACATCCAGGTCATGACTCTTGGATGCCCCTCTGCTGTCGCCATTTATTATTATGATTATCATCATTATTTTAGAAATTTGTCCTCCTCGAAACACAGTCAGCCATGCAGAGATAGAGATGCAGACAACCAGCAGACTGATACAGACAGATAAACAGGCAGAAGGAGACGCAGACTGATACAGACAGATAAACTGATACAGACAGATTAACAAGCAAAAGGAGACGGACGACCTTATGCCAAGGACTGTTACTCCCTGAGGACATTCGCTCATTCATTCATCACTGGACAACACAGACGTCTCGAACACGAACACCTGCCGACAGCTTCACTGAAAATGAGCTATGGCGTCTTGTCATGTCTCGTCTTGTCTTGTCTCTGCTCATTAACTAAAAGACAGGTGCAGAAAGCCACCTGTTGAGGAAGAGTATGGAGGTGTTGGAAACTTGGCGAAGGAAGGCAGGGCACGATATGGGGGTTAAATCAGCACACAGGGTTTCAACGAACCGTTGGAGTTTAGTTGGAGCGATCCGTTGATAGGATGGTTTGATTGATTGATTTGTTCAGTTTTTACGTCGGCATCCCCCTCTGGTGATATGGCCGCGGGGATAACCATCCCGGTAAGTGGGGGAAGGGGGACTTATCTAATCCTATGCTGACACCACCAGGACAACAATGATGTTAACATGGGACAGTGAGAGGCAGTTTTAATGTAGCACACCCCGGGATTCGAACCCACATGAGATGGTAACGAATCAGTGAGGTATATACACCATATCTACATAGCGAACACGACAAATTTGAATGATGGAAACAGCAGATCATTGGCGTACGATAAGTCATGTTTATGTTGTTGTGGCAGGTAGAAAGGGGGAGGGAGGGAGGAAGGGGGAGGTGCTGAGAGGGGACGCTATACTCAGTTATTACATCAATCTACACTGGGTGCGATAGTATGTCTATCTACACTGGTCGCGATAAGTGGTGCGTGCTTTCCCTATACCGCACCCACAGATAACGTTTTCTCCCCCACTCCACCCTCACCCCACCCATTGATTCGAGTTTTACGTCAGCATTCAACCTCACAAGTTACTTTATTCGAGTTTGATGACCGTTACAACACTATACACACAGGTGGAAGGTCTGGTTTTAAACCTGCTTAGGTTACAGAAAAATAGGAAAGTAGAATCAGAATACGAATTTAATGTAACAAGACAAGAGACGAGCGAATTTTCGGTCAACTGGCCTATGTCAAGCGTAAACATCAGACAACAATTAACAAACGATAAAGCATTTCAAACTCAGCTCTGTGTAAAGGTCAAAGAGAGAGAGAGAGAGAGAGAGAGAGAGAGAGAGAGAGAGAGAGGAGAGAGTATAACGACTTTCAACTTCAATGACTTTGAACAGATAACAAAATGAAACAGACTTATTGAAATCTGTTCAATTGTTCGCCATTTAAAAACTAGTGCTGTTTAATGTGTTTGTCATTAGGATGGCGATCAGCGCTTCACGCTTAACGTTTTGTGACTGTCTTGGGCTATATAACAAAGCGAACCGTTAAACTTTTTCTTGTGATGGTTCGCTGTTCTGATAGTATCTCCGACGTATGGTTCTCTTTAGAAGTGAGAGATCCCATTTTGTAAAATTGGCGGAGTTTCTTTTATCGTGTATGGCCAGTCTGAATGTTGAATGGCCCAGCTGTGGCATGCCTGTGGCTTTGTTCCTGTGACCTGCTGGCGAAAAGGTCATACCCTGTGTAGAGAGCACAGACACATATGGATGTCTGTGGTAGAGAAAAAGTACCGCCGACAGTTTTTTTTTAACTCTTCCCCATCTCTCCTACCTCTACCGGACTGGAACATTACCACGCGCCTTTCGTGATGTATGGACACGCACGAGAGTTTGGTGGCGAAAAGGTGTGACACCCCCACTGTAAACATGTTAAAAAATATGAAAAAAAAGAAAAAGAAAAAATGCAGGAGCGTATCCTTAGTCCCCAGAGAGGCAAATAGGATTACACGTACCTTCCTTTTTCAATGGTAAGCACCAACTTGCAAAAAGACAAAGACGAGCAAAACAAAATTACACAATCGTCTCTAGGACGGCCACCTAGCACTTTCTTGCTTCCTAATCCCCAAACATTTTTTTTCATGTAGTTACCTTCCTCAAAAGTTGTTGTTTCGTTTTTGTTGTTTCAGATCAAACAGTTAACTGTGTTGCATAAAAATTTTCTTGATTTGTTTTGTTTTGATTTGTTTACTTGGCTTTGTCTTCCTGATAGTTCTTATCAATGCAAGGAAGACGACCTCAATTTCCTTCTCGTGGGGCTGTGGATACGTACCTGCATTTACTCTGCTATATTTTGTTCTGGTGGTGCCTCTGCTTCTGCACGGTATTTGATATAATTTTTGTCAGTAGCAACACTGGCAGCTATGGTTTGATTTCCTTAGAAGTTGATAAGGATACGGACTTCCCTGTTAGCCACAGTGTTAATCGCTGACCCGTCGGCATATACATGCGAGGGTTGACAACCAGAACCAAGTATCTCGATTTTCTGATAGTTTACAGGTGACCATTTTAACCTGGGTTTTTGAAGAGAGGCTATATCTACATTTTGAATACTGGTTTTTGGTTTTATCGATAACTGATCAAAAATCAGTATCATGGCAAAAACGAATTCCACCAAGTAAAAGATCACATAACAAACAACAGTTCAGTATAAAAAGTGAAAATTGACAAAAAAAGTGAGATACTGGGTTCTGGCTGTCAACCCTCGCATGTATCTATGTCTTCTGTGAGTAACGCTCTTCTGTTGAGCCCATCGTGAGAACACGGCATGGCTGTTCATCTTGTATATTTGCGACGTGACATTGGGAACAGTGATGCTGATTATAATGTCCAGCTGTTTTAGTGTCCATGGTTTTGGCAACAGCAAAGAAGACAATAAAAATGCTTCCTCCAGTAGAGCTAGCTGATGTTATGCAGTAGCTTCTTGCTGTCTGGGGCAAAAGCCTCTTTGTTTTGGACGATTTTTGATCAAACCATCAAATTTCTGCTTCATCAACCTTATCTAAGTCCTAAACCTACAAAGAACAAAGCCTCTTTGTTTTGGACGATATTTGGTGAAACCATCAAATTTCTGCTTCATCAGCCTTTACCAAAGTCCTAAATCTACAAAGGCCAACTGCTGTTTCACTGTTCTATGCTGACTTCGCACGTATCGGAGCACCGAAACTTGAAAAGGTAATAATCAATCATGCGCGGGTCGGACCGTGGACACAAGAACATTGGTAGCATAGCTATAATGTGTCAGCCAATATGATTTAAACGGCCGCCTTTCCCTGTATGTGTATTTGTTATATCTTTTGGACGTGCCGTGACTGAACAAGACACGTGCCGTATTTATGCGAGCTGGTGGTTCTCTTGATAGAGCCTTGGAATCAAGATCCTGATATCTGAGTTTCCATCATCGTGGTGGCGTCAGCTTAGTGTTTAATAGGTCTCTCCCCATCCCCCTTCCCTGTTGTCCCCATTTCAAAACCTTATCCAGCGCATAAGGTCTTTTGTTTGTTTGTTTGTTTGTTTGTTTTGCAGGCTCAGGAAGTCCGCCAGATAACTGCTAGCAGATTTGAATCCAGTGAAGCGCATAGGGTTTTTCACAGGCCAAGGAAGCCCATGACATAATTGCTTGCAGATTTGGATTGAGCGAATATGGAATGCCGCAAGTGCGATGAATCCGTCCCGAACAAGCTCCAAGGTCCAAACAACAAACTCACGGCGTAACGACGCGTGTTCAGTGTGCTTTTAAAACCGCTGTACTGTATCTGTCGCTTGCCAGAGGCTACAAACTGTTGGGGCAGGAGAGACCATGATTTATAATATATGAGTATTAGCTATTCTCTATTTTTATACATGGGCCTACAGGATCACATCTCCGACTTCTTTTCGGAGGTTTGTGTGTCGATTAACCCTTTGACCCGCTGTCACCACACTGCATTGTCAACCATAATTGCAAAGCACAAAATTAACCCTTTGATTTCCCTACCCTATCCACCAGCTTTCTACAGGAAGCTGGTGAATAGGGTGAGGGAGTCAAAGAGTTAAGCTTTTGCAGTTGGTAGACAGGGTGCAGGAGTGAAAGGTTAATCCAGATGTCGTCCGGTTGCTCAGATAAAACAATTACTGTATTTTTTGTTATAGGCTGCACTTCCTTGATTCAGTTATACCTTACCCCCTCCCTCTCCCCCCCCCCCCCCCCACCCTACTCTCCTCTTGATGGAAAAAAAAGGGAGACAAAAGTAGATGGAACAGGTTTTCTCTTCAAACCTACTGACAAAAATACCTGCTAACTGCCTTTCTGCTGGACAATCACTTATACCTGCCCAACACATTTCCCATTCTTTACTGTTTAGCTGTTGAATTTCATGCAGTCAGGGAATCGTTCGTTCTTTGATTTAACGTCTTTTCACTATAAGTGATATTAGACGGTAGTCAGGGAATCACTGAATACAAATGCTGATTCTGTGTCGGTGAAAATATAAAATATGACACTTCAGTTTAACGGGAAGAAGCGGACAGTTGATAAACAAGGTCTATTTGAAAGTCTATAGTGTGTTTAGGGTGGGGATGGTGGTGTTCTTTTCAGTTAATTGTAATGTAGTACGCCACGGAACGTTTACAGCGACCATTCTAAGATATTTCAAGACCCAGATCCCTCCATGTGCAGCCTCAAAGAATCTGTTTTTATTTAATCACGCACACACGCACACACGCACACGCACGCACACACACACACACACACACACACACACACACACACACACACACACACACACACACACACACACACACACACACACACAATAGTGTCCTTTTTTCACAAAAATATAAAGAGCATTTGATGACTCAATTTATTTCTGAATAAAATGTTTGCATACGTAAAGGTAAAACCATTCCCTGCTGAAATCTGTAAACTTTTACTTGATTCTGGCCATTCTCCGAGTTTCAAATAAAATTGATCATATAATATACACATACATACAAATAGATAGATAGTAGATAGATAGATAGATAGATAGATAGATAGATAGATAGATAGATAGATAGACAGCAGAGCAGACAGATAGATAGATAGATAGATAGATAGACAGATAGATAGATAGACAGGCAGACAGACAGATAGATAGATAGATAGAGGGATAGATAGAGGGATAGAGAGATAGATATGGACAGATAGATAGAGAGATAGATACATACATAGATACATAGATAGACGTTCAAAGTTAATATGTCCTTCGGTTTGACAAAATATCAAACAGAAGTTTCAGTTTCTGAAGATGGCGTCTCCGCCCTGGGAATAAAGTCCATATGCACTAAGGCCACAGATATCACGTGATAGAGAAAATGCAAACTATTCCTGGCAGAAGCCCAACGAGTTGACAAGGTCTTGGGTCTTTGTTTAGCATTATGTTTTACTATGTCTATCCTGGAAGGAAAAAGAATGACCGCACCATATTAACTCTCCACTGATGAACCTCACAGAAACCCATCTATGGCAACCAAACGTACAACCGGTTCTCGTTTTCTAGTTTCAGTTTCAGTTTCTCAAGATGACGTCTACGCGCTCGGAACGAATTCCATGTGCACTAACGTCACAGGTGCCATGTGTATGATGATCCTGGCACAAGCCTTAAGCCTGCACATAAACCCATGAGCTGGCCAGGTCCTGGGGCCCTACCTGGACTTATGTTTTACCAAGTCTATATTTTATACTGGTATTTCATCAGCCTACCACTGGAATAATCTTGTTACATGTAAATGACATGTGTATCTGTGTATCTTACCTTCAAAAAAAGGAACACACATATTATATATAAATATAAGTAAATTAAAGGTCTGAATCACAACACAACTAGCTATTCTGTATGAACTCGTCTCACATGACAGACCCCCCCCCCCCCCCCCATAGTCAATGCCCAAATGTTCAGCTGTCTATCAACAGGTGAAGACAACATTTTCTTAATCGTAAGTAAGTAAGTAAGTAAGTAAGTAAGTAAGTAAGTAAGTAAGCAAGTAAGTAAGTAAGTAAGTAAGTAGGTAAGTAAGTGAATAAGTAAGTAAGTAGGTGAATAAATAAATACAAAATAAAGGAGTATGTAGATAAATAAACAGGTAAGAGATGGAGATAACAGTAAATACATACTCGTACACCCACATGCTGCACATAGACATACACACATACATTCATACACTCGTTTTCTAACAAGTTATCAACTCCACCACCGTAATTCTCTTCAACTATCCTCTATCCTTGATCAACTGCAAACAAAATATAAGCACATACCAACCAACAAACAAGCAAGCAAGCAAGCAAACAAGCAAGCAAGCAAGCAAACAAGCAAGCAAGCAAGCACACACACACACACACACACACACACACACACACACACACACACACACACACACACACCACAACACACACACACACACACACCACACACACACACACACACACTTTACCGACCGCATTTTTCTTCGCTATCCGTCCCGGCATTAGTCAACATTAATACGGTATCAAATCAAATGAGATGTTATCAAAGCATGTTAGATCGGTCAAGGAATACATACACATTCAGGAACAGAGACAGAGAGGGGGGGGGGATTGACGGAGGGAGAGAGAGAGAGAGAGAATGAGGAACGGAGAGCGTATGTGTGTGTGTGTGTTATTATATATATTATAATATATATATATATATAAATATATATATATATATAGGGTTGGGGGGGTATGTGTGTGTGTTGTGTGTGTGTGTGTGTGTGTTGTGTGTGTGGGTGTGTGTGTGTGTGTGTGTGTTGTGTTTGTGTGCGTGTGTGTATATTGTATGAGTGGGTATATGGTATAAGCGTGTGAAGGGCGTGGAATGTTCTCAGATCACAATTGTTGAAACAGAGCCTGAAATGTGTTCGTTTGTGACTGTTACATTCGTCTTCTTGAGATAAGATACCGATGTGTGCTGCTGTTTGATGGAAAGTTGTTCTGTTTGTCTAGATGCTTCCTCCTCTTTACCTGTGCTGTTGCAAATAAACACCTCTCTCTCTCTCTCTCTCTTTCTCTCTCTCTCTCTTTCTCTCTCTCTCTCTCTCTCTCTCACACACACACACACACATACACACACTCACACGCGCGCGAGAGAGAGCACGCACGCACGCACGCATGCATGCACACACTTCGTCCAATCCCCTTGACATGAGATATTTCGAGATATTTCTCCACTAGTACCGTCTTATTAACACTGCACAAAACCAGTATGTTGATGCCGTACCAGATACATGAACCTAACGAAAACTGCATAGGTACACAAAATCTCCAACATGTCTTTCCATGCCAGACGAATAATTCTGCCCTAAAGGACATTTTTTGTTTATTTGTTGTTGTTTTTTAGCCAAAGCAGGTACCCCCTGCTTTCTCTCTTTCCTGGGGCTGAATTCTATTACATTTCTTGTTGGTGGTGTTGTTGTTGGTGCTGTTCTCCTTGTGCTTGTTGTTGTTGTTGTCGTTGTCCCAGTAGTCTTTTATTTTTGTAATCAAGAAACTGATTCCCCTTTGAAGAAGAGCAGCTCAGCACCCCACAAACATCAAGTGTTTCAACGCACGATCAACTTTTGCATGGGTGTTAATCGCCTATCACGGTGGATTCAACCGTCGCTGTGATCAAAGGCTATCCCCCATTGCCGCCATCCACATGTTTGTGCCTGTGTGTTTGTGTGGGCGACGGATGGTACTATTGGCACAGCTTTGATCGGGTTGCACAAACGTTGGTTGACAACACCTGGGCGGGTCAGGGCTATTGGAGTACGTTCACTTCTGTAGGATCCACGGTCTGTGGGTGGTATCACACCTTCTTCCCGTGGTATGGAGTTTAATGCTAACATTAACTGACTACGGCAGGTGTAAGCTTAATCAACTGTAACCCAAACACCTGTCTCCCCTCTTCCTCTTTCCACCAACATGTAGGCCTACCCATTCCGTTTGCGTGGTTAGAACTGTGGTCAGAGAGATTAGCGGTTAGCTGTAGGACCGTACTTGTAACTCGTTTGTTTGATTGATTTGTTTCAGTTTTTACGTCGACACCCACCTCAGGTGATATGGCCGACGGGGATAATCATCCTAGAGAAGTGGGGGAAAGGGGGACTTAACTAATTCTATACCGACATCACCAGAACAACCACGGGCCCCAGTAGCTCAGTTGGTTTGAGCGTCGGATTCACATGCCAATGGTTGTGGGTTTGAATCCCGGGGTGCGCTATATTAAAAATGGCCATCTCACTGCCCCATCTTAACATCATTGTTGTTCTGGTGGTGTCAGTATAGGATTAGATAGGTTCCCCTTCCCCCACTTCCCCGGGATGGTTATCCCCGTCGGCCATATCACCTGAGGTGGGTGTCGACATAAAAACTGAACCAAATCAATCAATCAATCAAACCAGAACAACATTGATGTTAAGATGGGACGTTAAGAAGGCCAGTTTTAATGTAGTGCACCCCGGGATTCGAACTCACAACCATTAGCATGTGAATTCGACGCTCAACCAACTGAGCTACTGAGGCCCGCACGTGACTCACTTGTTAGCTGTTTGGTCTCTTTAATTAAATGGGTTAACCCTTTGACTCCCACATCCTGTCCACCTGCATCCTGCATTGTCAACCATGCTAGCAAAGCGAAAACTTAACCCTTTGACTTCCCTACTCTATCCACCAGCTTCCTGCAAAAAGCTGTTGGATAGAGTGAGGGAGTCAAGGGTTAAGTTTTTGCAGTTGGCTGACAGGGTGCGGGAATCAAAGGGTTAAAAGAAATAAAGGCCCAGACCTAATAAACATCCATGTACAAATTATTTTCACACACAAACATGTGCGTGCACGCACTAACACTTCCATCCCTATTTCCCCACCCTACGTATCAAAAGAAAAAATACCCTTCGCTCTTTCTTTTCTTTTCAAAAGGGGAGATTGAAAATATACAAACCATCAGAGAGAAAAAGAAAATCTTACTTTTAGGTGGCTCGCTCTGCGTGTATGTGGATGCCCCCTCTCCATTTCATTGTTTTGCGGGCTCAATTGCTCATATGGTTGAACGTCAGATTCACATGCTAACAGTTACGGTTTCGAGCAATGAGGCGCGCTACGTTAAAATGGCCTTCTTACTGCCCATCTTGACAGAATTGTGTTCTGGAGGTGCAGTACGGGATAAAGTAAGCCCCGCGCTTTTGGAATAGTTATCACCATCAGCCATATCACCTGAGATGAGTGCCGACGTAAAAGTGAACCAAAACCAAACAATCTATTGATATCTAGAACGAAACTCATTACGGTAACTGCTTTGCGAGCATAGGGCCTTCCCACTGAACAACCCGAATAATGACAGAATGCTCTGGGAGGGTATCCTAGGCTGTTCCACAAACCCCAGAGGTCTTTTTTTTCCTTTTTCTGTTCCCTCCTCCTCCCCCACCACCACTCCCCATTTTTTATGTCGTTGTTTTTGTACTGTCTTCCTCAGAAAGTTTCTGTTCTCGTTTTGTATTTTAGACTAGTTTAATCTGTCGGATAAAAGATCTGGTTTGTCTGCATGTTTTCGTCTTTCTGTCTGTGCGTGCCTTTGCAAGACAGACAATCCTGATTGCCCTTTCTTGGGGCTGTAACAATATACTCACATTCACTTTACTTGCAGTACTGTCTCTAGCAGATTTTTTCTCTTTTTTTTTTTTAACAAGAAACACCACGAGGGTGCGGACGGGACCCGGAGCACCAATGCCTCACCACACTCAGGACACTCATCTCCCAAGCTCCCGATGCCAATCGACAATCATTTCTTCAAGCAAAGGGGGGCTGTCCATGTGTTGCATAACCCATTCAGACCCAGTCACAATACTGATCTGTGTGAATGAAATATCGGGACTTTTGATGTGACGTATGAGGAGACCCTGAGTCTTCAACTTCGTTCAGTTCAATTTTCATAGATTGTATCAGACTATATGTCCATTCTGTTCGTCCTCGTATCTCGCTTGTAAGATCAAGTTATCTGGGATGCTCACCAGTCGCCAAGCCGTCTTCTTTCCTCCCATCCAAAGAATCTTAACAGGGAGGCTCTATGCTCTCAGATTGTTCAGCTGATGAAGGCCTAGACTAGTGTCATGAGAGACATAGTCCCTCTATTCTTCGCTGTCACTGTAGTCCCGTTCTTTACCATACTCCTCACCCTCTTTCTACCCCCACCCCGCCCACTTCTTTGCTTTAGTCCTTGCCCGTCTGTTCTTCACTTTACTCTCTGACGTCGTTCTGTTCTTTGGTTTACCAAGACCCTTCCATTGTTTGCTTAGACCTTGGACAATGATACTCGAAGAGCTCGCCACCCTCTTCATATCCAATCCACCATCACATCAAATGGCCCAGCGTTTACTGCCTCTCAGGAAGACGGAAGAAGAGTGTTGTTAAAATCTATACGGTAGCCAGAGGAGTCTAAGCGAGAACAACGGTGGTACACACGCTTTATTACTGCGCAAATATCGGCGACATGTGAACCGTCTGTGATGTCAAGAACGAGGGATATGAAGTGCTTAGTTGAGTCACGTTAATACTGAAGAAACACAATTTTCTAAGCTGTAGTGGATGCTGTTAGAAGAGCACAAGTCACGTAAATTGTGTTTGAAATTGGAAACAGTGGAGATGTAAGGGACGGGGACGGTGGGAAGATAGGCCTGGGATAGAGAGGGTGAAAAGAGTCAGGTCTTTGTGAGCTCGTTTAACACACTATGTTTAACTGAAAAAATATACCGCTTTTTATCAATTTTGAGCATGGTAGATCTTTAACAGATTGACATTTCTATGAAAATTTAATGGAAACTCACGAAGTTTGAAAGAAAAGACAGAAACCTTCTGTGTACATACGAATGCCCACATGCGAGCATATGTATGGTGAATAGGTTAACTTAAGCAGCGAAATAAAAAAACCTACACCGGAATTATCAGACTATCAGTTATTAAAAATCCCCATTCAGGTATGAAAACGTTTAAGTAAGTTTTGATACATTTTAATGCGAGATCAAACGGAGGTCAAGATGTTCAAAATGAAATATTTTCATATCAAAACACATCACCTACTTCTTATTTTCATAATGCCACACGTAATCCAGTAAAAGTCCAGTGGAATGATTTTTTGTAAAGTCATGTGATCAAATTGTCATGTCTGTCTTGATAGTTTGTCAACGTGTTTAGATATATACATAATATTTGTATATAGAATTAATAAAAATGTTGATTAATGTGAAACATGTATCTGGTGGAAAGTGCATAACTAATAGCACGTGTATAATAACAGCTTATAATCGTGGGAAAACCATCCTAAATTCATAGTGACACTGTCACCGTATGTTGTCTAGTTTATCATACTATACAATTCACGCACTACATAAACATCAGTGATAGTAAGCAAAGTTTTAAAAATACATATTGTAAATCTTCTACAATCAAAGGCATGTAGAAACCGTGAAAACAATGAACGTCTTGTAATTCAGAACAATGAATTATTTTACTACACAGCACAGTTTATAATTGGTCGATAGCTATTGATATATTTCGTTTATGGTTTGTGACATACCGTTTATGTTCTCTACTTCAGTCCACTGATTGTTGACAAGTAAGCATAATACTATCAACAGTACTCTGATAGACTTGAAATTCATCTAGCACTTATATGATACGGAAAGTGTGATGCACATTTTAAGAACACTCATCATTCACACTTGTTATGCAGATAAGTATACCTATAATTCCATTCTCAAGTCGGATAACCGTTGATTGATTGATGGATGGATGGATGGATGGATGGATGGATGGATGGATGGATGGATGGATTTTCACGTCAGCTTTTGATAGTGTCGAATAATCGTTCATTGATTGATTGATAGATAGATAGATAGATTTTCACGTCAGCACCCTCCTCAGGTCTTGTGGCCAATGGAGATGACCATCCGAGGGAAGTGGGGGAAAGGGGAACTTGTCTGATCTCATACTTACACCACCAGAGTAAGAATCATGTTAAGATGGACAGTAAGAAGGCCAGCTTTAATGCAGCGCACCCCGTGGTTCAAACCCACAACTATTAACATGTCAATCCAACGCACAGCCAATGATCTATTAAGGTCCACAAGTCAGATTAATTATTAACCTTTGACTTCTGCACCCTATCCAAGCTGGTGGATAGGGTCAGGGTAAAGGGTTAATACAAGAACCGCCGGGTGGTTTTCGACGTGGTATGGCTGTTGCCATATAACAGCAAATGGCACAACCTTGACACAGGTTGATAAATTCAAATACCTGGGAACGATCAGATGCACATCAGAAATAGCCGGCAGAATCGGCCAAGCCAAAACAACATTCAAGAAGATGACAAGCATTCTTACCAACAAATGTCTATCAATTAACATCAGGAAGAGAGTTCTTGAATGTCATATAGAACCAATACTGTTGTACGGATGCGAGGCGTGGACAGTCAATAAAGCCAGAACAAGATTGAGGCAGCCGAGATGTGGTTTCCAAGAAGAATGTTGAGGGTTCCAATGACAGCAAAGAAAACAAACGAGACAGCCTTGATGGAGGCAGACACAAGTAGATCACTGATAAGGAAGATTAGGAAAAGACAGGCAACATTTGTAGGCCATTTTGTGAGGAAGGGGGATTTGGAGCACCTGGTCACAACGGGAAAGCTGGAGGGAAAGAGAGCACAGGTAGACCCAGGGAGAAAATGCTGGACGGACTTGCAGAGTGGCTGGGGACGAGGAGGGTGGGGGAGATGCTAGGGGCAACGAGAGATAGAGGCAGATGGAAGTCCATGATCGCTAACGCCATGCGGCAGGGCACCTGATGATGATGGCTGTTGCCAACGGGTGGTACCGCGGTACGGAAAGTTAGTCCTTATGATTATCGGTACAAGGTGAATCTTACTATTCGCAGCAACACCTGTGCCAGAATCACAGTCTTATTTTGATTGGTTTAGTTGAGTGGTTTTGGAAACATTTAAACCGTCAAGGGAGATTGTAACACCGTATTTACTGCTTCTATTAAACACCAGGCTGTAGGCCACCCTGGTGGGGGGACTGATGGAATGGCGATCAGTGATCGCGACGCTGTGAAGGCAACTGGATAGGCGAGAAATTTGCGTCATGGAGGTGTGTGTGTGTGTGTGTGTGTGTGTGTGTGTGTGTGTGTGTGTGCGTGCGTGCGTGCGTGCGTGCGTGCGTGTGTGTGTGTGTGTGTGTGTGTGATGAGGCTTGGTTGGCGTAGAGGTAGAGCTCCCACCTTCCAGTCTGTATTTTGTTTGGTTTGGTTCAGTTTTTACGTCGAAACGCATCTCAAGTGATACGGCCGACGGGAATAACCATCGCAGGGAAGTGAGGGAAGGGGTGCCTATCTAATCCTACACTGACACCACCAGAACAACTATGATGTCAAGATGGGACAGTGAGAAAGCCAGTTTTCATGTAGCGCACACCGGGATTCGAACCCACAACCATTAGCATGTGAATTCGACGCTCAAACCAACTGACCTACTGGGGCCCGCTATCTGCCTGTACAAATTTGATACTGGTCCGGATCGTCTGTAGTAGTAAACGTTTGTCCATCAAACAGCCCTAGGCATCAGATTCAACCCGACCGTTCGGAACAGATTGTGACCTATTGTAAATGGACGGCTTACATGCTCCAGAAAATCAACGTGCAGCATTGAACGGACATCCATTTTGCAAATGGCGTCTTTGGTAAAGTCGCGAAGCTCGCCTATTTGAAGACCAATTAAGTTTATTTGATGGAGTTGTATCAAGTTAATGATGTCCTTCAGAATAGCCAAACCAAAAATGACAAAAACAAACATTATCGGAAGAAGGCAATTATGTGCTTTCTTTGCCTTTGCTTCTGACGCCTGATAAGCAAAACGGCGAAACTCGCAGTGACCTACCTTTCACATCCGTTTCAAAAAGATCGTATAGACTAGCACTTCGTCCATTCCACATTGATAGGTCTGAACGCGCAAGTTAACCTTTTGACGCTCGCATCCTATCCACTTGCTGCAAAAATTTAATCCTTTGACTCCCTCATCTTATTCACTAACTTCCTGGAAGAAGCAGGGGGATAGTGTGAGGGAGATAAAGGGTTAAGTTTTTGCTTTGCTATCACTGATGACGTTGCAGGATGCTAGTAGATAGGATAAGGGCGTCAAAGGGTTAAAACGATACGCAGCACTTAAACATCATCAAGAGATCCATAGCTGTTCACTGTTCTGCACAAGTCGCAGAATTTGTCTTACAGTTTTGATCTCCTGGTTGTTGATGACTGTTGGAGATTGCAAAGCGCCAGAAGTTGAGATGAATTTGGTTGAAACAAAGCCTCTGTCTTGCTTCAGTGTTTATGGGACAAACTTTATCTTATCTTATTTATGACTTCAGTGTTATGGGACAACCTTTATCTTATCTTATTTATGACTTCAGTGTTATGGGACAACCTTTATCTTATCTTATTTATGACCAGTGTTATGGGACAAACTTTATCTTATCTTATTTATGACTTCAGTGTTATGGGACAAACTTTATCTTATCTTATTTATGACTTCAGTGTTATGGGACAAACTTTATCTTATCTTATTTATGACTTCAGTGTTATGGGACAAACTTTATCTTATCTTATTTATGACTTCAGTGTTATGGGACAAACTTTATCTTATCTTATTTATGACTTCAGTGTTATGGGACAACCTTTATCTTATCTTATTTATGACTTCAGTGTTATAGGACAAACTTTATCTTATCTTATTTATGACTTCAGTGTTATGGGACAACCTTTATCTTATCTTATTTATGACTTCAGTGTTATGGGACAACCTTTATCTTATCTTATTTATGACTTCAGTGTTATGGGACAACCTTTATCTTATCTTATTTATGACTTCAGTGTTATAGGACAAACTTTATCTTATCTTATTTATGACTTCAGTGTTATGGGACAACCTTTATCTTATCTTATTTATGACTTCAGTGTTATAGGACAAACTTTATCTTATCTTATTTATGACTTCAGTGTTATGGGACAAACTTTATCTTATCTTATTTATGACTTCAATGTTATAGGACAAACTTTATCTTATCTTATTTATGACTTCAATGTTATGGGACAACCTTTATCTTATCTTATTTATGACTTCAATGTTATAGGACAACCTTTATCTTATCTTATTTATGACTTCAGTGTTATGGGACAAACTTTATCTTATCTTATTTATGACTTCAATGTTATAGGACAAACTTTATCTTATCTTATTTATGACTTCAGTGTTATGGGACAAACTTTATCTTATCTTATTTATGACTTCAGTGTTATGGGACAAACTTTATCTTATCTTATTTATGACTTCAATGTTATGGGACAACCTTTATCTTATCTTATTTATGACTTCAGTGTTATGGGACAACCCTTATCTTATCTTATTTATGACTTCAATGTTATGGGACAAACTTTATCTTATCTTATTTATGACTTCAGTGTTATGGGACAAACTTTATCTTATCTTATTTATGACTTCAGTGTTATGGGACAAACTTTATCTTATCTTATTTATGACTTCAGTGTTATAGGACAAACTTTATCTTATCTTATTTATGACTTCAGTGTTATGGGACAAACTTTATCTTATCTTATTTATGACTTCAGTGTTATGGGACAAATTTTATCTTATCTTAATTATGACTTCAGTGTTATGGGACAACCTTTATCTTATCTTAATTATGACTTCAGTGTTATGGGACATACTTTATCTTATCTTATTTATGACTTCAGTGTTATGGGACAACCTTTATCTTATCTTATTTATGACCTCAACCATACGGACAAAAGTGCCCATGTGTTAGCTTCTTAAATGAACCTTGAAACCGGAGTATTATTACTCTTCTTTAGTTCGCCTTTTACACCGTCAAGCCACATATGCCGATGAATGCGTTTTTCTTTCCAGTTCCCTCCTCCAGGTACCACGAAGCCCGCTGTTATCCATCATGTCTCCTGTCGCTGCACAAGATAGTGGCGATATTGTTGCAATATGTGTTCAGCTGTTTGGTCTTCTTGACCACAGGGGTAGTTGATGAAAGCGTCAACTTGAACTTGAGGTTCATGTGGACATTGAGACGGGGTTTTAGTCTGTGTGGAGCTTCATCAGGACAACTTGCTGCTGTTTGGATGGAAGATGGTGGGTCATCCCTATTTATCGGTGGCTTAAAGAGTGATCTAATGATACTCCTCTTGTCTCTGTAGTGACGTTGTGGGTATGACTGGTCTTCCAGGGCTCCTCTTTTTTTTCTCCATTATTGTTTTTGCTAGCTCATCTACTGTCTCGTTTCCTGGTATCCCCCAGTGAGCGGGGATTCACCGAAGGACTGTTACTTATTAATGTTATTATTTTTTTGTTTGCTTTTTGTTTAAATCCCAGCTGACTGCGTAGAGCCATAAAGGGCTATAACGGTTTCAAAACGTACAAAATACTTCAACAGGAAAAAAAGGAAAAGAAAAGTCAGTGCACATATCAGTGCGTTCGCTCACATGATTTAAGCAAATGCCCCTGACGTTGACCACTCTGTCCAATTTATCACACAGAGGATTCAAAAACATATCTGAATACAAAATGAAAGAAAACTTAAGGACACTAAAGCATACATAAAAACGGGCCTACATTACCTAAAAGTGCTCCTGCATATCTCATTTCCCTAGAACAACAACAACAAAAAACAACTTAATACATGTACCCAATTATCCATCCTAAGATAATGTATACAAGACGATTTAACTTATACAGGTGAATGGACCAGCAAGCAAAAAATGATAGGAAGAAATTATAGAAAAACAAAGGAATAAGACAGAAACAAACAGAATGACAGAAAAGAGGAGATTTCTAGCACAGAATTTCCAGAAAGTGGGGATACTATTCATACCGAAAGAGCCTCCGACATCCCCACTGGGGAAGACGGAAAGACTACTCGTGTAATCATTGTGACTTGCTGACCAGATTATGCAGGCTGCATGATAATGTATGTCGTCTTCACAGTGTGTTGTGGGCCAAACCACCAGGAAAACGTGTTTATATGTGTCTGAGACAACATTTTTCAAACACAGAAAAAGAGGAGACTGTCAGTGATATTCACTTACATTACTAGCACCGGTGCATGAAATACGCCAAGCAGAAAACAACAACAACAACAACAACGACAACAAAACAAAACATGAAAGCGTAAAGACTGACCACGTATCTACCGGCTTCAAAATTGATGGTTGGAAGTCGCGGCCAAAAAGCCCATCAATCAAATCTCACCCACCATCCCCCAGCGTGTTATACGTTAATGCACAGAACTCGGTGGAATATTTGGTAATTACAGTTTTGGACCAGTCCCATTCGGATATGAAATTACCATCCACGGCCTTTCAATGGCCTGGTTCGCTTTTCAAGTTGGCCACTGATCAAGTATCCCACAGTGACACTAGAGATAGTGAGTGGTCTGGGACCCTGATCAGACCTTTAATAATAATAATAATGTTTATTTGCATAGCGCATATTCCATATAAAAACATGCTCACCAGCGCTTTACATTTCGCAAGAAAGGCAAAAGGTGATAAAAAATGTTCACAATTACATGTACATACACAATAAGATAACAACAAACATTAAAGCTATACAAGTAAGAAGACACATAAGAAACCACAGAATATTAAAATTTAAACACTGACTTATGTAATGAAAAAAAGTAACAGATTTTTCGTATGAATAAAGAGGCATACTGTGTTTATATACCTTTAACACTGGTATCATTATTATTGTTATTATTCTCATACGTCGACACATTCAGTCCCACCTAGCCACCCTTCTGACCATCCATCTTTGAATACAGCATAAACGGGTGCAGTAGTCAAGTGGGTACAACGTCACACTTTAAGTCGGAAGGTGTGGGTTTGGTCCTGCCTGGGTACCTCGGCCTGGTAGATGAAGGGTTGAAAAATCTGAAATCGATCTTCTAGGTCATCATGTGTGTAGACCAGTTAGTGGATACACTACATAGAACATCAGCTATGCCGTTAAAGATCGTGTAAGTCATGTTTGTGTCTGGTGGCTCATGGAAACATAACAATGTTCAGATACATGACCATCAAAGAATAGTGTATGCAGACTGTGCGGCAACATGTCGCCTGTGCAATGTGGGCAGACATAAACTCATGCATAACTTTGCATTCAACATTCAAGCATCCAATATTGAAACAAACCAAAAACATAGCGTAGATATACATAGTAACAATTATACAATGAGGATGATGAGGATTCTTGTATTTCATTCTTTCTAGGCTAAACTCTCAGACCTCAACATTAGCCCCCAAATGTGCATGTGGATCACAGACTTTCTATCCAATAGGAAACAGGTCGTGAAAGTGAAGGGCATCTATTCCTCCCCCCTCACTCTGAACACTGGTGCTCCTCAGAGCTGTGTCTTGTCGCCCCTTTTGTTCACTCTGTACACGAACGATTGCCGCTCATCAAGTGACACGGTCAAGTATTTAAGTTCTCCGATGATACCACGGTAGAGGGCCTGATCAACAACGGCGACGAGTCCGCATACTTCAACGAAGTACAGAAACTTGTTAGATGGTGTGACTGTAACAATCTTGAACTCAATGCTGTGAAAACAAAGGAAATGATTGTGGACACCAGAAGATCCAAGACCCCTGTCACTCCCCTTGTGATTAAGGGAGAGACCGTAGAAGCTGTAGAAACATTCAAGTTTCTAGGTGCGACGATATCGAGCACGTTGAAGTGGGGGGAAAACACCAGCAACATTGTATCAAAATCTCAAAAAAGACTGTTCTTCCTCCGCCAACTGTGTGTGTGTGTGTGGTGTGTTGTGTGTGTGTGTGGGTGGTGTGGTGGGTGGGTGGAGGGGGTCGGCTGCGTGCGTGAGAGTGCGTATGTGCCAATTTCCGTCGTGACACTGTGATCCTTCTTACCCGAGAATGTGACATTTTTTAATCGGTTGCTTGTACATGTGTTTCTGTCGGCTGTCTTAAAAAGTTTAACCTTGTCCTCTTAGTCTACATACTCATTTTATTGTATTTTAACTCATTTTGATTTTAATGTGCATATCGCATTGCATCTTTAATCAAATTTTTCTATACCTACCAATGTTGTTTTCCTTTTTGTCCATTGTTAAAAGTCCTAACCAAGGCATCTGACTCGTATGATGTGCTCTTTTAACCGTACATTTTTAGAATTAATCATTATCTTTGATATTGTGTTCGACAAAGAGGGAGGGGGAGAGAGATGAGGGGAGGGAGAGGGTGGGAGAGGGGTGAGAGAGAGAGTGAGAGAGAGTAAGAGCATGTGTGTACATTTGTTTATGCGTTCTTGTTTTTGTATTTTAATGCGAATGCCAAAACAATTTCCCACTGTGATGCTCTGGGTTAAATAAAATTCTTGTATCTTGTATCTTATAAACTAGTCTGTGTGGTTAAGTGGTCAGACTGAGAAATCCGTGATTGTAGGTAGATCTAAACTCTATCAGTTATAGTGAATGAATATGCAGCAATGTTTTATAATTTTATGTCCCTATAACTGCTGTTGAAGGAACTGACCGAACTGTAGGTGGATTTCGTAACATCGGAACGATAGAAGCGAGCGTCATGCACTAGACAGAGGTTTCTCTGAGCATGTTGTTTACAAGTTCAAAATTAACAGTAAGTTTCTGTCTCTAAGGTGTGGCGATGCCAGGATACGATGTGACAAAATATGACAGAAACTGCGAGCATTCTCAAAAAAAAAAAAAAAAGCAAAAAAAAAAGAAAAAAATAAATAATAAATAGATAAAAAATTATACGAAGTAAGAAATAATAAATAAATAAAAATAAATTCAATAACGAAATCATCTTGTTCTTATCGATTATTGTACAAGAAAATTGTCGCAGACTTTATGACTTTTCCAACTTCAGGTTTATTCCTCGTCGATTCCATGCTTGAGGTATGGTTATATAAAAGCTTTTGGTGTCCAGGCCAAATCGATGTGATGGAAATTCACTCGAGTTGAATTCACGACTAAGCATCTATTATCATCAATAAGTGGTATCTGCAGCTACTATGTAAGAACAGACACAGTCGAACATCAACCAAAAGAACACGGCAACAATAACAGACCTCCTGTATTGTGTGGTCTCGAACGCTTTAAGTAGTAATAGCTTCAAATTGACAGTTTCTTTCTTTCTTTCTCTCTGTCTTTCTTTCTTTCTTTACTTAAATCCTAGCGCTGAAATTGAACTGACAGTTTGTTAGAGAGAAAAGAGCGGCGTAACGGATATGTCACTCTTGCGTCCTGAAATAGTTTTCAGACGGAAAAGAGGAAAGCAGAAAACAAACTCACGCGTTTATATACACGCACACACACACACACGCAAACACACACACACGCACACACAGATTTCTGTTGTATTACTGAAGTTTGAGTGTGGGTCCTATATTGTATTTATTCCAATATATTTGAAATATGCATTATCCAAGAACGACTATGTAGGCCTATTATATTTTGTGATTGTACAATGTTTGCACCCCTTCAAATGGGACTATGACCTTACTGAACAAATTTCTGATTCTGATCCTGATCCTGATTCTCCCTTTCTCTCTCTCTCTCTCTCTCTCTCTCTCTCTCTCTCTCTCTCTCTCTCTCTCTCTCTCTCTCTTCTCTTCTTCTCTGTGTCTCTCTGTCTCGTCTGTCTGTCTGTCTTCTCTCTCTCTCTCTCTCTCTCTCTCTCTCTCTCTCACACACACACACGTGTTGTCGCCTGTCTGTAGAGAATGAGCAGAGATGAATGACAAAAGTTGGGTAGTACGTGTTAGACTCATGCCTTTCAAAACATGCCATTGTTTCGGTGTTGGTAATGGCGATGATAACTGCCAAGAGCGATAACTGTCAACTGACAAAGATTTCATTTAAATTTACCATTTAGTCCTTTCATTCTGAAAAGGACGAACCTCCTACCTCAGTCAAACAAGACTACATCACTCCACCAAAAGCTATAAAATGGGTATCCAATCTGGCACGGAAGAGTAGTTAGTTTTATGCAGAGGATTGGGCATAATTAAAATCGTCTGCTTTTCTCTCAGTTTACGACGACATGCTGCGAGCGCACAGGGAAGTAACCGGGTCTCTGATGGAGGCAATGTGACAGTTGAATGGACGGCATTCCCTAAGGGGCGGAACTCAGTCTGTAATATTCAGATTAGCCTCCCTTGCCCTGGAAAACTGAGTGGCATCCGTCTGGTCAGGAAATGGAACAATTTCCGAGGTGAGCGCGTGCGCACCAGATGTGAGCATGTCTTTGCTGATTTGCATCCTTTGGGGATCTGTTTTAATGGTTTTACAAACACCTGTTGTCTCGGTTGTACCTCGTGGTGTCACTCTCGGTATGCCTTGATTGCGCTGTATTTTTAAAGCCGGTAATCGACGTTGGCGGTAGCCAGGTGGGTAAGACGTGAGACTTCCAGTTGGAAGATCAGGTTGGATCCTACCTGGGTGCCTTCGCCTTGTGGGTGAAGCGTGGAGATTTTTTCCGATCTCTCAGGTCAACTTGTACGCCGACCTGTTAGTACTTAACCCTTGACTCCCGAACCCTGTTCACCGCGCCGGCATCCTGCATTGCCAACTATGCTTCCAAAGCAAAAACTTAACCCTTTGATTCCCTCACCCTATCCACCAGCTTCCTGTGGAAGCTGGTGGTTAGGGTGAGGGAGTCAAAGGGTTAAGTTTTTGCAGTTGGTGGATAGGGTGCGGGACTCAAAGGGTTAAAGTGAACACACGTAGAACATCCAGTATGCACGTTTACAGCTTATGTAAGTCATGTCAGTGTCAGGTGGCTCGTGGAAACATGAAAACACCGAGCATGCACACTCACCAGAGACGGGAGCATGCAGACTGTGCAGCAACATACAGTCTTCGTAGTTAGTATGAGCAAAACAACAGGCACAAACAAATCCGAGAAAATAGAAGTCTTGAAAAAAGAAAACAATGAACTTATCGAATCAGTCTTGGGTTATATACAATACAATAAGTTTGAACACTAAACAGACAAATGCTATGTTGGTATTTTCAAAGAACGATAATATTGTTAATGATAATAATGATAATAATAATAATGATAATAATAATGATAATAATAATAATGATAATAATAATAATAACAATAATAATAATAATAACAGTAATAGTAATAATAATAAACATAATAATAACACCAGGAGAGGAAGAAGAATGATAATAATACTGATAATAGTAATAACGATGATGATGATGACATCGATGAATAAACGAATAAATAAATACATGAATGAATAGATTATTGAATAAACAAATAAATACACAAATAAATGAAATAGGCATACAAGAAACGAAAGCAAAAGGGAACCCTTGAAAAGGTAAATGTAAATGCGCGTGCTTATCATTTTTTCTGACTTAAATAAATCTGCATTAAATAACATACCGATTTCACAAGGTATGCGATCCCAGACAACTTTTTGTTTTAATACCCCTGTATAGAATACACGTACTACTTTTTTTCTTATACTTGTATCTACTTTTGCATCCTCGAATTTCCGGGAATTTATTTCATGTTTCCATTATTGCTCAATGTCTGTAGAAAAACAGATATAAACTTCATGCATAAACTTTGAACGTTGTGACCCAGTGATAAGGCACATTGCCTGATTCACAACCCAAATCGTCAACAGTGGTGCTTGTTTTTTACTCATGATATTTCGGTGAATTTTTTTCATTCCACATTTGTCAGTACAGGTGGTAATACGACAAATTGCACCTGTGTATAAACAATATATATATATAAATTGGCTGTTTTGATAGGTGTGCCGTTTTAATTTTTTTCAACTGGGAGAGGAAGAAGAATGATAATAATACTGATAATAGTAATAACGATGATGATGATGACATCGATGAATAAACGAAAAATTATCGCCCTGTCTCAAATTTGTCATTTTTGTCAAAACTGCTTGAAAGGATCGTGCTATCGCAACTCTTGGCCCATCTAGAAAGAAATAGTTTACTTAATGCCCATCAGTCAGCTTATAGGCATGGTCATAGTTGTGAAACGGCCTTGTCCGGATTGTAAATGATCTCCTTTCTGGACTGGATGATGATAAAATATCTGTTCTTGCTCTCTTAGACTTATCAGCTGCTTTTGATACTATCGACCACTCTATCCTCTTGAGCAGACTTGAAATTTCTTTGGTATTCGTGGCACTGCACTTGCATGGATCGCTTCTTATCTGACTGACCGTACATTGAGAGTTTGTGTGAATGGTGTTTATTCTGACTTGTCACCCCTGAAGTACGGTGTACCGCAGGGTTCTGTGCTAGGCCCAGTCCTCTTTGTGCTGTATGCCTCTCCTGTGTCCGATGTCATCAATGGTCACGCCATGTTGCACGAAAGCTTTGCCGATGACACTCAACTTCATCAGTCAGCCTCCATTGCTGAAATTGACTCGTTGATGGTACGGACGCAGGAGTGCATTGCAGACCTAAAGACCTGGATGACTCTTAATAAGCTTCAACTAAATGACGACAAGACCGAGCTCATGTTAGTCTATCCGAAAAAACTTCAACACTCTGATCTTCCTGATTCTATGCTGATCAATGACATCCCTGTTCCTTTCTCTTCAGCAGTTCGAAGTCTCGGTGTGACCCTTGACCAGTCTCTTTGCTTCCAACAACATATCTCTAATGTCTGTAAGGCTGCCTATTTGGAACTGCGCAGGATTAGTTCAATTCGTCAGTACCTCTCCAGTGAGGCAACGAAAACACTTGTATGTGCTTTTGTTCTGTCTAGGATAGACTACTGTAATTCACTCCTGGCAGGGATTCCAAAATATTTGTTAGACCGACTCCAGCGAATCCAAAACAATGCTGCTAGGCTCGTCTGTAAAGCTTCTAGATCTGAACATATCACTCCTCTTCTTCGCTCTCTCCATTGGCTTCCTGTACCTGATCGT
Organism: Monoplex corrugatus; assembly: GCA_030674185.1. Lineage (NCBI taxonomy): Eukaryota > Metazoa > Mollusca > Gastropoda > Littorinimorpha > Ranellidae > Monoplex > Monoplex corrugatus. The sequence continues at coordinate 37,028,427 of CM060310.1, forward strand.
ATATCGTACAAAGTATCTACTTTGACCTTTTCTGCTGTTTGTGGTTCTGGCCCAGAATATCTTTCTGAACTACTCCCAGTGTATACTCCATCCCGCCAACTGCGTTCCTCTTCTGACACTCGACTTCTCACGATACCATCTGCAAGAACTAAGACTTATGGTGAAAGGTCCTTCTCTTTCCAAGGTCCCAAAATATGGAATAAACTCCCTGGCAGCCTTCGTCACTCTGACTCCCTCGTCTCTTTCAAATCTGGTCTAAAGTCACATCTCTTCTCGAAGAGCTCGGATACGACTTAACAGAAGACATGTCTGTGAGTCACTATCACATGTGCATAAGCGAGTGTGTGCATGCATGTCAGTGTGTATGTGGGGGGGAGGGAGGGGGGATAAATGTAGCTGTGTGCACGTGCGTGTATATTGTGTGAGTGGAAAACTTGGACATTGCTTAGTCTGTTAGTGACCGTACTTAGAATGTGTGTAAGTAAGTGGGAATGTATTTTATGTGCTTGTGTGTATAGGATGCTGACGTATGTGCGCATGTTAAACACGGTATTTTGTATCGGTTTGCTACCCTCTGTTGTCTAATGACTAGAGTGTTTGTGTCGATTTTGTAATGCAATACTATTTTGTATGTTATTGCTCATGTCATGTTTCTTTTTGTCTACAATGCCATGTCTATGTCCACGTAATGTGCTACAATTGTGTATAGATCTAGCATCGATTTGTGAAGCACCTTGAGCAGTTTGTCTGGATAGTGTGCTCAAAAAGTACCCATTATTATTATTATTATTATTAACTGCATAGATATGTGCAATGGTGCTAGCGTGAGTAGGAAGTGACTTTTTGTTCGTATTAACATTTTTTTAACAGAAAAGGAATTGGTATGTTTCTTTTTTCTTTTATTTTTTCCTTGGAGGGGGTGGAGGATTTCTTTTATTTTTTGGGGTGGTGGTGGAGGTTCGGGTTGTTTGCTTTGGTTTTTTGTTTTGTTTGTATCTACCAAATTATACAAAACTCCTTCCCTAGATTTTCTGGGAGTTTTGTTTGTTTGTTTTTTTTTGCTTCATATTTCTTTTCAAAATGTTATCATTTATCACCACTAAGTGCTCTGTCAGTCGTTTGGTTGAGATCTATGTGGAGTGCTGTTACCGAAATTTTGGGTGGCTCGTTCAGTATGTTTGTTGACGTTCCTCTCCACATGCTGTCCCAGGCAGCAAATCTGAGGAGTTCTACACAGAACGCCACGATCGTCACTTGTTGTGAGGAACATACACGATCTTCCGTGTGGAGGACCTAAAGACTGGTAAAGCACTCTGGGAGGGTCGCATGGGATCTTTCTATCTCCCTCCCTCCCCGTAGCATTCCTTCTTTATATATTATTCAAAAGTTTTGGGCCACTTTTAACTTTGACTATGAACTATGCTCATCTTCGACTTAAATGAGTATGGGTTTATTCGTTTTCGTTGCAAAAATACGTCATAAATTTGGACAAACATTTTTCCTTTCTTAATTGACGAAAAACAAAATTGGACATTAAATAATATATATATATATATATATATATATATATATATATATATATAGAGAGAGAGAGAGGAGAGAGAGAGAGGAGATGGATGAAGGTAGAGAGAGAGAGAGAGAGAGACAGAGAGACAGAGAGAGAGAGAGAATTTAAGCAAATTTATCTAGGAGTCTAGCAGAGAGAAGAGAGAGAGAGAGAGAGAGAGAGAGAGAGGAGGAGAGAAGAGAGAGAGAGAGAGAGAGAGAGAGAGAAGAGAGAGAGAGAGAAAAGAGAGAGAGAGAGAGAGAGAGAGAGAGAGCGAGAGAGAGAGAGAGATTTCAAGCAAATCTGTCTAGGAGTCTGCGCTGATTTGATCAAGTCAAATGATGAAAAATTATTATTATTATTATTTCTCTTCACCCACGTTTGCTTATAACAGTCAATGATTAGACGCAAAACTACTGACACACTCAAGCTGATTAGTCAACTTCACATACATTTAGTCAATGGTCCATGTAATTGGGTAATGCCTCTACACACTTAATTTACCAATGACCATGTCAATGAAAGTGCCACTTCCATGCCTCGCGAAGCACTTGCCGAAATCTTCATGATTATCAGGCCTGTGTTAATCCACGTTATCACATTTTTCTCCCTGCCAATGTGTTTCTAAGTGCCAGCCTTTGGTCACCGTGACTGAATTCCACTTACATGTTATGTTGGTGACCACGTGGGGTGAACGCCCCTGGAAAACCATCACATCCACATGGATTTGGAAAGGTGGTGCTGGAGGAGGGATCTAAGACAAGTGTCTGTGAGGCCCGATGCTCGCTGTCCAGGAATTCCCTTACATGGACTTGTTGGGAAGAGTGGGGCACAGATATACACGTGTGATGTGGGGATTTCTTTCTTTCTTTCTTTCTTTCTGTCTTTCTCTCTCTCTCTTTCTTTTCTTTTTTTTTTTTTTTTTTTTTTTTTGTCTTTTCGATTTTTCTCGGATGCGCGTATGTATTGTTGGTTTTCCTGCACTGTGCATTCGGAATGTTGCTGCACAGTCTGCATACTCCGTCTTCGGTGGGTATGCATGCTGGTTGTTTTCGTGCTTCCTTCCTTATTAAGCCACCAATCACACGTATGGCTTACATAGTCTTTAAGCTAAGTACCGGGTACTGGGGTTTCCACCTGCAACGTTTACACACAAAGGGAGTTTAGGCACTAACAGCCCTCTGCACACATTCTGACTTGTGAGATCGGAAAAATCCACATTCTACCTACCGTGCGGGAGGTAGCAACATCTCTGTCCTCTCTCTGTCTCTGTCTCTGTCTTCTCTGTCTCTGTCTCTGCTCTTCTCTCTCTCTCTCTATCCTCTATATATATATATATAAGATGACTACCCAGGCAGGATCGACTGTCGTATCGACCGCCTGGTGGGTAAAGGGTGGAGATTTTTCCCATCTTCCAGGTCAAAATATATGCAGACCATAGAAGTGCCTAAACCACCATCGCGTGCATTAACCCTTTGACTCCCGCACCCTGTCCACCAGCACACTGCATTGTCAACCACGCTAGCAAAGCAACAACTTAACCCTTTGATTACCTCACCCTATCTACCAGCTTCCTGCAGGAAGCTGGTGGATAGGGTGAGGGAATTAAAGGGTTAAGTTTTTGCAGTGGGTGGATAGGATGCGGGAGTCAAACGGTTAAATATACGGACGCAGTTTGTCTGGTTTACCACGTAGCAATGACAACCCAGGACAGCTTTGGCATGGACATGTTGAGGAGGAGTTGAGGAATGGAGGATGGAGGTTTTGAGTGGATAACAATGTGGAGATACACTCCAGAAAGCCCATCACACGGACATGTTTGCACAGGGGTGGGGGGGGGGGAGTTGGGGGAGATACAGGGGATTTTGTGTGGATTATAACATGGTGGTGCACCCCAGGAAAGGGTCAACTGGACCTGCTGGGTTGGACGGGTTCTTGTGTGTGTGTGTGTGTGTGAGTGTGTGTGAGTGTGTGTGAGTGTGTGTGAGTGTGTGTGTGTGTGTGTAGTGTGTGTGTGCGTGTGTGGTGTGTGTGTGTGTGTGTGTGGCGGGTGGTGTGTGTGTGTGCGTGTGTGTTGTTGTGTGGGTTTTGGCATGTGTGTGAGAGAGTTCTGGTGTGTGTGAGTGTGTGTGTGTGTGTGTGAGACAGACAGACAGACAGACAGACAGGGAGAGAGAGAGAGAGAGAGAGAGAGAGAGAGAGAGAGAGAGAGAGTAAATATGTCTTGAAAAAAATATTATGAATGATGAAATGCTGTGGTTTTGTGTTAAATAGGTAGCTGTGAGCATGTGTGTGAAAATTTGTGTTGGTATGTTTGCTTGTGGGTGTTTGTACAAGGGCACACAAGTGTTTCTATAATTGTATTTCAAAATAGTATAAACTTCTGCTCAAACACGACACTCCCCTCTCACCCTCCTCCCCTTTTGACCGACGTTTCCCCCCCCCATCCTTCCGCCTCTCCCGTCCCGAATACCATTCACCTGTCTCCGGCAAAACTTACTTTTCTTTGTCTTTTTAATTCTGAATAATGTGCGTTATGAGTTTATGTGTAGCTTAATAATCTGCTCTTATTGGGATAGGGGTTGTGATGGGGGGGGGGGGGAGATGCGCTGTGAGAGGGGTGTTGACCGTTGTGTCATTGTGGTCTGGCAGGGGTGTGTGTGTGTGTGTGTGTGTGTGTGTGTGTGTGTGTGTGTGTGTGTGTGTGTTTAGGTGTGTGTGTGTGTGTGTTTAGGTGTGTGTGTGTGTGTGTGTGTGTGTGTGTGTTTAGGGGTGTGTGTGTGCGTGTAGCTGTGTATGTGTAGGTGTTTGTTTCCGATTATATGTTTTATATATAGATAGAACATACCGAAAACTGAATTACTGTAATCTGTGTATAGACAATAAACCAGTCTTGAGTCCTGAGACATACATACACACTCATACATACATACATACATACATACATACATACATTACATACATACTACGTACGTACGTACGTACTACAACACACACATACATACATACATACATACATACATACATACATACATACATACATACATACATACATACATACATACATACATAGTACATACGTACATACGTATGTACATACATACATTGCAAAATCATAACCCGTGTCGATTTATACTTTCTGAACATGACAAATCCAGTCTAAACAGGAACTACAAACACATGAAAAAAGAATCAGAACGTGTATCTAATTCAACAAGACAAGACAAGCGCAAATTGTCTCTTTATATTAAATTCGTGTTCTGATTCTATTTTCACGTTTTTCTGGTTCCTGTTCGCTAGAACGCAGGTCACACATATTTTGGATTTCACATAAATCATGGAGAATTTTGTATAATTCAAAACAATATTTCTCTGTCATACGACAAAAATTACACCTAAAATGCTTCATTTTTAAATCAACTAGCATGGAAATTGGACATAATCCCGTTTTACCATACACCACCTCAGTCATGGCGCTTCTCAGTAATTTTAACAAATACTTCAAAGCTGCAGTTTCTCAAATAAGTTCACGTTTTCACACACCCATATTCACAACCATACAGTGATATAGGTGAAACATTAGTATTATGTAACTGAAGAACAACCTTGACAAGCAAATCTTTATTTCTGTCTGTCTGCAATAAAGAAAACAGCTTTCTGTACTTGATCATGTCCTGTTTTTGTTGTTGTCGTTGTTGATTTTGTTTGTCTGTTTGTTTGTTTGTTTGTTTGTTTCTTTCTTTCTTTCTTTCTTCCTTTGTGAGTGTGATTTTTAATCTTTATGAAATATGCTTGTTCGACAAAATTTTGTCCTCAAGTGTTTGAAATTATTTACGATATTAGTGTTTTTCGGTCCATAGTAATAGACTTCATGTGGATTATTTCGTCTATAGATCAAAAACCATCATTTTGGTTTCATTTTCATTAACTTCAAGTTTCCAGTGGGTGTACTAATCATGCAGAGTGTCTAAAGATTTTTGTAAACTTGTCTTCGAGTCTGATAATAAAAGTGTATCATCAGCTTAAAGCAATAGACTCTATCAGTAACCAAACGTAATTATCAAATGATTGTCTAACAAGTGTCACTCAAGATCATTCAAAAAATTTTATAGAGAAAATAGAACAGCGAAAGATTGTCATCTGGTCTAACTCTTCTACAACTGCCAGAGAAACTCGAAGGTTTTTGTTTGTTTGTTTTTTCAATTCCAAACAAAAAACAAAACAAAACAAAAACAAACAAAAACACGAGAACTGATTTGACATACATACTGACAACAACTTTTAAAAACTTGCCATTGAAGACTTCCTTAAAGAGTTTAAACCATAGGC
>CM060310.1:37039301-37056801 GCA_030674185.1 Monoplex corrugatus
TATGTTGTGGGGCGACTGAACTCGAGCCATAACATAAATCCATGAGTCAGTCTACATAAAACATGTGGTCTACTTGTGGTTCAAACCTATGACCATTCCGTTATCAGCATAGTGCTTTAATAACTCTTTGACTCCCACATCCTATCCATTAACTGCAAAAACTTAACCCTTTGACTCCCTCACTCAGCTTCTTGCAGGAAGCTGGTGGATAGGGTGAAGGAGTCAAAGGGTTAAGTTTTTGCTTTGCTAGCATGGTTGGCATTGCGGGAAGCTGGTAGACAGAGTGTGGGAGTCAAAGGGGAGCTAACGAGCCACCTGCAGTAATTGTGCGAACGCACTTCGAATCTCTGCAACGTTTTCTCGTGTAGCTCAGGCAGAAGACATAACTCAGCGTCAAAGCTAGAATATAATAATAACAATTATTATAATGACTAGGCCTTTTTACATAGGGTCTCATCTTGCAATAGCCCCAAGCGCTTCATGAAAGCGTAAGTGACAGAGGCAGACACAGGCACTGTAAACACCTGTCAACCCATACCGCTGCGATAAAAGGCTTCCATGTTCATCATTCACACAGTCTTGTCGTTCAGTGAACGTATTAACACAAAATGCAATCTTAAATCATAAGCAAGTTTCGATCGAAGCAAATTTGTATGGTAAAGCGCGGAGCTCTTCTCTGTGACTTCAAGCGCCTTGTGTGTGGCGCGCGCGCGCGTGTGTGTGTGCGCACGCGCACGCGTGTGTGATAGCTCTGTTCACCCACTTTCCCCGAAGGCCGGATCAGAAGCTGTCGGTGGAAGCGATGGCTCTGTCAGATACTTCCACAGACAAGGGACAGAATCGTTCCCAGCCTTCCGTGCTATTTTATCAGTTCCATCTACGCAGCGTTTAGCACTAGGGGGACTGAAGTAATCCTCATTCCGCTATCAGAAGTTAGTATCCACAGGCTGGTATTTAAGTAACTCTGTGTCTGCGTTAGTGTCAAAGACCCACTAATGCAACAGTTCTGTTATAGAGGTGGTTTTCTGCCGCTGGCTACTTGCGTTTTAGTGTCTTCTTGTTAAAAGAGCGTGTTCTCGCTTCGCTATTAGTGCCAACAAATAAACGATTTCTCGCTTTTAAAGTACAGACTTTGGTTCGGATCGTTCCGACCATGAACAGTTGAATTCAAACTGACTGAACATTAATTAAATTATCTGAATTGTTAATCGGTATCTCTCTCTCTCTCTCTCTCTCTCTCTCTGTATATATATCTCTCTCTCTCTCTCTCTCTCCTCTCTCTCTCTCTCTCTCTCTCTCTCTCTCTCTCTCTCTCCACACTCACGCGCGTGGAAAAGAGATTATTCATAAACACCAATGATAAAAGACACAATGTCTGCACAAACACTCCTAGTTCAACGGCTGTAGTTTGATTTATTCTGTTCTATCCACAAGGGGTAGTCAAGTGGATAATCGTTAGTGTTCCAGTCGTGAGGTTCTGGGTTCGATCCACATGAAAACCACCTCCTGGTGGGGGAGGGGTAGAAGAGTTATTTCCGATCTCCCAGGTCTCGTCAATATGTGTCTAGCCAGAGTCTAAAATCCTCTCTGTGTATATAAACGCATGCAGAATACCAAACTATGCACATTAACCCTTTGACTCCCGTACCCTGTCTACTGGCATCCAGCATTGTCAACCATTCTAGCAAAGCAAAATCTTAAGTTTTTGCAGTTGGTGGATAGGGTGCTGGAGTCAAAGGGGTAAAGATCCTGTAAATGATGAGAGAGAGAAAAATTCTGTGTATGATTGCCACAGTTTTACTTGGAGAGGAAAGATACAACTACCATTAGTATAACGATATAACTTTTAGGCAGTCAGGCTCAAGCCTGGACAACGCGAAAAAGGGTTGTTTGAACATCATTACCGCTGTTTTTGGGTGCATGCTGACTCTGAACATTCGATACAATTAACTATTTTCCACAGCCACCAGCTCACAGAATATCTTTCAGGCACTCGAATTTGAGATTTGAATGTCATGGAATTGATTCAGATTTCTGCAACTATGGTAAAAAGAAACTGCTGCAGACTGCAATGATAATACATTTAACACATTCAGTTGTCTTCTTCTTCTATTCGTTTGCCGTTAATAGATATAGTTTAGTCTCGAGGATGAAACAAGTCTTCTTTAGCGCATCCGCAAGCCCGTACACCTTCTCCCACAGGCTCAAAGACATCGGCCAGATCTCAGCCCTCAGAGACCGGTAGCAATTCCAACGTACACTCGGTTATGATGAGCTTCTGCTGACACAGAGTATATAAAATGAAATCAAACTGAGACTTGGTCAGAATGAAATGTTAGTAAGCAACTTCAACAAACGAAATCTGAATGAGAAACCTGAATAGAAAGAAAACATTTTTACATATTTACAAACTGCCAATGACAAGAGAAGCTGTTGTCAACATACGGTGGTGTATCTTCAGTGTATTCAAATTCAGGCTTGGACTTTGTGGAATGCTGGGAACAAACCATTGACGAAATAGTAGTTCTGCTCAATTGAAGCCCGGTTTGTTAATGTAGCCACGGGCCCCCAGAGATCAATTCCTGATCAACACGACGTGTGAGACACCCTGTGTTCAGCCCGCTATGAGATCTACCCATCCCCCTTTCAGTGTGAGCACAGCGGGATTTCTTCTTGCCTTTTCACGCCCACGCCAGGCGTCAGAACGTGCAGTGTTATCCACATTCAGGTTTTATCCCGTGGAGATATTCGCAGTCCCACGATAATCTCCCTTTGGACATTATGTAAAATGAGTGAGTCAGGGGGTTTGTTCGTTATAAATACACGTGTGTACGATTGTTGTCGTGACAACAATGAAAGCTATCCCCGAGCATCGGCGGATATTGATACTCTGGCGAAATCCTTTTATCTTGGAGAACAAATATACGCCGTATAGGTCCTGTGGTTTTTGTAGACAGCAGGTAGTCAGTCATACGCGTGGTCAACGGTTAAGGTCTGTAGAGGCGATTCGAATTGAAAGAAACAAAGCAGATCACAGAAAGGGTGTAGTGGTCCTCGACCGAGAACATACTTCAGCGTAGAGGTAGTAAGCCAAGTGGTTTGTGCTCATTGGCGGCCATAACAACGACGCGTGTTGCGATAATGGTAGTCAAAGGCAGATCGTACTTGGAATGTTTGTAGTACTCCTGTAATTAGTCGCCTCATCTGTCATGAGCCCAAGGCAGCAGTAGAAGCAGACACTTGATCGAATCTGAGCCTGACCGCCCTCTCACACAGGCCCCTGCCAGTTTAATGAGTCCTTGTCTGAAAGTGCCGATAGAAAGGGGAATCTGTGAATGTGTAACTTGACAACACATGACAAGTCGTGTATGTCTGACAGCACCTGCACCATTCGCTCAGTAGTCATGTCTCTTGTTCTCCACCCAGGATTCTGTCTGTTTGGCTACAATGGTCGTCAAAAGAACTTGTGATGAATACAACTCTCCTAAAGGACCCCTGATTTCATGTCGAACCAGGTTATAGTATAAGGCACGCATTTAGTAGACATGTAGATAATCTGCAATGAAAGCAGTGGTTTTGTTTATGTGCAGACCAGATCAGATGGTGTCTACTGATAAGTTTTAAACAAAATAAAGTTGAATGGATATGTTGAGTGGAGGGAAAAGGATGCAAGGTCAGAAAATAATGAATATCATAAATCTAGGTAAAAACATAATGAATATCATACATCTAGGTAAAAACATAATGAATATCATAACATCTAGGTAAAAACAATAATATCATAACATCTAGGTAAAACGTAATGAATATAAATCAACCTAGGTAAAAATAATGAATATCATAACATCTAGGTAAAAACAATGAATTCATAACTCAGTAAACAATGAATCATTCATTAGGTAAAAACGTAATGAATATCATAACATCTAGGTAAAACAGAATCAATATAACTGAATATCATCATAGGTAAAAACATAATGAATATCATAACATCTAGCTAAACGGAAATTGTGAACAGGGGTTTAACGTCTTTCTTTTCGCAGAAATCGTTAGTGTGAGGGAGCTGCATTAAATTCTCATCGCAAACGGCAGAAACGGTAATCTTAAAACGAACAGTGATACAAAATACTCATATAAATCAATTTTTGAAAGAAAAGATTTTTTTGTTTTGTTTTGTTTTCAGTTATAGTCATAATTATTCAAAGTAACAGGAAACGAAAAAGAGAAGTGCAAAATTAATGTTTTTATAATGAGGCAGACAGACAGACAGACCTATAGACTGAAACCACAACCTGTCCATCTTTCCTCACAGACTGCTAATTACAGCACTGTTCTCGGAGTCACAAGTTGTCAGTAAAAGACTTTGGGTCATGTACAAAAACCCCAGCCGTGGCATTGCAGCCCGAAGCACTGACCTTTACTACAGCGTATCTGATTACAGTGATGCAGAGTTCATTTCCGCCTCCTCTTGTGTCAGCCCCGCCCCCCTGTTTCCTGACCCTTTCAACCCAAGGTGTGACCATCAATTGAAAACTCGGGCTGTTGATTCGGCAGGTGTCAAGACTTAAAGCGAGGGAGGGGTACCAAGATTGAGAGTCTCCACCTACTTTCTGCCAGCTTTTTTAGCCTCTGGCGGTTTCCCGAAATCTGTCCACCCATCTTTCGCCATCCTAGGAAACTGGTGGATAAGGCGAAGGATTGAAAGGGTGGAGCAGAAAGCTCAAGGTTAAGCTTAAAACTGTGATACCAGTGAATATACACATATCATGCACCACAAACTGCCAGACTTTTTTGTTTGGATCAGGTTGATGACTTCATATTAACGAGCATTAATCAATCAGACATCACACACACACACAACACACACACACACACACACACACACACACACACACACACACACACACACACACACACACACACACACACACACACCTCTCTCTCTCTCTCTCTCTCTGACTTCATATTAATGAGCATTAATCAATCAGACATCACACACACACACACACACACACACACACACACACACACACACACACACACACACTCTCTCTTTCTCTCTCTCTCTCTCTCTCTCTCTTTCTCTCTCTCTCTCTGTCACATACACAAACACACACAGAAACAACAGACACAGACAGACACAGAGACACACACGCCCCACACACACACACACACACACACACACACACACACACACACACACACACACACACAACACACACACAAACACACACTCATTCTCTCTCTCTCTCTCACATACACAAACACACACAGACAAGACAACAAACACACATACATACACAACACACACACACACACATACACACACACATACACACACACACGCACACACACACACTCACACACGCACACACACACATATGGTTTGCGGCGGATTGGGCCAATGAAAAAGGATTATTGCCATCATCTGGTGTCCGTTCTATATATTAGCATCAAACTTTGATAGTTCTGAAGTCTTTAATTCACATTCTGCATGATTTTATAGTTTAACGATCTCTGAACTCGAAATCTATTCATGCATATTGTATTGTATCATAATTCATGCTGTCATTCGAAGAAGAAAATTGTCTAATGTAGAGTACATTCTCATGTATGCTTAAAGTTTTCTCTCCTGCTTGCATTTTCATAAAACAGCTTCTGCAAAACATCTTCACAACGCAGTGATTCGCCCCCAGAGCGGTTAATCATTGTTCCAGGGAAAACACAATTCATTCAGCATGGAGCTGGGATTAAAGAAAATGAAACCAAACTCCGTCGAGTGGGAAACCGACCACTACAGCAGTGCATGCACCAGTGAAACGCGGACATGTGCACGTAAGGTCACTGAGCCGAGCTGAGAAAGAGTGAAGCATGACGCTCTCGATCGCGTGTCACTCAAAGGCCAGTGACGGATTTTATGGTCATGTCCTTGCCAGTTGACTGGCTCTTGAGTCTACGAGTTCAGTTCCAAGAAGTTTAATGTAACGTCCTTTGTTCATGGTGTTGTTTAATGCTACGTGATTTCCCTGAGGACAGCAATCCTCGTTTCGCTTGTAAAAATTTGGATGTGACAAAAGCAAACGATACAACCACCCCATCTGCTCCCATCTCGAAATTTTATATACATTCATACATTTTGAAAAAATCCAATCCAGTCAGAGAGGGAGGGAGGGTGTCTTTAATTTCAGTCTCACAGTACTCCTACAACTGTAGCCTGTGTCTGTAATTGCCTTGCATGCATATGTCTGGATTCGGAACTTGAGCATTTGGGTGATGGTAATTTAGACCGCAATAAATCAGTCAGTGTCTATACCATGTAACAGATATCTGTCTGGAACTGCATACGGTGAATTCTGTCTGGTTGTATAATGTGTGTAATGGTTCGGTAAGCGTCTACTCCAACTCCCGATTTCAGTCTTTGAGACTTCCACATATTTGTCTGCACATTTGAGGGATCGATATTTTCTATGTACCACTTATAGGATAGTTCTCTGTCTAGCATAAATTCAAAATCTGAGCCGTTCTGTACATATATCAGCGGAACTGGAGGAAAAATAGTCGATTTTCAGTGTGTGTGTGTGTGTGTGTGTGTGTGTGTGTGCGTGCGTGCGTGGTGTGTGTGTGTGTGTGTGTGTGTGTGTGTGTGTTGTGTGTGTGTGTGTGTGTGTGTGTGTGTGTGGTGTGTGTGTGTGTGTGTGTGTGCGTATGTGTGTGAATATTCTAAGAAAGGTACCTTGAATAACTGCGGTAAACGGCGCAGCATCACGCTTTGTCGATTTAAAAAAGCCTTGAAGATCATCATTCAACGAATCTCAGATTCAAAAGACATATGTTTTCGGAAAGGTAGACGATGCACTGACCATATAGTCACTCTGCAAAATGCCATCGAACAGCGCAGGAAATACCAGAGACTGCCCTTCGCACCAAAAAGAAGAAATAAGAGAGGAAGATAAAAACAAGAACACCTGGTGATCAACAAAACAAGACCTGAAGGCCTGAAGTACACACGGGTACCATACAGAGGCTGGCCCAGAACAGACACGAGCTGAGTATCATCATTGCTGCCTTACAGGCCAGTGCCACAGATAGGCAGTAAGTAACAAATGCATCACCAAGATGGTTCTTTCCAACGCTTTGGATCAAATTAAGTAAATCAGACACTGGTTTCTCCCTCCCCCCCCCCCCCAAACCACCCAGCCCCTTACTTTCTCCTTCCTTTTCTCTTGTCCAAGACTTGAGACGGAAGTGCCAGAGTCCACAGCAGCTTGTAGGAGGCGCCAATTAGCGAGTGCTTGGTGTTTTTAGCGAGCTGTCACCAACATTGCCGGGAGGGCTGTTTGCTTTGGACCAAGGACTGTAGATAAGCAACGGTGTAGGACCGAGCCTAAGATTATCAAACATTTCTCTCGTTTCAACGGAACTGGACATTTGAATTTGTGCAGATAGATCCACTGCGCTTAGACAGTTACACACACATTACTGCTACCACCAGCGCCATCACAATAACATTACCACCAACACCACCAAGAACACAGCGCAACCCGGGTTCATTCAGATCAACCGGAGCGTCAGAAGAAACCACTGTCCGTTAGAGTTTGGAGTTTGTTCAAGAGGGATTCATGTCAGTCGGGCGATTCCATGTGCGCTCCACCCGATCTGTCAGTGATTATCTGGCGGACTATTTAAGCTTGTACAAAACCCTATGCACCAACTAGATCTTGAAGTAGGGAAGGGGCCGATGGGTGAGGGTAGCGGGACCTACGAAAGTCTCAATCTACACCACCAGAATGATTGAAGCATTAATATGGGCAGCAAAGAAATCAGTCTTTTTATGTTGCAGGCTTTGATTGAACTCGAAATAAAACATTTAGAGTCCAGGACAAAACCTGGGCCGGCAAAAAAAAAAAAAAAAAAAAAAAAAAAAAAAAAAAGATGTAAAGAATTAGATCGTCAGAAATCACACGTTATTTGATATTCATTCCTTGGCGGTTTTTTGTTTTGTTTTGTTTTCGTTTTGTTTTTTATTTTTTATTTTCATGTAGAATATGAAATTGCAATTCAAATTTTGAAAATGTCATAAATCATTGAAAGAAAAACACGAAAAAGTAGATGATTAAATTCATGGTATATTAATTCATGTATCCATATCATCCGCTTTTATGAAATGAGATCATGTCTTTTCTGACTGTCTTATTCTTCAGCATATCTTCTTATCATTGATCATTGTAAAGATCTACGAAAAGCTATACATAAATTCGACGTATCTGAAATGCATGACTTCTAAGTTGAAAATAAGCCACACACACACACACACACACACCACACACACACACACACACACACACACACACACACACACACACACACACACACACACACAACCCCACAACACACACCACACCACACACACACACACACACACACACACACACACACACACACCACACACACACACACACACACACACACACACACACACACACACACACACACACACACACCACACACACACACACACACAACACACACACACACACACACACAACACACACACACACACACACACACACACAAAACCCAAATTAACAAACAGCAGTATGGTGACTGACTAGTCGCAATGAAAGAAGGAATTATGATAACAGAACTCAGCTGGGACAGTAGACAAAATGGTTCATTTGTATTTGGCCAGTAGCATTTACAGTACAGTTAAACAGTTAAACACAAACAAAAAGATAAGTATTCATATACAAGAAAACGCACGCATGTCATCTGAATAATATCAACTGTATGACAGATAATACATGTAATGTCTTCCCTCGGATGTTCTATGGTCCAAGGACTGAACTTGTGGAAGAGTGAAAAAAAAGGCTGACCCGAAGGCCTCTCTCTCTCTCTCTGTCTCTCTCTGTGTCTCTCAGTCTCTCTGTCTCTGTCTCTCTGTCTCTCTCTCATCTCTCTCTCTCTCTCTCTCTCCCCTCCTCTCTCTCTTTCCACAGCTTTTCTCGGTTTCACAATGTGTGGTGTTCGTTTCTTACAGAAACTTATTCAAGCTCTGCGGATTTTTAGGTTAAAGATCCTGATATGGTCTTCTAATAGACAAAATTAATTCATTTAATTCAGTTAAGCAGCCCTTGTTAGTTACACAATTTTGCAATGCTCTTCCTTGACTGAAAACTTCTAACTTTATTATTTAAGTTGTTCTTACTTACTGTGGACACATAATCCAAAAATAGCAGGATAACATCACCCGGAGTGCCTTTCGCTGAACACCAGAATGAGGACATGAGAGAAGAAGACACAAGAACACCCTGACAATGAACAATAGAAGAAGACCAAGAACATCCTGGCAACGAACAGTAGAAGAAGACACAAGAACACCCTGGCAACGAACAATAGAAGAAGACACAAGAACACCCTGACAACGAACAGTAGAAGAAGACCCAAGAACACACTGGCAACGAACAATAGAAGAAGACACAAGAACACCCTGACAACGAACAGTAGAAGAAGACACAAGAACACCCTGACAACGAACAGTAGAAGAAGACACAAGAACACCCTGACAACGAACAATAGAAGAAGACACAAGAACACCCTGACAACGAACAGTAGAAGAAGACACAAGAACACCCTGACAACGAACAGTAGAAGAAGACACAAGAACACCCTGACAACGAACACTAGAAGAAGACACAAGAACACCCTGACAACGAACAGTAGAAGAAGACCCAAGAACATTCTGACAACGAACAGTAGAAGAAGACCCAAGAACACCCTGACAACGAACAGTAGAAGAAGACCCAAGAACACCCTGACAACGAACAGTAGAAGAAGACCCAAGAACACCCTGACAACGAACAGTAGAAGAAGACCCAAGAACATTCTGACACACGAACATAGAAGAAGAACCAAGAACATTCTGACAACGAACAGTAGAAGAAGACACAAGAACACCCTGACAACGAACAGTAGAAGAAGACACAAGAACACCCTGACAACTAACAGTAGAAGAAGACCCAAGAACATTCTGACAACGAACAGTAGAAGAAGACCCAAGAACACCCTGACAACGAACAGTAGAAGAAGACACAAGAACACCCTGACAACGAACAGTAGAAGAAGACCCAAGAACACCCTGCAACGAACATGAAGAAGAAGAAAGACCCAAAAGGAAACATTCTGACAACGAACAGTAGAAGAAGACCAAGAACACCCTGACAACGAACAGTAGAAGAAGACCCAAGAACATTCTGATAACGAACAGTAGAAGAAGACCCAAGTACACCCTGACAAGGAACAGTAGAAGAAGACCCAAGAACATTCTGACAACGAACAGTAGAAGAAGACACAAGAACACTTCTGACAACGAACAGTAGAAGAAGACCCAAGAACATTCTGACAACGAACAGTAGAAGAAGACCCAAGAACACCCTGACAACGAACAGTAGAAGAAGACCCAAGAACACCCTGACAACGAACAGTAGAAGAAGACCCAAGAACACCCTGACAACGAACAGTAGAAGAAGACCCAGGAACATTCTGACAACGAACAATAGAAGAAGACACAAGAACACCCTGACAACGAACAGTAGAAGAAGACACAAGAACACCCTGACAACGAACAGTAGAAGAAGACACAAGAACATTCTGACAACGAACAATAGAAGAAGACACAAGAACACCCTGACAACGAACAGTAGAAGAAGACCAGAACCCAACACATAAGAAGACCAAAACCCTGACAACGAACAGTAGAAGAAGACCCAAGAACATTCTGACAACGAACAATAGAAGAAGACACAAGAACACCCTGACAACGAACAGTAGAAGAAGACCCAAGAACACCCTGACAACGAACAGTAGAAGAAGACCCAAGAACATTCTGACAACGAACAGTAGAAGAAAGACCCAAGAACATCTCTGACAACGAACAGTAGAAGAAGACCCAAGAAACCCTGACAACGAACAGTAGAAGAAGACCCAAGAACACCCTGACAACGAACAGTAGAAGAAGACAACCACAGTAGTGAAGACCAACATTCTGACAACGAACAGTAGAAGAAGACCCAAGAACACCCTGACAACGAACAGTAGAAGAAGACACAAGAACACCCTGACAACGAACAGTAGAAGAAGACCCAAGAACACCCTGACAACGAACAGTAGAAGAAAGACACCGAAACACACTGAACAACGAACACTAGAAAGAAAGACCCAAGAACATCCTGACAACGAACAGTAGAAGAAGACCCAAGAACATCTGACAACGAACAGTAGAAGAAGACCCAAGAACACCCTGACAACGAACAGTAGAAGAAGACACAAGAACACCCTGACAACGAACAGCAGAAGAAGACCCAAGAACACCCTGACAACGAACAGTAGAAGAAGACACAAGAACACCCTGACAACGAACAGTAGAAGAAGACCCAAGAACACCCTGACAACGAACAGTAGAAGAAGACCCAAGAACACCCTGACAACGAACAGTAGAAGAAGACACAAGAACACCCTGACAACGAACAGTAGAAGAAGACCCAAGAACACCCTGACAACGAACAGTAGAAGAAGACACAAGAACACCCTGACAACGGTCAGTAGAAGAAGACCCAAGAACATTCTGACAACGAACAGTAGAAGAAGACCCAAGAACACCCTGACAACGAACAGTAGAAGAAGACCCAAGAACACCCTGACAACGAACAATAGAAGAAGACACAAGAACACCCTGACAACGAACAGTAGAAGAAGACACAAGAACACCCTGACAACGAACTGTAGAAGAAGACACAAGAACACCCTGACAACGAACAGTAGAAGAAGACACAAGAACACCTGACAACGAACAGTAGAAGAAGACCCAAGAACATCTGACAACGAACATAGAAGAAGACCCAAGAACACCCTGACAACGAACAGTAGAAGAAGACACAAGAAACACCCTGGCAACGAACAGTAGAAGAAGACCAAGAACACCCTGACAACGAACAGTAGAAGAAGACCCAAGAACATCCTGACAACGAACAGTAGAAGAAGACCAAGAACACCCTGACAACGAACATAGAAGAAGACACAAGAACACCCTGACAACGAACAGTAGAAGAAGACACAAGAACACCCTGACAACGAACAGTAGAAGAAGACACAAGAACACCCTGACAACGAACATAGAAGAAGACACAAGAACACCTGACAACGAACAGTAGAAGAAGACCCAAGAACACCATGACAACGAACAGTAGAAGAAGAACCAAGAACACCTGACAACGAACAGTAGAAGAAGACCACAAGAACACCCTGACAACGAACAGTAGAAGAAGACACAAGAACACCCTGACAACGAACAGTAGAAGAAAGACCAAGACACCCTGACAACGAACATAGAAGAAGACCAAGAACACCCTGACAACGAACATAGAAGAAGACCAAGAACACCCTGACAACGAACAGTAGAAGAAGACACAAGAACACCCTGACAACGAACATAGAAGAAGACACAAGAACACCCTGACAACGAACAGTAGAAGAAGACCCAAGAACACCTGACAACGAACAATAGAAGAAGACACAAGAACACCCTGACAACGAACATAGAAGAAGACACAAGAACACCTGACAACGAACAGTAGAAGAACACAAGAACATCCTGACAACGAACAATAGAAGAAGACACAAGAACATCCTGACAACGAACAGTAGAAGAAGACACAGAACACCTGACAACGAACAGTAGAAGACACCTAGAACACCTGAACGAACAATAGAAGAAGACACAAGAACACCCTGCAACGAACAGTAGAAGAAGACACAAGAACACCCTGACAACGAACAATAGAAGACAGACACAAGAACACCCTGACAACGAACATAGAAGAAGACACAAGAACACCTGACAACGAACAATAGAAGAAGACACAAGAACACCCCGGACAACGAACAGTAGAAGAAGACACAAGAACACCCTGACAACGAACAGTAGAAGAAGACACAAGAACACCCTGGCAACGAACAGTAGAAGAAGACACAAGAACACCCTGACAACGAACAGTAGAAGAAGACACAAGAACACCCTGACAACGAACATAGAAGAAGACACAAGAACACCCTGACAACGAACAGTAGAAGAAACACAAGAACACCTGTCAACGAACAATAGAGAAGACACAAGAACACCCCTGACAACGAACATAGAAGAAAACACAAGAACACCCTGACAACTAACATAAAGAAGACACAAGAACATCCTGACAACGAACAGTAGAAGAAGACCAAGAACATCCTGACAACGAACATAGAAGAAGGACACAAGAACACCTGACAACGAACAGTAGAAGAAGACACAAGAACACCCTGACAACGAACATTAGAAGAAGACACAAAAACACCTGACAACGAACAATAGAAGAAGACCAAGAACATTCTGACAACGAACATAGAAGAAGACACAAGAACACCCTGGCAACGAACATAGAAGAAGACACAAGAACACCCTGGCAACGAACAATAGAAGAAGCACCAAGAACACACTGGCAACTACACAGAGACTGGCCCAAACAGAGAGAACAGGAAAAGTTTGTGCTACACTACTTGCCAAGAAATACATAGACAGTAAGTAACGCAAGTAGTTACTGTGGAGCATTCATGAACAGACAGACAACTGTTCAGTTCATTGAAGTTTTCAGCTTTCGCATTTACACGTTGCTAAGTGCCCTTCTCAGACAAGATCTGATTCAAGTACTGCGGCTTTACTATCTTATCCACCGTATAGTTCTCTCCTCTGACAGAAGCTCATGCAGTTTAAAGGATTTTTTGTTTTGGTTTTGGTTTTGCTTTTGCTTTTCATTTAGCAAAGTGTAATGCTTTTCACCCGCAAAAACTAACTGGGTTAAGTGTAGACTTACTTTTGCATGCTAATATCTCGAGCTGAAACGGCTTGTTCTTTGAACTTCTGCCTGTGTGCTTCTGGTTTTCAGTCAACTCTCTTTGATTCATTTTCAGTAATCTCCCTTAAGCAGCCACCTGTTTTGGTTCATTCCACTGTATTTACCTAACGCCAACCTACCTCACAGTACACACACCTGAACTCAACAGACCGACTGAACATGAAACGAGAGATCCATGTTTGTTATTAATTCTCTTCCACCCCAAGTCCCTATTCTAGTTATCAGCTGTGAAGTACTTGAATTAAACACGCAGGATCAGGACATCAAACAGCCTCCACCGCTTTTCTTCAGTCTCGTCACGGGAAAAGGCCACTGGGTTAACCCTTTGACTCCCGAACCTGTCCACCAGCATCGGCTTTGTCAACAATACTACAAAAAGCGAAAACTTAACCCTTTCACTCCCTCACCCTTTCCATCAGCTTCATGCAGGAAGTTGGTGGAAAGGGTGATGGAATCGAAGGGTTAAGTTTTTGCCGTTGGTGGATAGGATGCACGAGTCAAAGGGTTAAACTGGTCACTGGATCCGTCATCTCTGGACCACACTTCATCAAAGATACCCGGAAACGAGCCCCAAGTCCCACTGTCCGACAGTGGTAACGACAAAGACGTTTTAACCCTTTGACTCCCACACCAGGAAGCTGGTGGAAAGAGTGAGAGAATCAAAGGAAAACTTAACCCTTTGATTCCCTCACCCTTTCCACCAGCTTCCTGCAGGAAGCTGGTGGAAAGAGTGAGAGAATCAAAGGGTTAAGTTTTTGCTTTGCTAGCATGGTTGGCAATGCAGGATGCTGGTGGACAGGGTGTGGGAGTCAAAGGGTTAATGATGTGTCGACATGGACTGCTGAACGAAGAAGTCCCAAGGGTCCTGTTTCTCGTTAAGTTGCCGTTACAAACTTTTCTGCTGACCCTCCGGTGTAAGTGTACACCAAACAAGAATGTGTATACACACGGACAAATGAGGTGATTGATTTATGCCGGGTGAAGTCTGGTCGGCATTGGAGGTAGAGTTTCCATCTTCCAGTCTGCCTGTATAATTTTGTACGGGTTTGATGCCGGTCCGAGCAAATCTTTACACCTGCGACCTCCAGTCCACCTCGTTGTGAATGCGTACGTGCCCCTGCTCAGGGTTGTGGAAGGTAAAGCAGCTGGCTGAGAGAGAAGTTTAGATGTCTTACCACCTTCACTTCCCTACGACATCAAGGTCATGAGGCAGCCGTTACCTTTTTTTTTATTCAGGGCGGGGATGGGTGGGGGGTGGAGGCTGTTCGTACTGGACAGACGGACGATGTTTTTAAAGCCTTTTTATCTGAGGATAGATTTTTCTTTTTGGGATCATCGCACTCAGGAAGGTAACCTTTACTGCTCACCTTTTTTTTCGTCCCATTTTCTACGCCACTTTAATGGCCACAGAAGCTGGCAGAGTTTTTACGATGTGATGATGATAATGACAATGAGGATGATAATCATGATGCTATGGAGTTCCACCTAGGATTGAGACTGTGTACTCTACGCTTACTGTCATAATATATCCTGGCATCAACCAGACCCTAGAGATACAGACACTTGTGGTGCTGGTCAGAAGATTTGAGAAACACCCTCAATGACGCATCCGTGAAGTGGATGAGACTTGACTGTGTGGTCCCAGTCTTCCCAATGAGCCCATAGCGCGCCCAACTCTGGGTAGGAGCCGGTTAGAGCCGAAAAATCCCACAATGAATTTTGAAGGGACTGACGGGGATTCGAACTCACAACCTTCCTGTCGGTAGTTCCTTGCGTTAACCACTACATCACAGCGACTGGTCCTCAGGATAGATCTTAGATATCGGCTCAAGTTCAGGGTAAAGTTGGAATTCATTATTGCAAAAAACGACAAAACTACGATGCTTTGTGAAGCTTACAGCAAAACGTGTGTTTTGTTTGAGTCTTTTGCTGTGCGTGTGTTTGCTTGCTCGTTATTTCTCTTAATTAACGTCTATTCACGTCTGTGCTTTTTGACGAGTGTGTGTGTGTGTGTGTGTGTGTGTGTGTGTGTGTGTGTGTGTGTGTGTGTGTGTGTGTGTGTGTGTGTGTGTGTGTGTGTGTGTGTGTGTGTGAGAGAGAGAGAGAGAGAGAGAGAGAGAGAGAGAGAAGTAGTACTGTGTCTGGTTGTAGTAACCTATGGTTCATAAATGCACGTGTCTTACCACCTCACCTGCAGGTTAATGGGCCCACTTTCAGTTCTTTTGTCTTCTTGTTTTATATTTTTGTAGTGTCCATAATCCTTTCAATGGTTTTTGTGACAACAGAAATAGTCCGGGTCTGTGTCTGACTCTTGAGACCTGTTTCCGTTGTTCAAAGTGTTAAGAGAAGAGCTTTACAAAGAAAATTGATTCAAAAAGCACAATTTTATTATTACAAATTATTGTCATAAAGAGATATTCTCCAAACTCATTTGGACTCACTGCACATAACACAAACTCGAAGTTTTTTTCTTTTTTTTTTTAAATGGAGTACGGAGAACACGAGCCATCAACCTGACTTTCAGTTGTTTTCAACGTGATGTTCGCCTTCTGTGGGTCTTGTAGTCGGCTGAGCTATATACACAGTATGAACTTGAACATGGCGAACTGACCTCATGCTATTAGTTGTTGCACAATCTGCAGCTTTGATGGGTGCGCATTCTGGGTGGTTTTATGTTTCCACAAGCCAGCAATTGACATGACTTATAGAATCTTTAATGTGTGTATTTAATATTCTGTGTCAAGGCGGATCGAACCCAGGACCCTCCGATTGGAAGTCTGACGTTTGCCCACTTGATTACTGTGACCTTTTAGTAGCAATGATAGTTGTTGGCCTGTGGAAGGGGTAGCAGTTGTTACAGATGTAGGCGTATAAACTGGTGTTGCAGGACAAGCAACGTATAGCACGCCCCAGTAGCTCAGTTGGTTGAGCGTCGGATTTACATGGTAATGGTTATGAGTTCGAATCCCGGGGTGCGCTACATTAAAACTGGCCTTCTCACTGTCCCATCTTAACATCATTGTTGTTCTGGTGGTGTCAGTGTAGGATTAGATAAGTCCCCCTTCACCCATTTCCCTGGGGTGGTTATCCCCGTCGGCCATATCACCTGAGGTGGGTGTCGACGTAAAAAACAAAAGAAAAAGAAAAAGAACAACAAAAAACAAGCAACGTGGCACTTTAGTTCAGTCGCTTGGAGTGCCGTGCTTCTTCTCGTTACCGTCATATCTGGCGACCAGTTTTTGAGACTGGCTGTTGTCTGGATATCAGGGACCCATACAGTTTCATCTCAAGGTTAGTCGGCTTTGACAACATCTCCCCTCTCAGCAGCGGAAGATTTCTGCAGGCCTGTGGGATGTGGCTTGCGTCCTGCTCTGGCTGTCCACAAGGATACACAGGAGAGGGTACAATTCTCGTTTTCTAAACAGACATTTTTTATTGTTTTTGTTGAGCCTGTTGTGCCTGTGCCTATTTCTCAGATGGAAGATAACCACCTGTTCTGATCTTGACAGATGATACTAACTGTCTTGAGACTGCGGCATTCTAACAGAGACTTGATG
>CM060310.1:37061801-37066801 GCA_030674185.1 Monoplex corrugatus
GACCCTCCCAGTGACTGTGAAGCGTTGAATCAGTCTGACAATGACCGAGATGGACACCTGAAGTCGCCTGGCCACTTCTCGCTTGGGAACACCATCTTGGAACCATGCAACAGCTCGTCCCCTCTCAAACTCGCTCAATTTTCGTCGTGGAGGCATTGTCAGATCAGGCCTACTACTGGTGGAATGTCTTCTTATAAAGCCAAGCAAGAGACAGCATCTCACACATAAACAGCAGTGCTTGCACGTGCATAATGGTTTTTCCATCTGGCTTGTGCAATGTGTTCAGGCAGAACGGTCCAAAACAAGGTCCTTTTTCGCAAGTTTCCGCTTTTCCGTTTGCGGCCAAGCTCAGTAGTAGAGAATCCCGTGCAATTTTCGCACTAACACAACATCGCCCACTTACAGCTGAACAAGAATTCATAACAATTTGGCTGGACTGAGAAATAAATAACAGTAGCGAACTGAGTTTATTACGCACCTGTTTTCTCATAGTGATCCTTAACTTTTTGTGCGTAGTGTAGTTTGATTGTCTAACTGGTGAGAGCTAGGAGGTTTATATAACTGTATTCAGAGCTACCCCACCGTATTGATTAAGCATGCAAAATGGACAAGACTACAGGAAATATATCAATCAATCAGCATGTGAAGTACAAGAAAACGACATGTGTAGGAATTGGAATAGAGAGAAAAGAGAGCGACCAAAGAAAGCAACACATCACAGATCTAGGAAAAGAGACTGAATAAGATGTTCAGGGAAAAACAGATCAAATTTCAAGCAGAGAATGTCTTTCATACATACAATTTATAGCCATTGTAGATTTTAAATAAAAAATAATTGATGAGCACGGCTTACACTTCGATGTATTATTTCAGAAATCAACAACTCATTATATAAGAACAAAGCCCCGTTTCAGGTGGCGTAAATATTGATAGTAAACAGTTCGGAGACGGTGGAAATTGATCGTTGGAACATTCTCTGCCATAACCGCGGAAGAAGTAAGCTTTGAGACAAAGGGTAAGCCTATAGAATCAAGCAGGCGAACAAACTTGTGGACAGAAATAAAAGATGTAAAAGGCATATAAAGAGAAAATCTAAAAAGAGAAAATCTAACGAGGCCTTTCTTACATATTGCTCATTATGCCATTGGCTTGTTGTGCAGCAACGAAGGTTTTTCCACTTCAGTCTGTCCTCAGCCAGCCTCTATACAATACACAAAGTGTGCTTTAAACTTTTTCTGCTGTTCATCACCAGGTGTGTTCTTGAGTCCTCTTGTGAGTGTTCCCTCTGAGGTCTAGTGACAGACAGCCCGGGTGGCGTCCTCCTGCTCTCTTCGGCTGATGTGCCCAGTCTGTGGCCATTGTTTTGTCATGATTATAGTGCTTTCTAGATCGCATTGAACAAGTATTTGTTGGTAGGAGATGACGGTGGGTCTGATGATATCATGATTCTTTTGGATATTCTTTGTGTTGCAGGTGGATAAGGACATAGTAATACCGCTGTTTTTAAAAAAATTTTTTTTATCACCCTGTTATTCTGGGCTCTGTTTAGGCCCGACTTCTCCTCATTAATCAGCAGCTCATTTGCCCACTGTCCATTTTCTGTTGCTCATCACATGATTAACCCTTTGACTCCCACACCCTGTCCATCAGGATCCTGTTAGCAAAAAATTAACTCTGATTCCCTCACCCTATCCACCAGCTTCATACAGGAAGCTGGTGGATAGGGTGAGGGAGTCAAAATGTTAAGTTTTTGCAGTTGGTGGCTAGAGTGCGTGAGTAAAAGGGTTAACCCAGACACTCTTTACGTTCCGTTCTTACATGCATCTAATATATAATGTATTTAAATTAAATACCAATTTCCTCAAGAACTTTCAGTTTTCGAGTGAAATGCTGTCATCATAATAAACTGTTCAAAGTAGTACCGCATCTTCTTCGATCATGGCGTCCTCGGTGATGGCAATGATTGCATTTAGCTGTTTTGGACACCATGCTGTAATGGCTGACGCCGACATGAGAATGTCAGCATGGCACGTCAGCACAAACCAAACCTTGTCCACTTTCAACTTGATAACATCAGCGTCGTCAAAGTTGATGTGTGTGAAGGAATGTATGACGGAGACACAGTGTGAGACGTGTGCCTATGACGTCAAGTCTGGCCGGTGTTACCTACAGATGTCTACCGGTCTTGTCAATGATACTGCTGCTGTCCATGGTGTCACGCTTTTTGCAGGTCAGTGGGGTATTTTGTGACACTTCTCCTTGATTTTTGTTTGTCTGATATAATTATTTAGTGTTACTGTTGGTTCTTGCTGTTGATATCGTAGCTGCTGCTGCAGTTTTGTTATGTTATTCATTCTTTTTATTTATTCGTTCATTTTTTTTGTTTTGTTTTCATTTATCTATTTATTCGTTCGTCTGTTTGTTGGTTGATTGGTTGATTGGTTTCTTTGATTGTTTGTTTGCTTGTTTGTTTGTTTGTTTGTTTGTTTGTTTGTTTGTTTGTTTCCTTTCGTTTCGTTTTGTTTTCTTTTTTAATGTTGATAAAATATTTGGCTAAACAGTGTTTAAATTTCAATCTGTAATCTGTACTTTATATCAAAGATGCCGTCTAGTTTCTTGTGGGACTTCTTCACGCACTGACATAATAATTCTTAGAAACGAAAATGAACACACACACACATACACACACACAAGAAAATCTGTAAAAAGTGTTTGAAATTTAAAAATAACTATCTCTTACAAATAAGACTCACAAAAACTAAGATCTGTCCATGGTGTTCGTTTTTTAAGTCATGTATTTGGCCATTGATGTTTTTGAATATAATATTTACTGTTACTACCTGCAGCGCGTCGTTTTGTTATGCCTGTTCTCTTTATGTTCGTTCAGTTATCTATATATAACTGTCATTTACCGTCCGTTTGTTTTATGGTTCTTCTGTTTTTGTTTCGCTTCGTTTCGTTCGTTCTTTTATGTCGTAAATAGAAACTTAATTAATAGTACTGTCACTACAGATCCGTCTGTTTTTGTACTACCTGTCCTACATATATCCTTAGAAACGAAAATAACACTCACATACAGCACCATGCACTACAACAAAAAATTTATAGATTTTTTTTGTATTATTTTAAAAAAACAAACACCTCTTTATAATCTGCACACAAAACTAATAAATGTACTCATGCGTTTTTGTTTAAGATCTACCTTAGTTTAGAAACTAATATAACTGTCACTACCAGCACGTCGTTTATGTATCCTGCCTACCTTATGTCGTTAGAAACTAATATAACTGTCATTACCAGCACCGTCGTTTATGTATCCTGTCCTACCTTATGTCCGTCCCTGTGTCATTTCAAGAATGTTGCACTTACATTGCATAGCTGCCAGGATCTAAGACCAGCAGGATACAAGTGCTACATAAAATTGTCTTGAATGGGAGAGACAGAGCTGGATTTCTCCAGATGCCCATTTGATACTGTCATATTGTAAACCCAGAAGACTCATGTTCTTTACTGGTCTGCATATCGTTGTCTATATGTCATGTTCTAACCAAACTTCTTAAAATTCCACTTGCCCTAAGAATGGTTCAAATATCAAAGACCACCTTCTCATGTAAAATAGTCTTGTCAAATCTCCGCAGACAATCCAATTTTAAACGGTATGTCATATTTTAGGCAGCTAGGGTATGTTCGCCTAACTTCAAAATAAGTTAAGTTCTTGCCAAGTGTCCAAATTGCATAGTGTCATATCTTCGTCAGCTGTCTGATACCGTATAGATATGAAACTAAGTCATATACCTGCCAAATGTCGTAACTCCTACTCTTTCAAAGAGTCCTCTCCTAAGCCTGGATTTTGTGAGAACTGCAAGTACGTCCTCCCCATCCTAAATCTCTTGGATGTCACCTACTTCTCCGAGTACCTGATTTATCCGTAACTTATTTATAAATGTGGAAGCAGTATAGCTGATTTTGGCATAGCCTCTTTGGATAGTGGAAGCAATATACCCGATTTAACCATGACTTTCACGTGAATAGAGAGGCTTGGTTGATGTAGAGGTACAGCTCCCGCCTACCAGTCCATCTGCAGGATTCAGCACTGGCGGGAGAAAGATTGTTTTCTGCCTGCAGTCCACCCAGCTGTGAACGGGTACCCGCCCCCTCTTCAGCCTTGGAAAAGTAACAGCAGCGAGGGAGAAGAGATGGGCACCACCCTCATTGTACTGGCCCGAGAAAAGATGAGGTTTTAACCACCTCACTCTAAAGGGTTATGAGACAACTTTTACTTTTCTCTTTCAAATGAACGAACGTAAAGTTTCCAATGTAATCGTATTTGTTTTTTAAATTCGTAGAAATGTTACGCAATTTTGTGTGTGATTCTTTCATGAAAACGAAAACAATGCACCCGATTTAACCATAACTTTCTAAGGATCAACTTTATTTAGATGTTACGACCTGTTTGTATCATGCATACAAACGCTATGGTTGAACTGATCATACAATGTAGACCAAACTTACAGCAAACAAGCAAACAAATACAAACAGCTTATCGATTTTTTTCTTCAGCATTTTATGAAAATGAAAATGCATAACAACAAACACAAAAACAAACAAATAAAAAAGTAAAGATACATTCATCTATGATGTAAAATGTCGATGAAATTACGGTGTGTGTTTACGTTCATGTTATGCAGCAGACGTAAGCATCGACAGACCTGTCAGTTTAGTAACAAACAAACAAAATAGATAAATAAAAAACAAAACAAAAAAAGTGCACACTGAGCTGCGTGAAACTGAAAGCAATACCATGCGTTCCAGAGTCTTGGCACAGAAGGTGTTGGTCTTACACACTGACCGAACAAAAATTCAGCGCTCCGTGTGGTCCCACAGAGAAGCCATGATATGGGCGGGTAGGGGGTTATATTCATCAGTCAAGGAGTCAGGCTGTGAGGAATTGTGATGGGCCCTTGAGACAGTTTTACAAGCACCGCAACAAATGCCGTGGC
>CM060310.1:37069301-37086801 GCA_030674185.1 Monoplex corrugatus
TGTGTGTGTGTGTGTGTGTGTGTGTGTGTGTGTGTGTGTGTGTGTGTGTGTGTGTGTGTGTGTGTGTGTGTGTGTGTGTGTGTGTGTGTGTGTGTGTGTGTGTGCGTACGCGTGCGTCAGAAATATGTGTGTGGACAAGATTTTCTCAAGTCTTAACCTTCACCAAAGTTTTGCCAAAGATGTGGACTGTTCAGGACTCGTGAATGCAATTGTTTGGAAGATATCGGACTAAGGTCAAGGTCACATGGCCAAAAAGTGTCTACAATTAGCACTTTTCAAGGAAGACGTGTGAACATCACTTTCTAATTAACTTTCGACAATACTTAACATCTGTATTCACTGTTGTGACAATCTACCATTGACCTCAATGCACGTCTACTTTTATGTAAACTGACGTTTTCTTAAGGTCACAGGGATCTTGAAAACTACAGAATCTGGACATATATTTTCTGTAACACCTTTTCGTATTAAAAGGGCGATGATTTGAATGGCTTGACCCATCTTGTTTTTAATTCTTCACATCATGTAAATGTTGTTGTTGTTTTTTTCGTGTCTACACATCGTGCAGAGATTATTCTCCGTGTTGGCAACTAAAGTATAGAATCATAACCGTTATATACCATATAACAATTATAAACGTTATATACCATATAACAGCTTTCACAAATATATGAATTCTTTACGTTTTCCTCTTACAATTTGCAAACAGAGGCGTGTGGCGTGTCCCAATCCCCTGTCAACTACACCACCAACACAATGACCACGAGGTGGCAAAAGACGCAGAACGGGACACTGGGGATCGTGGAATGCACAATACCTGCAGACATGCTGTACACTGGAGACAATCCCGCCATCTCCTGCACAGGTTCGGGCCGTTGGGAAGTCAAATCACAGGGAACGTGCAAGCAGCATGTTTGGAGGAACGAAACAGCTGTGAGTATGGCGGTTGTGTGTGTGTTGTGTGTTGTGTTGTGTTGTGTGTTGTGTTGTGTTGTGTTGTGTTGTGTTGTGTTGTGTTGTTGTGTTGTGTTGTGTTGTGTTGTGTTATGTTGTGTTGTGTTTTTGCTGTATGGTGTGGGTTGTGTTGTGTTGGTTGTTTGTGTTGTGTTGTGTTGGTGTGGTGTTGGGTTGTGTTGTGTGTGGTGTGTGTGTGTTGCGTTGCGTTGTGTTGTTGTGTGTGTTGTGTAGCGTTGCGTTGTGTGTGTGTTGCTTGTGTTGTGTGTGTGTGTGTTGTTTGTGTGTGTGTGTGTGTGTGTGTTGTTTTTGTGTGTGTGTTGTGTTTGTTGTGGTGTGTGTGTTGTGTTGGTTGTGTGTTGTGTGTTGTGTGTGTGTGTTGTGTTGTGTGTGTTGTGTGTGTGTGTGTTGTGTAGCGTTGCGTTGTGTGTATGTTGTATTGTGTGTGTTTGTGTGGTGTGTGTGTTGTGTGTGTGTGTTGTGTTTGTGTGTGTGTGTGTTGTGTTTGTGTGTGTGTGTGTTGTGTGTGTGTGTGTGTTGTTGTTGGTTGTGTTGTGTGTGTGGTTGTGTTGGTGTTGGGTTGGTTGTGTTGTGTGTGTGTGTGTGTGTTGTGTTGGGTGTGTTGTGTGTGTGTGTTGGTTGTGTTGGTTGGGTTGTGTGTGGTGTGTGTGTTGGTTTGTTGTGTGTGTTGTGTTGTGTGTTGGTTGGTTGTGTTGTGTTGGGTTGTGTTGTGTTGCGTTGCGTTGGGTTGTGTTGTGTGTGTGTGTGTGTTTGTTGGGTTGTGTCGTGTTGTGTGTGTGTGTTGTTGTGTGTGTTGTGTGTGTTGTGTTGTATTGTGTTGTGTGTTGTGTTGTGTTGTGTGTGTGTTGTGTTGTGTTGTGTGTGTGTGTGTTGTGTTGCGTTGTGTTGGGTTGTTGTGTGTGTGGTGTCTGTGTGTGTGTGTTGTGTTGCGTTGTGTTGTGTTATATGTTGTGTGTGGTGTGTGTGTGGTGTGTTGCGTTGTGTTGTGTTGTGTTGTGTGTGTTGTATAGCGTTGGGTTGGGTTGGGTTGTGTTGTGTGTGTTGTGTAACGTTGTGTTGTGTGTGGTGTGTGTGTGTGTTGTGTTGCGTTATGTTGTGTGTGTTGTGTTGTGTGTGTTGTGTAGCGTTGTGTTGGGTTGTGTTGGGTTGTGTGTATTGTGTAGCGTTGCGTTGTGTGTGTGTTGTATTGTGTGTGTGTGTGCGTATGTGTATGTGTGTGTTTATATGTGTGTGCATTGTGTTTCGTTGTGTTGTGTTGTGTTGTGTTGTTTGTGTGTCTCTGTGTGTTGGTTGTGTGTGTGTTGTGTTGTGTTGTGTTGTGTTGTGTTGTGTTGTGTTGTGTGTGTGTGGTGTGTGTGTGTGTGTGCGCGCGCGCGCGCGTGTGTTTGTGTGTGTTTGTGTGTGTTTGTGTGTGTGTGTGTGTGTGTGTTTGTGTTGTGTTATGTTGTGTTGTATCGTGTTGTGTTGTGGTGGTGGTGATGATATGTGTGTGTGTGTCTTCGTTCGTTCGTTCGTTCTTTGATTTAACGTCTGTTCACTAAAAGTGATGTTAGACGGATGTGTGTGTGTGTGTGTGTGTGTGTGTGTGTGTGTGTGTGTGTGTGTGTGTGTGTGTGTGTGTGTGTGTGTGTGTGTGTGTGTGTGTGTGTGTGTGTGTGTTCTGTTGTTGTATGTATGTTATGTGTTATGTGTTTATGTGTGTTTGTGTTGTGTTGTGTTGTGTTTGTGTGTATAGGTGTGTGTATGTGTGTGTATGTGTGTGTTTATGTGTGTGTATGTGTGTGTTTATGTGTGTGTGCACACACAGACACGTGTATATATATTTTTACAAATAGCATTTCGCACGTGTATTGCTTGGAACTTATATGTTGTGAATACAATTTTTTTTAAAAGACAAAAAAAGAAGTGAGGCCGCTTATTATTCTGTGCAAAACTTTAGTATTAGTATAGTAAGTACCTAATAAATTTACTATTATTATCATTATTATTAGTAGTAGTAGTAGTAGAGTAGTATCATCATCAACACCATTATTATTGTCATTATTATTGTTTTTGTTATTATTATTTTTTATTATTATTATCATTATTATTATTATTATTATCGTCGTTGTTATTGTTGTTGTTGTTGTTGTTGTTGCTGCTGTTGTTGTTGTTGATGACCATGTCATCGTTGTCATTATTATCATCATTATTATTTGATACTGCAGGTCGGTGGTACAGTGTACTTTTTGCCAGCTGCTCCTACAACCGGATGGACTATCTGTGTCAATGGTATCCCTACGACGGACAGGTATGCAACTATTTATCGATGTACTCTCTCTCTCTCTCTCTCTCTCTCTCTCTCTCTCTCTCTCTGTCTGTCTCAGCTCAGCCAGTCAGTCTGTCTGTCTGTCTCTGTCTGTCTGTTTGTCTCTGTCTGTCTTTCTCTCTTCTCTGTCTGTCTCTTGTCTGTCTGTCTGTCTCTGCCTGTCTCTTTGTCTGTCTCTGTCTGTCTGTCTCTCTCTCTGTCTCTTTCTCTCTCTCTCTCTCTTTCTCTCTCTCTCTCTCTCTCTCTCTCTCTCCCTCTCTCTCTC
Organism: Monoplex corrugatus; assembly: GCA_030674185.1. NCBI lineage: Eukaryota > Metazoa > Mollusca > Gastropoda > Littorinimorpha > Ranellidae > Monoplex > Monoplex corrugatus. The sequence continues at coordinate 37,072,850 of CM060310.1, forward strand.
TCTCCGTCTCTCTCTCTGTGGGAGTAGCCTTCCATGCTGATTGCCAGCAAGGCCAACTTTCAAGAGTAGGGAAAAACAAATTGTGATTTTCCAAAGTATTCCAACATGCCTGTTGAAGGACTGCCGACTAATCTGGAAGGAATGCTTAACATAGCACTGAAGGAAATGAATGAGTGTTTCTTCTTTCAAAATTGAAAGCCGTGGCCAGCAGACAGCTTCTGTGTTAATCCTTTGACCCCCGGACCCTGTCCATCAACATCCTCATTGTCAACCATGCTAGCAAAGCAAAAACTTAACCCTTTGATTCTCTCACCCTATCAGGAAGCTGGTGGATAGTGTGAGAGAATCAAAGGGTTAAGTTCTTGCAGTTGGTTGATAGGGTGCGGGAGTCAAAGGGTTAAGACTGACAACACCTGCCAACCAGCCCCGTGCCACGTATACGGGTCACGGTGCTGTCTACCGCCACAAGTGTCCCTCTCAGGTAAAACGTAGACAGGTGGAGGGCGGGGGCACACAGAACACAACAACATAAGCAGCAAGAAGCAAGTAAACTTCATCCTCCCTCTCTGATCTTTTTTTCCCCAACGCCGCCAAGTTTGTTTCACGATACGGACAACACCAGGTGTTTTCATGTTGAAACGTTTCAGTCTGGCAACCATTTCCCCATGCTGTGTGTCTCAGTCAAAGTTTGTGCACTATATACTGAGCTTTAAAGTAGACCCTGGGAGAAAATATTGGACGGACTTGCAGCAGAGTGGCTGAAAACAGATAGGGTGGAAGAGGTGCTTGCGGTAACAAGGAATAGAAACAGATGGAAGGCCATGATCGCCAACGCCATGTGGCAAGGCACTTGATGATGATACTGAGCTTAAGGACGACACACATGCTACAGCGACACAGACCTGCAGTCAGTTGTATTTATGTACTTATGATCCTTTCAATAAGGAGCCTAGATCTACATTGATTAACACATTTCGTATTCGTGTTCATATTATATTTTCTCTTATACCAGATATCAAAACCAACTAGTCGCCATGGTGTAATGGTTAACGCAACGGGCTACCGACTGGAAGGTTGTGGGTTCCAATCATCAGTCCCTTCAAAAATTAATGTGGGATTTTTCAGCTCTAACCGGCTCCTACCCACAATTAGGCGTGCTATTGGATCGTTAGGAAGACTGGGACCACACAATCGAGTCTCATCCACTTCACGGATGCGTCATTGAGGGTGTTTGAGGGTGTTGTTCAAATCTTCTGACCAGCGCCGTAGGTGTCTGCATCTCTCGGGCCTGGTTGACGCCAGGATGTATTATGATAGTAAGCATAGAGTATAGCCCTGTCACGCAATCTCAATCCTAGATGGAACTCCATAGCATTATGATTATCATCCTCATCGACATCATCATCATCGCATTGTAAACAAAAACTATGCCAGCTTCTGTGGCCATTAAAGTGGCATAGAAACTGGGACGAAAAAAAACAAACGGTGAGGACAATATATATATATAGCAACGGCGCTGTGGAGCGTCAACAGGGCATTGTGAGGCACAATAGGACACTCTGGCCATCCACTGCACCCCTACCCACAGAGGATCTTACCGGCAATGGCGAGCAGAGAGATTCCCATGTGGTTGTCACAGGACTGCCTGTTGCCCTTCTTATTGTAGAGATGGACAATGGTCGCGTCCTTCAGTTCCTGGGGGATGGATTCTTGTTCCCACATGCTCTTGAACAACTCTGTTAGCTTTTGGGTCATGACTGGTCCACCTGCTTTGTATATTTCTGCTGGAATGGAGTCGAAGTGCTCGGCCCAGCGTTGTAGGATGACATGATATTCGCAGCACGACAACTGCAAGAAAAGTGTCAGGAACAACACCAAGACCTGTACACGACATTCGTTGATCTGACAAAGGCCTTCGACACGGTCAGCCGTGAAGGACTATGGAGAATTATGGAGAAGTTCGGATGCCCATCAAAGTTCATCAACATGGTACGCCAATTTCATGACGGCATGCAGGCACGTGTGTTGGACAACGGAGATTGCTCCGAGACTTTCTCAGTCACGAACGGTGTTAAGCAGGGTTGTGTACTGGCGCCCACACTGTTCAGTATGATGTTTACGGCCATGCTCTCGGACGCATTATATGACGACCATGACACATGCATTGGCTTCAGATACAGGACAGACGGAAGGCTCCTCAATGCCCTCAGGCTTCAGGCGAAGATCAAGGTTGAAAAAGACTGGGTTCGCGACCTCCTGTTCGCCGATGACTGCGCTCTGAACGCCACCACTGAAGCAAAAATGCAGCAGAGCATGGATTGATTGGCATCATCCTGCACAACCTTCGGACTCACCATCAGTACAAAGAAGACCGAAGTCATGTTTCAGCCTGCACCACAACAGCGGTACTCAGAACCAAGCATCACTGTCAAGGGAGAAACCCTGAAAGCTGTGGACAATTTTACATACCTCGGAAGCACGATCTCAAGATCAGTGAACATAGACACTGAGGTAGACACACGCATTGCCAAAGCAAGTTCAGCTTTCGGATGCCTCAGGGTATCGGTATGGGACAGGAGAGGTATCAAACTGTCCACCAAGCTGAAGGTATACAAGGCAGCCGTTCTGCCAACCCTTCTGTATGCCTGTGAGACATGGACGTATACGAGCGCCATGCCAAGAAACTCAACCGATTCCACATCAACTGCCTCAGACAGCTCCTGAAGATCACCTGGAAGGATAGAATACCTGACACAGATGTCCTCGATCAGGCCGGAATGACTAGCATTCACACCCTGCTCAGAAGAGCCCAGCTCAGATGGGCCGGACACATCGTGCGTATGCAAGACACGCGTCTCCCGAAGAGACTGCTCTATGGTGAGCTAGCACACGGCATACGCTCGCGAGGAAGGCCAAAGCTGCGCTTCAAGGACACGCTTAAAGCGTCCCTGAAAAACTTCGGTATCGACACCAAGATATGGGAGGCCCTTACACAAGACCGCTCATCATGGAGAAGCTGCGTTGGCGAAGATGCCGCCTCCTACGAACAAAGCAGGATCAGTGGAGCTCGAAAGAAACGAGAGCTGCGTAAATCCCGAGCCAACTCCCAAGTCCACAATCCAGCAGAACACATGTGTCTCATCTGCGGCCGAGCCTTCCGCGCACGAATCGGCCTCATCAGTCACAGCCGGACACATGAATCGTGATGATCCTTGGTCATCGTCGATCACGACGGACGAACAACAACATATATATATATATATATATATATATATATATATATATATATATATATATATATATATATATATATATGTATATGTATATGTATATATATATATATGTATATGTATATGTATATATATATATATATATGTATGTATGTGTATATATATATATATATATATATATATATATATATATATATACATATATATATATAATATGTGTATATGTATATGTATAATCTTCAATTATCTTTAGATGGTATAAATGTACAAGTTCACGGACCAAAAATTGGAAAAAAGGGGGGATTTGCTGTTATTTAAAAAATCAAATTAAGTATAACAAAAGCACAGAAATGTACAAAGTTGCACACAGATCCACAGAAAAATACTCAACAGAGTATGTACCCCATACATATTCAAGAACAAAACTTGATCTTCCAAAACCAATATTGGACATATTCAAAGCAAGAGCACGCATACATCTACGTACACATCGCACACTTACACTCACACACACACACACACACATGCGCGCCACACACACATACGAACACACACACATATATAACACACACACACACTCATACACACTCACACTCACATGCACAAACACACGCACAGACGCATGCACATACATACTGACACACACACTCTCGCTCACACGATACAATTACATACACGCGCGCCCGCGCTCACACACACAATTATATACACACTCTCACACACCTACCACACACACACACACACACACACACACCCCACACCACACACGCACGCACGACGCGCGCACGCACATATACACATACACGTATGAATTCACACAAAGACACTGACAGACACACACACATAGATGCGCACGCACACATACATACACACACACAAACACACACACGCAAACACACACACACGCAAACACACACACACACACACACACACACACACACACACACACACACACACACACACACACACACGGTAACACTGACAGATTGTGCCAGTTGCCAGTTATTTTTCATTGACTTTTTTTTTATCCTGTCCGTTCCAGGATGTATGTGAATCTGAACAGGCACGACGACATTGTGGTGCACGTGGACTGTCGGATGAAGTTTGGCGCTCACACGGATACCTTGGTAGTCACGTCCAAGGTGAACGGCAGCTGGATCGAGTCACCGGTGATAATGCCTGTCACTCCTTTTCCTATGACTCAGGGACAACCTTTCCGTATGAAATTGGTGGCTGTTAACATGACTAGTCTGCAAGTGAGTTATTGTTATTGTTAGTTTTATTTAACCCTTTGACTCCATCACCCTGTCCACCAGTATCCTGCATTGTCAACCATACTGACAAAGCAAAAACTTAACCCTTTGATTGCCTCACCCTATCCATTATCTTCCTGTAGGAAACTGGTGGATAGGGTGAGGGAATCAAAGAGTTAAGTTTTTGCGATTGGTGGATAGGATGCGGGATTCAAAGGGTTAAAGCCCAGCCGACTGCGTAGAGTTATATCAGGTCTATAACCGTTTCAAAACATACACAATACTTCTAACAGGAAAAAAAAGAGAGAAAGGAAAAGAAAATTAAGTACACATATCAATGCATTTGCACACATCGTCGAAGGAAGATGCACTCCGTCCAATTTATCGCACAGGGCATTTAAAAAGGACATCTCAAAACAAACTGTAACGTAATTAAGGAAACTAAAACATATATAAGAACGGGCCTAAATTACCTAAAATTGCTTTCGCATATCTCACTTCCCTAGAGCCAAAAATGCACTGAATACATGTACCCAATTATCAACCCTAAGAGAAAGTACGTATGACTTTATCGAACACATTCAGGTGAATGGACCAGCAAGGCAGAAAATGATAGGAAGAAATGACAGAAAGCAAAGGAGGAAGAAAGAAACAAAGGGAGTGACAGAAAAGAGGAAATTTCTAGCACAGAATTTCCAGAATGTGGGGATACTGTTTGTACTGAAAGAGCCCCGGGCATCCCTTCGGGGGTCTGCAAGTGAGTTTGTTATAATTAATTATATGAGTCATCAGCTCATCTGATTCAGAAAAGTGCAACCAATTTTGCTGTTCGTGAAGTGTCCTCAAATCTAAGATCCTCTTTCTGGCTGGATCTGGATAGTTACGTCGCCTGGCCTATTCAGCATATATCTTTCTTTGTTATCTGTTGTGTGCCTGGGAAAGGCTTGCTTGCTGGTGTTTACGCCTGTCTCGTTTCTTTCTTCTAGTAACATCGTGTGTCTGCCTGATATTGTTTCATTCTTGTTTACAGCACTGAAAACCAAACTTCACAAAGTGGTTCATTCATCCCCTATTCTTATTCTTAGTCATGCTCATCAAACAACAACTTGTCGCACCTACGATTTTGCATCATCAGTAAAGGTGAATACGGGTCGTCAATTCTTCTTCTTGTCGGTTGTCTGGTCTGTCCTGTCTGTCGTCGTCGGTCTGTCGTCTGTCGGTCGATTCGGTCGTGTCTGTCGTCGTCGTCTGTCGGTTGTCTGTCTGTCGTCTGTCGTCTGTCGTCGGTCTGTCGTCTGTCTGTCGGTCGGTCTGTCGGTCTGTCTGTCGGTCTGTCGGTCTGTCTGTCGGTCTGTCTGTCTGTCGTCGGTCGGTCTGGTCTGTCGGTCTTCGGTCTGTCGGTCTTGTCGGTCTGTCGGTCGGTCGGTCTGTCTGTCGGTCGGTCGGTCGTCGGTCGGTCTGTGTTGTCGTTTGTCGGTCTGTCGTCTGTCGGTTTGTCGTCTGTCGGTCTGTCGGTCGGTCGGTCGGTCGGTCTGTCGGTCTGTCGGTCTGTCTGTCTGTCTGTCGGTTGGTCTGTCTGTCGGTCTGTCTGTCGGTCGGTCTGTCTGTCTGTCGGTCGGTCTGTCTGGTCGGTCTGTCTGTTCGGTCTGTCGTCGGTCTGTCTGTCGGTCTGTCGGTCTGTCGTCGGTCTGTCGGTCGTCTGTCTGTCTCGGTCGGTCTGTCTGTCGGTCGGTCTTCTGTCGGTCGGTCTGTCTGTCGGTCTGTCGGTCGGTCTGGTCTGTCGGTCTGGTCGGTCTGTCTGTCGGTCGGTCGGTCTGTTTGTCTGTCGGTCGGTCTGTCGGTCTGTCGGTCGGTCTGTCTGTCTGTCTGTCTGTCTGTCGGTCGGTCGTGTCGGTCGGTCGGTCGTCGGTCGGTCGGTCGTCGGTCGTCTGTCTGTCTGTCTGTCTGTCTGTCTGTCTGTCTGTCTGTCTGTCTGTCTGTCTGTCTGTCTGTCTGTCTGTCTGTCTGTCTGTCTGTCTGTCTGTCTGTCTGTCTGTCTGTCTGTGTCTGTCTGTCTGTCTGTCTGTCTGTCTGTCTGTCTGTCTGTCTGTCTGTCTGTCGGTCGGTCTGTCGGTCGGTCGGTCGGTCGTGGTCGGTCGGTCGGTCGGTTCTGTCTGTCTGTCTGTCTGTCTTCTGTCTGTCTGTCTGTCTGTCTGTCTGTCTGTCTGTCTGTCTGTCTGTCTGTCTGTCTCTTTCTTATATATATATATATATATATAGGCCTACTTATTCACTCTGGTAATCAATGTTGATTGTTTTGCAAAATTTCGTACAATTAAAGAGCATGTAATTTGATAATCCAAGTAGATGCAATAATTTTGCTGTTGTTTATTTACAACAGGTGTTCATTGACAACGAGCTGTACCTGACGTACCAGTCTCCCGTAGCCCTGAACCAAGTGAAAAGCATCTATCCAATTGCAGCACTGAATCTCACTGAGCTGGATGTTTGGTGTCAGAAATGAACAACTGTCATTGTACAAGCAGTTGTCGTATCTGTGAACAGCATGGTAGTGTTTCGTGTCTAGGCGTGTCTTTATAGTCTGTGTGCATATTGGCTTTCATTTGAATCGGGCTAAACGTTTCACACCACGGTCAGTGCAATATGAAATACATGTATGTAAAGGACGATATCTCGACTTGAATGCAGCTGTCCTGAACTGCCTTCATACAAACAAAGGAGCTGAGTGCGGATACAAGATCAGGACGAGGGCATTTTGCTGATTCTGTACATATTCTACGATCACCTTGTATAACATCAAGGAATCCTTTGTTCCACAACACAGTGTTACATAGTTATTGATAACAATAATGGAATATTAATAATAAAAATAATAACGATTATGATAATAACAATAGTAATAATAATGGTAATGATGGATTGATAATGATACTACTACTACTACTACTACTAGTACTACTACTATTATTATTACTACTCCTACTACTGATGATGATGGTGATGGTGGTGGTGGTGGCGGTGGTGGTGATGATGACGATGACGATGATGATGATGATGATATAATATAATAACAAATATTGATGATGATGATGATCATCATCATGGTGATGTCGACGATGACGACGACGATGATGATGATGATGACGATGACGACGACGACGACGATGATGATGATGATGATGATAACGACTACTTGTAAAGTGTCTTAATGTCACAAAAGGCCGTAGCACACATAAAGGTAATATAGGCTATGATGAAAACAGAAGAACTATAAGACATACAATGTTAAATAAGCAATAAAAGAATTATCCTGTCTAGTTCAACTTGTCAGTAAAAACAACTCCCTCTCTCTCTGTATCCGCCCTCTCTCACTCTCTCACTCTCTCTCTCTCTCACACACACACGCACACGCACACACACACAGACACGCTCACACACCCACATACACACACAACGCACGCGAACACGCACACATACACATGCATACGACATCCACACACAGACACGCACACACACGCACACGTACTCACACACACACATACACACACACACACACACCCCACACACACACACACACACACACACACACACATACACACACACACACACACACACACACACACACACACACACACACAAATATATGCACAACCGCTCAGAAACACTCACACATACACACACACAACACACACACGCACGCGCACGCACACGGACAAGCACTTGCACGCCCACACACACGCGCGCACGCACACACACACACACGCACGAGCGCTTGCACGCACGCGCGCGCGTGCACACACACACACACACACACACACTTCAATTACAGGCAAATTAACCAAGACATGGCTACTCATAATGCGGCGTAATTCAAACAATAATCATGCTGCATAGTTTAGTATCAAATCCTATACCTATTCTAACGCAACTAAACAAAAAAGCCTGTACTTAACTACATAATATTGTAATTATGTATCAAAGGGTGGATGCAAGCGCACGAGTTACATGTACACACACTGACACCTCACATACATACTCACACACATACCACGCATAGGCAATGAAATGAAATATGGTTTTAGTACACGTGTCAAGTTAATTCTATCAAATTCGGAAATAGTGCAATGCTTCTACGGGGATATTAAATTTTGGATCACAATTAACAGTTTACAGCAAACATTTGAAATTAATAGTCGAAGAGGACACCATATCTGTTGTTGATAAAGCCTGAATTTTGTATGTTTCAAAACGACAGAGATGAATTTCGACAGAGGAAGAATACTATTGTTATCATGTGTTCTCAGTAAGGAAACGACTGTGTTTATATCTACTTGATAAGAATATGTGATGTCATACTTGAAACAATTTGGAACGTGAACAACACACTAAAAGGAAGTGTACTTAATCTTCCCTATCATTTTTATACAAAGAGAAATATGCATTTTCAATACCTTCTGTTGAAAAGCACCACTGCATATTTAAGACCTGCAAACGCTGGACCTCAATTATGCAAGAGCATCTTTCAAGTATTTTATTTATAACGATCACAAAATATTTTTCGGGTTGGAATACATTTCTAAAGGAATACAACAAAGCGCATTTTGTATTGTTTTCCGTATCTGGGTGCCAGTTATTTTTCTTTTTTCCTTTTCTTTCCTTATTTGATTAGCAGTCAGATGGTCTCTTGATTCAGCAATAAAAGCGTTTCAAAATCAAGGCCTTGGTTTAATTTCATACCGATCTTTCATATCCTTGTCTGCATAATAGTCTTCCTTGCAGATTCCATGTCAGTTCTAGAAGCTACCACTGCAAGCAAACTGTCACAGCTGCAAGAAGCACCGCTAAACATCAGGTGCACCAGACAGGTACTGCAGTGGATCACCTCATACTGTGGTATCCCAGAAAAAGAAGAGGTAGACAAAATAGCGAAAATGGAAGCAGAACATGAATAGAAAAACAGCAGCATCAGCCTCACGTCAACATCATAAGCTACGTGACAGTTACCATCAACTGTCCCGGCAAGAGCAAGCTATTATTCTTCGCCTGTGGACTGGGCACACTGCTGACAGGTGACTTTTATGCCACTTTTGAATGTGTTCACGTTATATCCAATGTAACATAATTGTATAGATACACTTTGAAATAATATCAATAAAGATGATGTCCAGTCTCAATTCACTATCTCTTTAATTTAAAAAACAATCTCTGAAACCAAAGTTGTATGCTACTCACTCAGCCCAGTTTTAATGTGCACATTGTGAAATAAAAACAAGTGAAGTTGTATGCTGTTTATTGTGCTCATTTACAAACGAAGTTGCACTTTCTTTCGGCTTGCTAATAATGATGGAAAATTTTCCATTCTGTTACCACTAAATCTTTCAGCTGCATTTGACACTGTTGACCACATATCGTGATAATAAGACTGTCGTCCACATCTGGCTGTTGTTAAGCGATTCGAATCATACCTCTCTTGTCGAACTCAGTCTGTTAGCAAGAATAATCATCATCATCATCATCATCATCGTCGTCATTATTATTATGTATTATTCATTTATTATTATTATTATTATTATCGTCGCCATCATCATCATCATCATCATCATCATCATTATCAATATTGTTATAATTATTTTAATAATAATAATAGTAGTAGTAGTAGCATTATTAGCATTAATATTATCAGCATTAATATCATTGCTGCTTTTGGTATTATTATTATTATTAGCATCATCATCATCATCAGTTATTATTATGATTACCATTATTATTATTATCGTTGTTGTTGTTGTTAATACATGCACACATACACGCATGCGTGCTCGCCCATTTACACAACCTACGTACTTACATGCATCTGCAAGCACACGAAAACAGTTACTCGCATACGTGCATATAAACACACACACACATTGTTTATTTTGTGTTTCCATAATGTTCATTATGTGTTCACATCTTTTCAAATGAGGCTGTGGCCTTATCGAATAAAATTCTGATTCTGATTCTGATTCTGATTTTGATTCTGAGACATTGTTCATAATAAAGTTAACTTCATATTCTCTTGCTGTTTTCACTTTTCGACATTTTCAGTATAGCTACCTCGTATATATTCAGAACTGACTTTTCATGATACACAGATCGTCCTGAAAAAATACTTGTTTGTCATTTGGCTTTTTGTTGGTTTTTTTTGTTTGTTTGGTTGGTTTTGTCTGGGATTTTTGTTTTGTTTTTGTTTGTTTGTTGTTGTTGTTTTGTTGTTGTTGTTTTTTGCATGCTGGATGATTTCATGACAGGTTGGTTGCCAGGACGAGTTTAATTTAATCAGTGCCGGATGAAAAATTGACTAGGCCCTTGATTTCTTTAGAAAATGAGGCAGCAACAACGAAGATGACCTCTTGTAGTTTAGCTTTGTTTCAGTAAACTTCATTGATCTTCTTGTGTTTCTTAGCATAGTGTTAAAGTACCTAGTTAAACTGGCAAAACTTTAGCCTTTTTCTGAATGGATAAAACCAGCTAGTCTTGAAACGTGCTTTTTGTGATGTTCAAGTCCATATTGCGTCTAGCGCAGCCGACTAGTGGAGTAAAGGCAAAGCTTGTTATATAATCTTGAAATCGTAAGGGGAGTAAGATGGTGGAGCACTCAAGTTTTCTTGGGGCCAGCATTATGATGATGGTGTCCATTATCTCTCCCTTGGTGCTTTACCTTCCCACCTTGATGGGGATCAGGTGCTCCATTTACGGTGGACTGGACTGAAGGTGGCACACAGAAAGTTTTTCGTCGAGTTAGACTTGAAGCAAATTTATTTATTTCATTTTATTTCATTTCATTTCATTTTATTTATTCTATTTTTTTTATTTTATTCTTTATTTTTTTTTTATCTTACTATCTTATTCTTCATCTTTTCATTTATTTTTTATTTTTTTTCTTATCTTATCTTTTTATTTATCTTATCTATTTATTTCATTCATTTCATTTATTTTATTTTATTTTTATTCATTTATTTTATTTTATTTTGTCTATTCAAGTGCAGTGTTAAAGCACTAATGTCGGAAACCGGTATTAGAGGCTTTATTTTTCGACGTCGACTCATTAAAATAGGGCCTGCATAAATTTGTAACAGACAACCGGTTGATTGCAACTTTAAATCACATACTAGCTCAATTTTAGTTCAAGTCAAAGGTTTGTGTCAACATATCAGCTCAGTCTCATAAAATATACGTAACTGCCATGACAACGGGGATTTAGAAAGGCCCCTTCTTTCAATATGAATATGACACCAATGGAAAACTCCGACACCACATTCCAAAGCAACAGGTGCAAGCAGCAAGCGTCTGTACTTCAGTAATCTCTTCCGTCACCGTCAGACAAGGGAGAGCACTGGTGACAGACGACGATAAGAGCAGACGACAACCGTGCAGACACCTGTAGTTAACAGGAAGAGGTAACGTTCCTAAGCAGCTGAAGCAATAAAGGTTTCCTTCTCCCCTCCACTTGTTGCTTCAAGTATCGAGATGTCGACAATGAAATGATACCGTGGCCCAAGTGGACATGCCGGTGTTTGAACAAGGAACACACAGAGGGGTTAATCGTCTTGTCATATTTAACGTACTTATTAGAGGGACTTGCTTGCTTCGCAACACTGAGATAAAAGTTGCCGAGGTAAAAGTAGCGAGCGATCATTTTGACTTATCGCCCTCCTCGTGTTTCAATTTCTTCTTCACGACCTCACCCCTATACCCCTATTTTCATACCCCATCAGTCTCAGCCCTGTGCAGGTCCCCCATCCCCCAACTCAGAGATCGTTGGCATTCCCACCTTTCCAAGTTCAATGAAATTTGCCACCCCGGCGGTAGTTAAAGGGGGGGGGGGAGACCTGTAATTCTCCCAACTCTCACTCCTTTACTGTCTAAAATCTCTGCCCTTAAGATCCGCCCACACCCTCCGGCTTTTGACTAAGCAAAGATTACAGACAGTTCTAAAACACCTGCTCAGCCTGCAACCCAGGCGCGTGCGTGACCTAACTAGGTCAAGGTGCGACAAGCCTTTTTCACCTTCACTTGTCCGTCTGCCGAGTCAGCAGTTTTTGATTCCGTTACCGAAAAAAAAAAAAAAAAAAAAAAAGAAAAGAAACACTCGGTCTGCGCTTTTCATTTGACTGTATTATTATTTAAATTAAATGTAGTTCTTCTTTCAACCGTGTCAGAGTTCCCATTTAGACGCATACACTTATGCACATTGATACAGAAATACATCTCGTTATGTATAATATAATCTATGATGTAACATATAGAACATATGTAATTATTAATTATATCCATACCTACACAGACCACCATATCTAACTAGCTTAACAGATGTTAACACCTACTTTGGCGCAAATAGGGGTTGGGAAACAAAGACGATAAAAATGAATTTGATCTTACTACTAATTTAAGGGGACAATCTCAAAAATACTTTCTTGTCGTTGTCATAAATGGCGGTTTATATATTTGTCTAAACGGATTTTCTCAAGTCTTTTGCACGAGGCTGTATTCGTATTCGACATTGTAATCTCTTTGGAAGTGCACTTGAAAAAAAAAAAAAAGCATGTCAATAAGCTGCATGTGAGATTTGTTGCCTCCAATTTTCAGAGATAGTTCTTTCTTCAACATGAGACTGAGTGTTTGAGAGTCGAAAGTTTGAACTTGTACATTTCAACCGAAACAACTATGACCGCACACGTCATTTTGTGCACCCTCACCCGACCGCTCTACTGCCAGGTAATAATAATGATGATAAAAAATAAAAACTATATTGGTACAGCGTAAATACCCGTTCTAAAGCAAGCTCGTTGTCCTTTACATAGTGATGGATTTAAAGAAAAAGAAAAAGTGGGAGAAATGCAGGGTCCATACATGAATGCTATGTAAACGTAGACGGATACAATAACAAGAAACTTTGGGGACAGTTGGACAACAAAAAGTCCTCAGATGAGAAGCCCCCTCAAACAAGTGTTTTGGCCCTAAACTCCTTACGCTCTAAGAAGGCCAGGTGGCTACAGGTCATGACTCGTAGATGCCCTTCTCCTGTCTCCTGTCGCCATTTTTCCCCACATAGGTTTGAACTCGCGCCTTCCAAGGGTTGGGCGCCTCAAGGCAAAGTGATCTTTGTGGTAGATGTCTTAACCACTTAACTGTCGGATAATTGCTATACGTAGCGAAATTGTGAGCCTTGTGAAGTTTGCTTTTGGTCCTCTTCAACCACACTCAGCTAGAACTCTTTTCAGCTGCTGCTGCCATTGCCTTTAGGCTCTGGTCCTCTTTTTCCCCAGAAACCGAGATTTGTTACATGAGGTCACAGGCATATGTACCTACCAACCTTGCTCCAACCTGTAAGGTGAGGACTTTGGCTTAAAAGCCGTGTCTGCTGTGCACTTGCTGTCATCCACTCCATCCAGTAGATCCCACTTCCATGCTCCAGATGTCAGCTTTT
>CM060310.1:37091801-37256801 GCA_030674185.1 Monoplex corrugatus
TTTGATATTTTGGAAAGAGCTTTTGTCGTTTTGTATTCTCATTGCTGCTGTTTGTTTCCAATACATATTTCTGATTATTTGTAGATCTTTTCCATCAATATTTGATTCTTTCTAGTTGGTTGATCAATTTTTCATGTCTTACCAGATCGAAAGCCTTGGTATAACCAACAAAGCATGAATGTAAATCCTCATTTAACTCGATTGACTTCTCTATGATAGTTCTTAGGATGTGTATGGCATTAATAGTTCAACCAGACTAAATGAACAAAACCCAAACGCTAACCAGTAAACTAGTAAATGGCAGAAAAAAAATTAATCCTTTGACTCCCGCAGCATATCCACCCACTGCAAAAGCTTAACCCATTGATTCCTCACCCTATCCACCAGCTTCTTGCAGGAAGCTGGTGGATAGGGTGAGGGAATCAATGGGTTAAGTTTTTGTTTTGCTAGCATGGTTGACAAAGCAGGCTGTTGGTGGACATGGCGCGGAAGTCAAAGGGTTAACGAAGTAAGCTCTGAAAAATCTACAGGACCTAGGAAGTCGTGCCGCCCCACCACCTGCCTTTGTTGTTACAGTTGTCTGTTTCCCGTTGTTATCAATCAATGGCGAGTGGCGCGAAACCCTTTTGGTGATTTGGCCTTCTAGCCACAACGTATTCACTTTACTTTGGGTCTTGCCATAATCTCTAAGGTTGGGGACAACAGTGCCTTAGACTGAAGCAAAAGACAAAAATCGCTTTCTCTCATTTTAGCCGGATGTGATCTTCCCCCCCCCCCCCTCCGCTACGCCTGCTACATACACAGTGAAAGATGAAAAAATATAGAGGTTTGTGAATGAGTCTGATCGACCGACCTAGTGAGATGTAGCTATTTCACTAAAACACATATCTGAATAAACTTTCCATGGGTGTTGATGGATGGGTGGTAATCAAATTTGCATCAGACATAATGTCCAAGAATTGTATATGAAAATCACGAATGCATCACAGTTACAAAGCACGTTAGCTTATTGGTTATGTAGGCCTACCGTGAAATTGGGAGTCATTTCCATATTAAAATAAATCAAATGAAGTGATGTGGCTAGATACGTGTCTACAATATTTTAGATACAAGCTAGCACAGATATTGTGTTTTGTTGCTGTAATGTAGACCATCAAGAAATTAATAATGGTCGCCAAAATAAGGAAAATGCCATTAAGCCTTATATAAAACATTCCATTACTGGAGTTGGCAGATATACACATACAGCGGGCGTAGGCAGGGCAACTGTGATTACATCTACACTTAGAAACTCGAATATCTATTTGTATGATCCTGATAAGATTCACTCATAACAGCAAATGGTACAATTCTTAACAAACCAGCAGTTTAATCGTCTTCAATTGTTACTTTTTGCAATGTACCAAAATGCCAATCATTACACTGAAAAATTCATATTTCATCGATGGAAACATCTCTACATTTATAGGACTTTAAAAATATTTCCTCTGTGTGTATTTGTTTGTTTGTTTGTGTGTTTTGTGTGTGTGTGTATGTGTGTGTATCTCTGACTTATTTTCACTTTGTCTGCGACTGAACGTATCAGTCAGACAATGAATGAGAGTATTCCTTTTCAGGGCTACGGTTAAGTACAGAGCGTTCAATTACGTCAGGGAAAGGGAGATCATTAACGTAGAATACTGTTTATTTAGAGAAATAACTTTGGTCATACCATCTTGTTTGTTCTATCGTATTCCTTCCGGCACACTTGTACAGGTCTCATAGCTGATGTCCACAGGGTTCAACGAAACCTATTGATCACTTTTTTAGAAATAATAACATACCATCATTGACTGGACCAGAATGGCCCATCTTTCGGCAGTCGTAACTCGTATTATCCCTGCCTAGGTCTAGGCGTGAAATCAATTCTTCCGCCCGCTTAAACCGATCACCTTTTTTTCCTTCAAGGGCATGTCCCTTAACAAAAGCCAACAGTCAACAAAAACAACATCAACAAATAACAAACCAAAACAAAACAAAAAACAACAACAACAAAGAAAAGATTGGGTATGGCTGCGGATGTGATAGGCGTGGATTTTTTTGTTTTTTTTTTGTTTTTGTTTTTTGTTTTTTGTTTTTTGCGTGGATGAATATTTGGAATGGCATCAATGAGACACATGCATGGTCAAGTCAAATGCTGAAACGTTGAGGGCGGTGGCTGTAGCGACACCACGACTTCTGTAAGTGGCGTGTGAGTTCAATCCCGTCGGATATGGCGTGTGAGTTCAATCCCGTCGGATCTAGTCTTTCACAGGAAGACACCCCAACTCTTCCATTTACATGAGCAGGTGTCCACGTTACTGCCGCGACGGTCTACTGCGCGACGATATTACTGTACGAATGCGAGTGTGTATGTGTGTGTGTGTGTGTGTTGTTTGCGTATACACACACACACACATACACACACATACTCACACACACACACACACACACACACACACACACACCCACACACACACACACACACACACACACACACACACACACACACACACACACACACTTTTATATATATATATAATTTATATATATATATATACATACATATATATATATGTATATATATATATAACACGTATATGTATGTAATTTCAATATTTCTTTATTTGTCCTCTCCAAAACAGCAAGGAAATTTGATCTGCAGGCTTATCAATATCATGTTGTACACACATGTGCGCGCACGCACACACACGTACACACGCACGCACACACATACACACACATGCGCATACACACACATTCATATGCAAACAGACGCACACACAAACACACACACGCTTGTGCGCTCGCGTGCGCACAAACAGCGATCTTGAACGCGTGAAGACAATATAAAATTTCCCACACAAGGCCTCAATAGCCCAGTTGGTTGGGCGTCGGATCCACATGCTTAATGGTTGTGGGTTCAAATCTG
Source organism: Monoplex corrugatus (assembly GCA_030674185.1). NCBI lineage: Eukaryota > Metazoa > Mollusca > Gastropoda > Littorinimorpha > Ranellidae > Monoplex > Monoplex corrugatus. The sequence goes on from CM060310.1 coordinate 37,094,752, forward strand.
GCCTTCCCATCTTAACATCATTGTTCTGGTGATGTTGGTAGAGATGCGTCATCATCATCAAGTGCCTTGCCACATGGCGTTGGCGATCATGGCCCTCCATGTGCATCTATCCCTTGTTGCCGCAAGCACATCTTCCACCTTCTCTGTCTTCAGCCATTCTGCAAGTCCGTCCAATATTTTTTCCCTGGGTCTACCTGATGTTCTCTTTCTCTCCAGCTTTCCTGTTGTGACCAGGTGCTCCAATTCCCCTTTCCTCATAAAATGGCCTCTAAATGTTGCCTGTCTTTTCCTAATCTTCCTTATGAATGGTCTGCTTGTGTCTGCCTCCATCAAGACTGTCTCGTTTGTTTTCTTTGCTGAAATGGGTGCCGACGTAAAAACTGAACCAAATCAAGCAATAAATCAAAGTTATTGAAAACTTTCAAATCTCCCCTCCCCCAACGTACACACACACCCTACCCCGAGAGGGTATGCATAATCACTTCCTCGTCCACCCTCTTCCATCCCGCTCCCGGGCACGTTTAGCTGATCGATCACACAGGCTTACGTACAGACAGAAATGTCAAACCATCGGATAGTTCAAAATATGCTCCCCCATTCCTCGGCATGACCACAGGCAAGACTTAGTAGGGACATGAATAATTAAATATTAGCTAATAGCGTACACGGCGACGACGAACTGAACCGCCCAGACAATAAGTATGTACACCGGTCGTGTGAAACAAAGCAAACAGACGTGCTCGTATTGACACAGGTCCTTTCAGTCGTCCGATGATGCAATGCCGCTCGAGGCACACTAAGGACGACTACGGCAAGTTGGGCTGTAATTAGGAATAACAATGATCACGTGATCTTCCAGTATAGTTTGTAGTTTGCTCTGGTTCGAATCCCGGGGCGCACTACATTAAATCTGGCCTTCTCACTGTCCCATCTTAGCATCATTGTTGTTCTGGTGGTGTCAGTATAGGATTAGATAAGTCCCCCATTGCCCCCATTTTCCTGGGATGGTTATCCCCGTCGGCCATATCACCTGAGGTGGGTGCTGACGTAAAACTGAATCAATCAATCAATCAATCAATCAATCGGAAAACTCATATGCGCTCCACCCAGTTCTGCCAGCAATTATCTGACTGACTTCTGATGCCTGCGCAAAACCCTATGCGCTGGCAAGGTCTTGAAATGGGGAAAGCGGGAAGAAGGACCTATGATACATTAAGCTCACACCACCAGAATGACGTAAACATTAAGATGGACAGCAAGCAGGCCACTTTTTAATGTTGCCCGCTGGGATTGAACTCAAGGTATCAGATCTTGAGTCCATGGCTCTGCCAACTAATCCGCGTTAAAAAAAAAACTGGCTCACATCATGATGATGATGATGATGATGATGATGATGATGATGATGATGATGATGATGATGATGATGATGATGATGAAGAAAGAAGAAGAAGAAGAAGAAGAAGAAGAAGAAGAAGAAGAAGAAGAAGAAGAAGAAGAAGAAGAAGAAGAAGAAGAAGAAGAAGAAGAAGAAGAAGAAGAAGAAGAAGATGATGATGATGATGATGATGATGATGATGCATGAAAGCAGATGAATGTATAATTTGTTATAACAGATTTAAATGCTCCAAAAGCGGGCTGGTTGTTTCTTTTGATAGAGTTGTGAACTCGGGATCTGTTATCTTGAGTTTAGTCCCAGCCCACAACATTAAAAACCGTCTTGTTCGCTGCCCATCTTGAAAATGAATGTTTCCATCATTGTGGTGGTGTCAGCTAAGTGTTTCATAGGTCTCTCCCCTCCCTTTCCTTTTCCGGTCGTCGGTTCAAGATCTTGCCAGCGCATAGGGTTTTGCGTAGGCTTAGGGAGTCTGCCAGATAATTGCTGGCAGATATGGGTGGAGCGCATATGGAATTGTCCGGGTGCGATGAATCTGTCTTGAACAAAGTCCAAACTCTAAATGTCCAATAAAGTTTTGTTGTTAATATTGTACCGACTGGTGTACGTGGAGAAGGAGCACGCCATAGCAATGCTATCAAAATTGATCGTCATACTGACATTTCTCAGCAGCGACGAGTTAGATTTCCTATATCTGACTGGTTCTGGGCTTAGTCCCACGCCCTCTCCCACCCCTATTACCACCCTCCAACCTCTGTCTATCTGTCTGTCTGTCTCCCTTTCTCTCACCCCCTCACACACATACACGCACGCACGCACGCACATACACACACATACACACACACACACACACACACACACACACACACACACACACACACACATACACTTTTCACCTATGAATCCAAGATTTCTTTCTACACCCTCAGCATTTCCCCTCCCTCGCCCCAACAAAAGAAAGTTGACCAAATGTCATAGACTGAGTTGTACAATCTCACTGCTGCAGGAACAAAGGAATTGTTCATTCTTCACGAACTTCACATTTGGACTTGAAACTGCGAAGACGAGTGGGAGTCTCACCGATAGAGACACAAGATGACAGGATCATGAAGAGGGTGGTCTGGGTCTGACAGTCTTGGTCAGTTTCTTCACTGCAACCACCTCAAAGATGACACTGGAGGTGGTCAGGTCCTTGTTCATGATTTTAGCAGCTTTCCTTGTAATTTTGTCCAGTCGATCCGTGTCAGTATGCATAGCACTGCTGTCGTAGCACACTTGATTAAATCACATGACATTCTGAATAATGGACAGGTTAGAAGAGGGACAGGATGTTGTTGTCGACTCGGAAGGACTTCAGCTTCCGCAAGAAATACAGCCATTGACTGGCTCTCTCGCAGACAACATCAGTACTTGCTGACCTTGGTGTCTATGACAGTTCCTAGATATTTACAGGTGCTGACGACTTCCACCTGTTGTCCCTTGATAATGATGGGATCAACGTTGTTTCTTGTCTTCTGGAAGTCAATGATGACCTCTTTTGTTGTTGTCACATTTAACTCCAAAAAGTTATCATACCACTTGACAAGCTTATGTACAGACTCATATACGCTGATTGGTCTTGTTTGATCATTCCTGTTAAGGAAGTGTCATTTGCAAATTTAATGAGCAGATCTGATTGGTATCTGCTCCTACGATCAGCTGTGTACTAAATGAACAGCACTGGAGACAGCTCGCATCCCTGTGGGGCCCCAGTGTTTGTTGTCCCCTACTGGATAGGTGCTATCCAATCCGAACATGCTGCGGTCTTCTTGTAAGGAAGTCACAGACCCATCCGATGAGGGCAGAATTGATGGACATGTTCAGGAGTTTCTCCACCATGAAATGTGGGCTGGACTGTATTGAAGGTGCTGCTGAAGTCGATGAACAATATTCTTGCGAGCGTCTTTACTGGTCCAGGTCTTGACATAAATTGTGGAGAAGGGTCAGTAAGGCATCTTCAGTGCTTTTATTATTTGATTAAGCAAACTACAGCAGATATTGCTTCTGTGCTGTTTCCACTCTCAGCTGCTGCAGTACGATTTTCTTGGCGCAGTTGAAGACAACGGATGTGAGAGCCAGGGGCCTGTAGTCATTTAGCTCTTTTGGACATCGTTTCTTTGCCATTGGAACGATGGCGGAAGTTTCCCGGATGGTTGGAATTGAGCTTTGAGCTACAGATCTCTGGAAAAGGCATATGAAGACAGAAGCCAGGTCATCACTGCATTCTTTCAGGACTCGCCCACTAACATTGTCAGGACCTGCAGCACTGCGAGCATTGACCAGTTTAAAACACTTCTGCACTGTTTTCTCGTTAACAGTCACTGGCTGTTGTGGGTGGCGCTGTGCTTCTTTCTTCCATCGCTTACTTCTGTTCTACTGTAAAGCCATACTTGTCAAACCTGGTACAGAAGGTTTTCAGCACATCTACAAGTCGGACATCATTATGCTGCAGTGGCGACTTCTTTGGCTTGTGTCCTGTGACGTGATGATGTCAATCCCTTTCCACGTGGCATTGGGATTGTTGTCGGTGAAGTTATTTTTTAATTTGGATTTAAAACGTCGCTTGTCTGCCTTGATCTGTTGGTCAGTCGTTTTCTTTGTTGCCTACTTCGGTTCCTCATCCTTCTCTCTCTGAAGGCAGCCCATTTTTCTGCGAGGAGAGCTCGTAGTTGTGAGGTGACCGAAAAGTGAAATACGCATAAAACTTAAAACAAACGTACGATTCTTCCTTCACATTAAGTTGGTGGTCGAAAATGTGGAAACCTTTAAACCAAGACTTCTCATCAAGTATTTTCCCATTTGTAGACGGAAAGAGATAAGACATTGATATGTATTAGGACCCAAGAGAGCAGTATTTGCGGACATTAAATTGTATTTTTACCAACCCCAACAAGGCTAGAAAAGCAAATAATACTGATATGAAACTTAACAATTTTGACTTTAAAGAATCTTTCCCCAGTGGACTGTGGAGACAATTCAGAAAGCTCAAATCAAAACAGCCTGAAAGACAAACAAATAATTCCCGCTGTGATCGAATCAAATACATTTGTATTCATGTCGTCGGCCTCTTTACATCTCAGGAGATGATAGTCTGCACCAGGAGGCGTTGTGGTCATGACGTGCACTTTCTGCTGTGGCAGTGCAGGCCGATTCTTGAGTGGCAATCTCTGTCACATCTGCCACATACAAATTGAGTCGCTGTTGTCTGGTTTCTGGAACGTTGCTTGCGAAGAGCCCTTTTTCTCCTCTGCGCTTTCTGCTCTCCTCCTCTCCGCATTCACAACGCCTTGCTGAACGGTGTCCGCCACACTGCCCTGTCTTCCGCCAGAGTCTCCCAAGAGCCTGGGTCAATCCCTGAGCTTCTAAGGTCCCTTTTGCATGCGTCTACAAAGCATAGCTGTGGGCGTCCTGGAGTTCGCTTCCGGTTTGCCAGTTCGCTGTAGAGAACGTCTTTTGGTATGCGTCCATCCTCCATTCGACGCACATGGCCAAGCCAGCGTAGTCGGCGTTGGCTTAGAAGGGCAAAGATGGTCTGTAGGCCCGCACGACGGAGGACCTCTGTGTTGGTCACCTTGTCTTGCCATTGGATGCCGAGGATGCGTCGCAAGCAGCGGAGATGGAAAATGTTGAGCCTCTTTTCTTGGCTGGCGTATGTGGTCCAGGTTTCACTTGAGTAGAGAAGTGTGCTCAACATACATGCTCTGTACACCTGCATTTTGGTGTTCGCAGTGAGACTTGTTGGACCAGACCCGCTTGTTCAGTTTAGCCATAACAGATGAGGCCTTTGCAATTCTGGTGCTGATTTCAGCGTCCAGAGAGAGGTTGTCACTTATGGTGGACCCCAAGTACTGAAATTTGTGGACAGTATTGAGGTCGTAGTCTCCAATGTGTAGAGATGGTGGTTCTTCACAGCCTTGGCCTAAGATCTCAGTTTTCTTCAAGCTGATTGTGAGACCAAACTCTCTGCAAGCGTGGGCGAAGCGATCAACGAGCCTCTGGAGATCTTGTTCACTGTGGGAAGCCAGCTCAGCAGCATCTGCAAAGAGAGCTTCTCTGATGGTCTTCTTTTCCACCTTAGTTTTGGAACGAAGCCTGGCAATGTTGAAGAGCTTTCCATCGGTCCTTGTATGAAGATATATCCCTTCTTCAGATCTGCAGAAGGCATAGTCAGCAACATCGAGAAGAAGATCCCGAATAGAGTTGGGGCCAAAACACATCCCTGTTTCACTCCGCTGCTGATTCTAAAAGGCTCTGATGTGGCACCATTATAGCACACATTGATATGCATATCCTATGCATATCCTTCCACGAGGATATTTATGTAAGCATCCATATATAAGAAGTTCGGAATTTGGAGTTTTTCGACACAGACAACGCCACATGCGCTCCACCCAAATTGACATCAATTATCTGGCCAGCACCAAACCTGTGCTGGCAAGGTCGTAAACTGGGGAAACGTGGGCGGGGTGGGTGGGGGTTTCTATGACACACTAAGCTGACACCCACTAGAACGACGACAAGCATTTAAGATGGGGAACGAACACTCCAGTGTTTTTACGTGCGGGTGGGGATTGAACTCGAGATATCAGATCTTGAGTCCATGTCCTTATTAAAAAACAACAAACAAACAAACAAACAAAAACCCCAGTCCGTGTATATGTAAGCTTACACATGTCCAAAGATAATAGCTATCAGTGGAAGACGCCACTGCTCAAAGGTTGTAATTTAGAGGGTAAACAAACACCTTAAAGACAGACTTTAGTCAGAATGTCATCAACGGTGCCAAAGCATCTGAGATCGGTGATTCAGATACCTCTGTATTCAAAAAGTGTTCTCAAAAACTATCTTCTTCAGTGGTCTGAAGGAGGCAGTGCATACTCTTAACATGTCCCATCCTTTCCCGGTTTGGCTAATTCATATATATAAAAGGTCACGACCAATCAAAAGAGGGACAGTCTTACGTCAGGAAGCTGGAAATAACACAGATGTTTCGTATAATACAAATACTTTTTCGTAAGGATATTTTTACGCGTGCCTGTGTTTCTCGGACGTGAGCATACGTATATGTTGTTTTCCCCCACACAGTGCAGGCGGTATGTTTCTTCACAGCCTGCACACTCCGTTTTTGATGGGCGTGCATGCTGGGTGTTTTCATGTTTCCATAAGCATTGATAACACTCCAGGTGCATTGATAACATTCCAAAAGAACTGTTAAAACAGTGGAAAAGAAGGTCTAAAAGCAATGCACCATCTTTGCTGTAAAATCTGGAATACTCATCACTCACGTACACTTTTAAAAAGAATCTTTAACGTGCGTATTTGGTACTCTGCATGTGTATGTACACGAAGGAGGTTCAGTCGCTGGCAAGTCTGCACACATGGTGACTTGGGAGATTGGATAAATCTCCACTTTTGTCCACCAGACGGCTGAGCGTCGAATTCGCATGCTAATGGTTGTGGGTTCGAATCCCGGGGTGCGCTACATTAAAACTGGCCTTCTCACTGTCCCATCTTAACATCATTGCTGTTCTGGTGGTTTCAGTATAGGATTAGATAAGTCCCTGGAATGGTTACCCCAGTCGGCCATATCACTTGAGGTGGTTGCTGACGTAAAAACCAAACCAAATCAATCGATCAACCACCAGGCGGAGATATCTAGTCGGATCGAACCCAGGACTTTCCGATCAGGAAGGAAGGAAGGAATCTTTTATTTCATGTTTGTTCACAATAGTGATTTTAGACAGACAGACAGAAAGACACACACACACACACACACACACACACACACACACACACACACATACACACACACACACACACACACACACACACACACACACACACACACACACACACACACACACACACATACACAAAGGGGGAAAAAACGAAAAAGAAAAAGAAATACAAAAAATATGGGTGGGGGTGGGGGTGGGGGATGGGGATGGGGAGGGGCAGTAGAAGTTTAAATGTAAGAAGGGGAACAATTACAATCAATAATTCAGAACCTTCCGATAAGAAGTCCGACATAATTATACCCACTCCCACGCTCATCGAATCATAAAGGTAGAACCCCCTCGTCATTTGGGACATGGAATTGATGGGAGATGGGAACAAATGAGGACAGGGGTAATGGCAGGAGTGACGGAAGAATACAGTTGGCGTCAAAGTTTTGAGTCAGGCTTGATTCACACAATCTTTACGTCGCGAGAAGCAATTTTTAGTCGCTTCGAAATGTTCGTCGACTTGCCAAACACCGACACAACACCGACCCATAATTATGCCTTAACCTGTCTGGGTGTGAAACAACGACAGACACATGTTGCACACGCTAACAGACCTTGCCCCTGGCGACAGGCAGTAAACGCCGCAATCAGAGTGGTCTAGACATCGCTGCAGTCGCTTGGGATCAGCAGAAATCGCCTGGGAGAGGTGTGGGTAATTAAGCCTGTAATTAATGGCACCGGTCGTCCTGATAACGATCTGGAAGTAGATGAACTGGGATGAAAAGTCTTGGGTCTCCTGTGTATTTGCTGCCGGGATTGATAGAGTCTGATTGATTCAGCGAGGAAGGTAAATAACGTGGTGGACGACGGGCTGGAGTTGATTTTGGTGGATTCTTGGTCTCGAAACCTGCCTCCCTGTCTGTCTGTCTGTCTGTCTCTGTCTGCCTGCCTGTCTGTCTATCTGTGTCTGTCTGTATGTCTGTGTTTGTCTATCTGTGTCTCCCCTCTCTGTCTGTCTGTCTGTCTGTCGTCTGTCTGTTTGTCTGTCTGTCTTACACATGCACACTATTACAAAGAACACAAGTGAGATGTTTTGTTGCACGTTTATTCTTGATTTTGTCAGTGAAACTAAAATAATAATAATGATAATAATAATGGTAATAATAATAAAACAATTAGTATGGTACATTTTTATTTTGACATTTCTTTGAGAAAACGTCATTTTTAGCTGCGAAATCAATTCTGTATATTTGTAAAGCGACAACAAAAGCTTTTCTTCGTAGATGCAGTTGTAGAGAATGAAAGAACGTCTCTAGATTTTCCTGTCAGTATGTACCTGTCAGTGTATCTTTCAGCTTCTGTCTTCTATCTATCAGCTTCTGTCTGACGTGGAAGACACTCAAAACACACTTTTGTTACAATGTGGTTATGTTTTCTTCACTTCTGAGGCCAGACCGTTGCACATCTCATTAAAGGAGAAAAATACAGAGAACAACATTTCTTGTAAGCTTATATAACGTCGAACTTCGAAATTTGACAGTTTCAATGTAATCATGAAGATACAGATTATCTTGAATAGGCCTATTAGTTACTGTGATATTTAGAAAGTTTCATACCAAAGCACACTTAAGAACTTCATGTGCATGCGTCGAGAACAATGGCAAACTGTCACAAACAGTGAAAACAGATTTTAAATGTTGTCTGAAGTTCCAGGGAAAGCACTTTTCATGCACAGTCCTGAAAAAAGTCGATTTTTTTGCACTTTTTTTTTCTCCAAAAACGTATGCATTTGCCATTTGTGTACAGTTCGCTCAACTTGGCCGAAATGCAGTGAAGCAAATGCGGACAAGATGTGAAAATCTTGCTAACACGATTTGGTAACGAATGTTCGCGCATTCCATCTTACTCCGCCCCCACCCTCCGCGCAGTTAATATGAAAATCTTCATCAAGGATAATTCTAAAATAAATAAATAAATAAATAAAAAAAAAAATTAAGGGCTCGTCCGGGATTTGAACCCGGGACCTCTCGCACCCTAAGCGAGAATCATACCCCTAGACCAACGAGCCAGTTATCACTTTTATTAAAGAAAAACTACATATAGTAATTCTATATCTTCGCCACAATATTTATTTTGGTGTCTCCGAAGAACTTTTTGGCCGACTTTTTCTTTTTGTAGTGAACTATACTATACATATTTTAAAATGTATACTATGAGTATGCTGTGAGCAGTTCTATTTCATTGCAGCAGCTGAAGACAACTGCGTTATTCTCGCGAGATAAAATGCCTGTCAACCTGTAAACAATATGGCGGAAAGGCGAAATTTCAAAAAACGCCTATAGTGGCTTGAAGTTTACACAGCGAATGAGTTTTGGAAAGTTGTAATCATGTCTTTTTAACTGGTGGTTTCGTTCGAAATCTTCTGCTGTACAAAACTAGTGGAACTTGTGAATTTCATATGCATCGTTAGTCCATGCATGTATAGATTTCTGAGTATTTAAACATGGCATCACATTTGTCTCCAAACAAGCACGACGGGCGCAAGCGGCTTCGACATGGAATCAATCGCCAGGTTGAAATTTCGATGCATAAGGAATTGCATGATGTGGCCCAAAAGTCCCTAAGTGAAATTGCCGCCACCAAAGAACTTAGGCGGAATGCACCACTGGCAGATGATCAGAAACTTTGCATGTAAGTCAATGAGAGAGAGGGATGGAGAGAGAGAGAGAGAGAGATCTTGTTTTAAAATTAAACTTTATTTTCCAGTGGTTAGAGTTTAGCACACATGTCAACTTGCATAGTATATCTGTCGTTGTTAATCTACGTGTGTTAAAAATAACAAAAATTGGATACCGCAAAAGAACTGATATTTAACATAACACCAAGAGAGAGAAAATACTTATTTTGATCAGTAACTACATCATATATATAATTTATTTTTGTTGTGTGTGTGTGTGTGTGTGTGTGTGAGAGAGAGAGAGAGAGAGAGAGAGAGAGAGGATTCCTAAACCATACAATTTTTGTGAATATATTAGGTAGGGGTAATTCTTTCTCTCCGTCACCCATGTTTCTTTTAAAAAAAATTTTTTTTTGGTAAACCAGCAGAGCAAAATGTTTCAGCTGCAGATGTTCAAATGAATGTTAACAGTAACTGACTATACCTTTCAATTGTAATGTTTTGTCATTATTTCATGGCCTGTTCAGACCTGCCAACCCATACGATTTTGGCGTATTTAGTACGCCAGTTTACTCAAAATACGACCAATACGCCGACTTAATAAAAAATACGACGAAAAGAAAATTAAAGATAAAAAAATCAAGTACCATTAGAAAGTGAATTTTGGGCTCAGAATGCTCTAGATTGCACAGATTTGCACCAATTCTTTAAAAATTTTCCGGGGGGACATGCCCCCGGACCCCCCTAGTTAGCTTGCGCCTTCGGCGCTGCGCACTCAGAATACACCAATATTTTCAAAAATACTCCATTTTTCCTGGACAAATACTCCAACTTAAAAGTCAGGGTTGGCAGGTCTGCCTGTTAATTTACTGGACCTCTCTTTTTTGTGATATTGACTCTGCCAGCCAAGTGAGACCTGAACTGAAAATGGAAAAAACGACAACCAGATCGTAAAACTGCTCCAGTTTATCATGATGACCTGAAGCCCAGAAATATTTCCAAGGTAAGAGACACTACACCAGGAATCAGTAATCACTCACCATGTACGCTTTGTGCACACATGCACATGCACACACATACATATGTGTTGCACACACACAGACATGTATACACACACACACACACACACACCACACCACACACACACACACACACCACACACTCACACACGTGACACAAACACACAAACACAAATTTACACACACACACACACACACACACACACACACACACATACACACACACACACACACAGATATATATACAAGTATGCACATTCACACACTCTCACACACATACATACATATGCACACACACACACACACACACACACACACACACACACACAGATGCGCATACACACTCACTCACACACACACATGAAGACATGCCATGCAGACATGATATTACATATGATATATACATAGATCTGTACAAACGCTGATCTGACAGTCTTGTAACTTACTTCCAGAAAGATAAATGGGAAGTCCTACGTATAAAAATTTTTTCAGAGCCCTTCAAAGTACTCTCTTCCTGTCTTCACAGAGAGTTTCAGTCTTCTCAGCCAAGAGTCACATGCTAGTAGCAAGGTGTGATTTCACTGCTTCTCCCATAGTTGTGTATTCTTTAAAACTTTTTGCTAGGCCATAGTAACAAGGTGTGATTTCACTGGTTTTCCCATAGTCGTGGATTCTTTAAAACTTCTTGCTGGCCAGGTTTTTGTTTGAGAAGGGGAAGCAACCAGAAGTTGTGTACATCAGGACTGAAGAATGTGTGAGGGAGAACTTGAATGGATTGCTCCTGTAGATAGGTCCAGTGACCTGGGCATTATGGGTACTTTTTTAGTTCATTTTTTTAAGGATCGTCGTATCTAAGGAGTGTTTCTTTTTAAGGATCCTCGTACCTAAGGAGATTTCCTTTGTACACTTCTGTCCCCCCTCCTTCCCCCATTTTCTATGCCATCTTAATGGCCACAGAAGCTTGCACAATGTTTTTTTTTAGCATGCAATAGTTTTTTGGGTGCTTGGTTCAATGGTTGTCACATAGAAGATGTGTTTTACTGTTACCCACATTCAGATACTGCGCATGGATGAATTACACAACTTTGGATAAAAAATCTTTCTATATAAGCAGTAAGAACAGATTTTTATGCCAAAATATTGGCTGCTACAGAGCCTTGTGAGTTGTAGAAAATGAAGGAAAGTCTCTTCCGGTTGTGAAAATCAGGTCACAATACAATAGGTCTTTCATCATTTGCACCATTCCACATTTGATTGGATTGTTTATTCAAGGTGCAGGAGATGCTGATTCATGTTTTGTCACCTGTAGTCATGTCGCATAGTTGTTCAGGGCTCTTTGGCTCAGACGTTTTTGCCAGTTACTTAAAACACTGAACTCTCTTTTTTTTTCTGCTCATCTGTGAGAAGATGAGGTATCCATTTGGGAGTCACTTTACTCATCTTAGGATCATACCTAGGATACAATTGACTGTGCCATATGAAATGGTATGTTTCTGTTATTTCACAACTAAAATATGCAGATCCTGATTAACTACTCTGTTTACAAGCAGGACAGTTTTGTCTTTCCAGGCCTCAGTGGAACATTGGCACGTGTCTTTCAAGTTGGCTTTTCCTAGTTTGAAACTGTCAGCCTAATACAGTAATAGCAAACTGTCCCATATACTCACATTTGTCTCCATACACAACTGTCAAATCAGTCTCAGGTCTGTTTGGACTATCTCCAAGTTTTGTGAAGAAATAGCATCAGAGCTACTCTGTGCTACCTGGATCCTATTTTCGGATGCTTATTAGTTACAAAACATTTTCAGTGATATACATTTAAACAAGATGTGGCCTCATTATAATAATTGTATGCATATTAATACTAGGCCCTATGGTAGCACAAAAGTGTTATTGTTTTTTCTCAATACAAATCAAATATATGATTTAAAATAAACAGTTCAGAAATGAAGTCTAACCTAGCTTAACTTTACGATAAGCCCTTGTGCATGCATGCTTTTACACACAGACACGCATATACACATATTATAGATATATATGTATATTATTATTAATTAATATACATATCTATAGTATATGTACACACACACACACACACACACACACACACACACACACACACACACACACACACACACACACACACACACACACACACACACACACACACACACAAGACTAATCAAGACACATATATGATATATATATGTACATATATATATATATATATGTATATGTATATATGTATTTATGTATGTATGTATATGGTGATCTTTACAACCTGCCCTGGTAGTTGTTTCTTGTTTAAAATCCACTGTTATGTAAACGTACGCACATGCAGAGAGCAAACTTGTACTATACTTCAAGTGCATTGTGACTGAGAGAGACCTTCAAGGATAGTCGAGGTGTATCTCAGTTTCTCGGGCTTTTGATTTTTAAAGAGTTATTTATTTAGTAGGGCTATCACCAAGTTTTTCTAAGAACACGCAACTATTGGAGGTGCTTTGAATACTAAACATGGACTATCAGCTGTTCGTAATATATTCTCATTGTAAAAAAAATGAAAGTTTGGATATTACTGTTGTTTAATAAAGAGATAAGGTTTAGATTATGAATTGGCCTGTCCAGTTGTTTGATTTTTTTTCTTTTTGGATTTTTTGTTGCTTTTGATGTTGTTTTTAAAGTGCATCTATTAATTGCCTAAATCTATGTGAAATGCTGATAAAAGGGAGAAGTGTTCACATGTCACAATTACTGTTGTTTTCTGTTGTAGGAACAGTTGCTGCTTATTCCCCACATCCCTCCTGTCAACCCACCTGACAAGTCCCAACAGACTGTGATGGAATCTAGAGTGCGGAAATACCCTTATTCCAAGGGGGAGATTGTCACCACAGATGGTAGATAACTATAGATCCTTTGGCAGGAAAAGTATTATTCATGAATCCCAGATTAACATTTTAGTAAGAGACTAAAAATAAGTAAAATCCTTGTACTGCTTGGCACACATCATTTATCGCTTTTTACAACTTTTCAACCAACACCTTTTGGAAAAATCAATAAGTGATGAAACAGCAGAAACAAAGAAATAAATTCATAAAGAAGTGAATACTTAATTTCATGTTGTTTTGTTTCTTTTTTTTTTTTTTTTTTTTTTTCGTGTGCTGCCCTGCTTTCCATGTCATTTTCCCTATGCCATTCACTTTGGATTCAAAACATTATTGTTTCAATGAATGTTTCGTAATGTACATGTATATTGAAGCATTTATGTTATACTCAGGTGTATTCATTCTAATATGCAGAGAGTTGCAGCTGTGCACCTTTGACAGAGTGGTCTGTTTTTAGGAGATAATTTTATTTGAAACATTGATAAAAAATATACCAAAAGAGAGACTGTCAGTATGGTGATTTTCAGTTTTATTTCATTTATTTAGTCAGCTACTCTGTTACAAGTTTACCATACCAGGAGCAAAAGTTAAACATGATCTTGATTTTATGACTGCTGTGATTTTTCTAGGATTTTTGGTTCCTTTGACAATGTTATATAAAGTGAATTGTACCCATGATATTGATAATATAATAAAGAGAAGAAAATTATACATGATACTCGCCGGAAGAACAGATTGACTTCAGAAGGGCTCTTTTTTATGAATGTTCACATATTTTACCATTTTCTCATATTGCAGACATGAGGAAACCTAAAAGGTCATCTGTTGGTGTTGTTCCTTTCCGCTCAAGGTATTTGTTGTATTGGGTTTGGAAGAGTTAATGTGCCTTATATACATGTATATAACTCTTTTTGAGTTTGCTTGGTTACAGTTGGTATGTTGCATTTCTCTATCCAGCTATTTTCTTTTTAGCATTAAGATAAAAGTATTATCAGAAAATCTGTTCAGTTTTCAAAATTTCTAGATGCAGGACCATTTGCAGTAGTATTCATTTGGGATATGAAGATTATTGTATCTTAATTCCAAACTTTCACACAACATGAACACCAATAGAGACATGAGGCTTTTGGTGTGAATGCCATTTATAATCTCTGTTGGCAGATGAGGGTGCCCTAAAATAATAGCTGTATTCTTCAACATTTAACACTATTTTTTATTTGATAAAACCGTATGGAAAACCATGCCAAACTGACAGCAGCTGAACTAAATAATGTAATCACTTGCAACAGTGATAATAATGAACAAATGACTGTATACATGTACATTCATGTGTGTCTGACATATGAATGAATGCACATGTCTTGTTCGTTATCCTTGCTAACCTAAATCATAATCAGTCAAATAAGCTGGAGAGTGTTGCTGTGAAGGGATGTCCTATGTCACAGTATGTGGTGTTCAGTCTGAAGTAACTGGAGAATGTGTTTTGTGAGTGTTTGATGTCTAGTTGGTGCACCTTTTTAACAACAGGGGAATCGCATCTTATCATTTTGAGTTGCTCTGATTAAACAGGCCGTACAGCATCATTGTGCTGTCCTTGCACAACAGATGATGACTCCCTGTCCATTCTGTCATGTGGTTACTCTGACAGCAATTATATTTTTGCAGGCTAAAATTCAATAAACGGGAAGCACTTGCTGCATATGCTGCAAGATTTGTGTCGGACAAGTGGTACAGTGTTATCTCTGTTGGAAATTACTCCTGCATTATTGAGAATTATCAGTGTTGAAAGTCCAGCATGTTGACATGCCAAAGAAAATCAAAAGTCATTCTGTTTCATACTGCTTGTTGTATGTAATTTTTTCTTTCAGATTGTTGAAGTAGATTATCATTTTGCAGTGGAATTGCTTGAATTGCCTAAATGTGCATGCATTATCTATTAACTCTTTGCCTCCCACATCCTATCTCCCAACTGCAAAAACTTAACCCTTTGACTCCCTCACCCTATCCACCAGCATCCTGCAGGAAGCGGGTGATAGGGTGAAGGGAATCATAGGGTTAAGTTTTCGCTTTGCTAGTTTGGTTGTCAATGGCGGATGCTTGTGGATAGGATGCGGGAGTCAAAGGGTTAATGTTGCCTTTGTTGAAGTTTGTTCACTTGAGTATGATGTGTCAAGATCTTGCACTTTCATCTGTTCAGATAACAGGAAATACATCTTTCACAATCTTAAGGAAATTCATGAAAAAACATGCTCATATTGAATTTGAAGGCTGAAAGCATTTCAGATTGGACCAGAACTTTTTTTTAGTGGCAGGGCCAAAACTTTTTTTCATGAGGAAAATATTGAGAATTAGACCAGAATTAATTTTATGAAGAAAAACACTCAGACATGGACCAGAATTTATTTTTTGAAGGACAGTATTCAGACTTGGACCAGAACCTATTTTCTGGAGGACAGTCTTCAGAATTTATTTCTTGAAGGACAGTATTCAGACTTGGACCAGAACTTATTTTCTGGAGGACAGTCTTCAGAATTTATTTCTTGTAGGACAGTATTCAGACTTGGACCAGAACCTATTTTCTAGAGGACATTCTTCAGAATTTATTTCTTGAAGGACAGTATTCAGACTTGGACCGGAACCTATTTTCTGGAGGACATTCTTCAGAATTTATTTCTTGAAGGAAAGTATTCAGGCTTGGATCAGAACCTATTTTCTGGAGGACATTCTTCAGAATTTATTTCTTGAAGGACAGTATTCAGACTTGGATCAGAACCCCCCTATTTTCTGGAGGACAGTCTTCAGAATTTATTTCTTGAAGGACAGTATTCAGACTTGGACCAGAACTTATTTTCTGGAGGACAGTCTTCAGAATTTATTTTTTGAAGGAAAGTATTCAGACTTGGACCAGAACTTATTTTCTGGAGGACAGTCTTCAGAATTTATTTTTTGAAGGACAGTATTCAGACTTGGACCAGAACCTATTTTCTGGAGGACAGTCTTCAGAATTTATTTCTTGAAGGACAGTATTCAGACTTGGACCAGAACTTATTTTCTGGAGGACAGTCTTCAGAACTTATTTTTTGAAGGAAAGTATTCAGACTTGGACTAGAATATATTTTTTGAAGACAGTATTCAGACTTGGACCAGAACTTATTTTCTGGAGGACATTCTTCAGATTTGGACCAGAACTAATTTTCTGAAGGAAAATACTCAGACTTGGACCAGAACATATTTTGTGAATTGAAGTATTCAGTCTTGGGCCAGAATTTATCTTCTGAAGGGAAGCATTCACATTTTGACCAGAACTTATCTTCTGAAAGAAAAGAGTCAGACACTGACTAGAACTTATTAACTGGAGGAAAGGCTTCAGATGTGGATCAGAACTATTAACTGAAGGAAAGTACTCAGACCTGAATGAAACCCAATTAACTTATTGAAAATTCTTGTTCAGTGTACAGCTTTACAGTTTTATGTTTGATGCATATTATCCAGTTTAATGAATTTCATGTAGCATTGTTTTTTATGATGATGACAATGATTTTTTGCTATTATCATTATTGTTGTTGTTGTTTGTTATTATTATTATTTGTCGTTGTTATTGTTATTGTTATTGCTATTATTACAGTCCTTTTTTTCAGGGAGGGCTTGGGGTAATATTCCGAGAAAGATGGACACAAAAGAATGGGACATTTTAAAATTCCTTAATAAATAATATAAAATGAAAATATGAGATTAGAATGCTTAAGAACCACCGCTTTAGTTTGATGTGTTGTTGAGAGAGAGATTGGTAGAGTCTGATTTTCATTTTTGGCATGTTCATAATGAAGTTGATCATATTTAGATTTTTTTTTGCTAACATTTTTTGAAAAGAATATTCTTATGATGGCTAATATACGTTTGATGTGTAGAGAGTGTGAAAAAAGTATTTCAAACTTTGATTGCAGTTGACATTTAAAGTAAAGAATGAGTAAATGTATTTGGAATATAAAATTGCCGATGCTTGATATCTTTAATTGCAGTTTTAAAGTGAAGAATATGCATGTAATCATGACTGGTATTCTTATTTTGAAATGGAGGATATGAGATTGAGTAAATGTTCATTCTGAAGTGTAAATGCGTTTATAATATAGATAATTATTGCACTTTTTTTTGAGTATGTAATTGTTGATGTGTTTCAGTTTTTGTTTGTGCTGATTGTTGCGCTTCGTTTAAGGACGTAATTATTGATTATTTCAGTTTTGATGTGGAGAATGTACGGGTGATGATGCACGGAGATTCCAAGCCATTCAACAGCATGGTGGATGAGATTGAAATGGTATGTTTGCAGTTGTGAGCTCTGAATTGGTAATATTTGTCATTGTGATCTGTGAAATGGTAATATTTGTCATGATTTTTTGGAATGATATGTTTATGATTCTGATTTGTGAAATGGTATGTTTGTCATTCTGATTTGTGTAATGGTATGTTTGTCATTCTGATTTGTGTAATGATATGTTTGTCTTTCTGATCTGTGTAATGATATGTTTGTCTTTCTGATCTGTGAAATGCTATTTGTGTCATTCTGATCTGTGAAATACTGTGTTTGTCATTCTGATCCGTGACAGTTACTGGATTTTTTTTTTACTAAGTTTGAAGGCAGCAAAGAGGACTTGATGAAAACGCTTCCTTCTTCCAAACCAGTAGACTGACTGTTTTAGGCATAACCATGCTCAAACGCAAAAGAACTGCAAGAAAAAAAAGGGGTATATTTCTCAATCAAAATGTTTTGATTCAGTTTGCCTACAGTGATGAAAATGTGATTCACTCCTGGTAATTTTTGATTCAACTTCTTGTTTTATTTCAAACATGAAAAATCTTTTCAGAATTTGCAATATTTGGCTTTCAGTCTTATGATAATCTGTTACTTTTTGAGGACAGTTGAGGGATGTATTCTGATATCCTCTCTCCCCTTTTTGAAGTTTCCTTTTTCTGTCTTTTGTGTGTGTTGCACTTTTTTTAACATGAATGAATAGCAACACAATCATATGTGTGGACAAAGGATATGTGTGTTTTTATTATCACTGTCATCGTCGTTATCATCATCATCTTGTTGGTAGGCCAGTCGTGCCCAGGAAAATGGTGGTGTGCCACTCCTGGAGTTGGACGACGTGATAGGAGACGATCCTTTGCAGACAACTGGAGCTGCACCCAAGCATACAGAGATTGCAGTGCCAGAGAAGCTAAGCAAACCTGCCATCTTGTCCTGTCTGGGTACCACAAGCACTGTGGTCCTTACCCAGAGAGCTAAGCCACCCCCTAAACGAAGGGTGAAGGTAGAAACTGCTAAGGGTGAGTTGCTTATTCAATGTAATAGTATTCTGTCTTCAGTATGCATTTTAAAAAAGGGAGCTAAAAAAATTAGAAAGCAAAAGGATTGGGGACTGTTAAAGGTGAGCTGTTCAGTCAGTTGTTGTAGTTTTCTTTATTCAATCTGGACCTTGAAAAGGCAAGAAAAACAAAAAGGCAAGGGGAAAAGGGATGGACAAGAGGATAATGTCAGATCATCTGAAAGGACCACATGGTGGATGACTTAGTTGACTTTATTATTGGGAGTTTCTTGGGGAGCACTGGGCCTCCACAGCATTTTCCAGTGGAATTGGTTCTGGGCTGTTCTCTTCTGCTGGGTTCATATCCATCCAGCTGCTTTCATGTCATTCTAGGTGCCTTTTCTCTATCTCAGCTGTTTTAATCTGAATGAATGTAGAAACATTTCGTGTCTCAGTGGGAACATTCCTTGAGTCTTTTGGATCTGAGCCATCTGAGACTTTGCTTTTGTGGATTTGAGAGAGTGTGTGCGTGTTGTGTGTTTTGTGAGTGTGTGTGTGTGTGTGTGTGTGTGTGTGTGTGTGTGTGTGTGTGTGTGTGTGTGTGTGTGTGTGTGTGTGTGTGTGTGTGTGTTTGTTCATGGTGTGTGTGCATGCATGCATACACACACAGCATATGTGCCTGTGTACACACTTGAATTCCCACCCCTTAATATGAGACCTTTCTTTTCCCAGATAATCAGCTGGAAGGGAAAAAATCTCAAGCTGACAACATTTACTGTTGGTTTCAGTGCAAAGTTTGCCCAGTGGCAGGAAGAGTGCTGTCAGTGTCCAGTCTTCTTTGCTGACCGATGAACTCATATTGCCAGTTGAAACAGTGTACAGCCAATATGATGATGCCATTGCTAACATGGATTCAGACGTAGACACGGCTGTGGCACCAAAAGAAAGTGCTGCAAAAACCTCAGAACCTGCTGGGGTAGGTGATCAGATATATTGATTTCAGGATGCTGCAGTGCTCAGTGATTTTCATATAGAATTGAATTTTAGATGTGATACATTTTTTAATGATGCACCTTACTGAGGATAACATAATCATTGATTTTGTTTTAAGACTAAATGTGATACATTTTTTTGAATATGTACTGTCTGAGGATAACATTATTCACTGATTTTAAGACTGAAAATGTATTTAGGACAAAATTTGATGCAGCTTTTAATTACATACTGACATTTATTTTGATATGTTTCTGTTGAAAATTGGAGAACATATTCTGTGAGGTTTTGATCTTGAATGGTTTGTGAAACTGTACCTACTTTTATATAAAATAAAAGAAAAGCCAATGAAATGAAAACTATGTAATCTAGGTGTAAAACAGCAGAATTACTCTACACTGATTCTTGTATGCATTCACGCAATAACCAGACATAGATTTTTAGGTGACCCCAATCACATTGTGAAACTATCATAGGTTGCTGAACTAGTAATCACTGTATACGTACATTATCATCTTAAGGAGCATCTTGTCCATATGGATAACTTGTGAGGAACATGAAAAACTAAGGAGTTCACTGTTCTTTACGTATGTTATTACCTTTACGATATATTTTCATACATGTGTCATAGAATATAATCATCATGAAGAAGTACTGCAGTTTCAACTGCCTGTTCTGGTTTTCCAGGTCAAGTCAGTAAAGGAACTGCTGGAAGAAGCTAAGAAGATCAGTGGTCCTGGTGCTGTTCCTATGTACCAAGCCCATCTCAAACCTCCATCTGGCAAGAGTTCTAGGAGTGCCAAAAGCTCCAGGAGTGCCAAGAGCTCGGCTAGTATTGCCAGTCCCACTGGTAGGGACTCCCCTTTGGACGGCAGAAGGAGTGGACGCAGGAGGGATGGGAGAGATCGTCGTAAAAGTGCTACGAAAAGTGCAGGTGAATGGTTTTGAAAAGAAAAGCATCTGTGCTGTACCATTTTTTCCACTAAGTTTTGTGTATTTATTCTTTGTTGTCTTTGGTATGTGCTTGACAGAGGCCAATTGGCCAAACACACTTGTGTCTATCCTGTTTTGTTGTATTGAATACACACTGTTTTTGTGGATTTCTGGTTCTTTTGCAACAAAGCCAAAAATGTAAGAATCTTTACAGCAAGGTGAAAAACACATGAGCGCAAATTTGACATTTTGTTTTCCCACATGAGTCTCATTTCATTATAGATGTCAGTACTGTTGTTATCTTCTTACTGCAAATTTCTTTATGAAAATTGTTACTCTTTAAATGTATCTTCTTGTTGCTAGTTCTGTTATTAACATCACTTATTCATATTGCTGTTTGACAAATTCCAGAATAATTATATTTGGCATTCAGGCAGTCATGCTTATAGTGTCTGTGTATGCATAGATGCATGGGTATAATTATGTGAAAGTAGTAGATAAAGAATCTGTTTGTTGATGCAGCATACTTCTTTAGCTAGTGTATGACAGATAGCTGATCAAATAGCAATTCCTGTTTCTTTCAGCATTATCATGTGCTAAGAACATGCATGTGTACACACACACACACACACACTCACACACACACACATGCACACACACACGCACGCACGCACACATGCACATGGATATACACACCTACACACACACACACACACACACACACTCACACACACACACACTAAACATACATGCATGCACACATGCACATGCCATCACTATAGTTATTATCATTATCATAAACCATCCCTCCATGGGGATGCTGGGGGCTCTTTTAGTATTAATAGTATGCCCACCTTCTGGAAATTCTGTGCTAGAAATTTCCTCTTTTCTGTCACTCTCTTTGTTTCTTCCATCCTCCTGTGCTGTCATTTCTTCCTATTATTTTCTGCCTTGCTGGTCTGTTCACCTATATGTGTTGCGTAAAGTCTTTCATCTTTTTTTTTAAAATTGATAATTGGGTACATGTATCAACTGCATGTTTGGCTCTAAGGAAATGTGCTGTGCAAGAGCAATTTTAGGTAATGTAGGCAATTTTTATGTATGCTTTAGTGTCGTATGTTATGTTCACATTTATGTTCAGGTTTATTTTTCTAAATACTCTGGTAGTAAATTGGACAGCATGGTTATTGCCAGGGGCATATCCGTAGATCATGTGCGCGCATGTGTTGATATGTGTACTTAATTTTCTTTTCCAGCTTTGTTTTTAGCCAGATGTTGTGTATGTTTTGACATGGTTATAGCCCTGATGTGGCTGGCTCTGTGCAGTTGACTGGGCTTTAAAAAATAAGAATATATGTATAAGAATATATCATAAACCATGTATTGTCAGGTTGACATTAATCTTGGATTGACAGATGTGCTCATACGCATACACACAACACACACACACATGCATGCTCGCACACGCATGCACATGCACGCTCACACACTCATGCGCACGCATGCACGCACACACGCACACACACACACACACACACACACACATGTGCATACATGCTTGCACGCATATGCACACATACACACACACACACACACACACACACACACGTATATACACACACACACATGCACACATGCATACTCTCTGTCTCTCTGTCTTTCTCTCTCTCTCTCAAACAAACAACTGCTGATATATGCCATTAGGTGCATGTTTTCCATCTTAACGTTGTCATCAACTTACCACTGTAGCAAGCAAGGGATCAGGCAAAGATGCAGACCCAGGTGCCATGGGAGACCAGGAGCCCAAAGATCGCTCTGTGGATGAGATTGTTGCCATGCTCAAACAACAAGCCAGCAGTGGAGTGTGAGTCCAGAGATTTTTTTTTTTTCTATAATATATGTACCATTTATGTATTCATAGGCCGCTGATTTATGTTAGTAAGTTTACATGCATATTCATGAGTGTCTGTGGGTACTCACATCTCAATTGTTGTATAATAATATGCATTATATTCAGAATAATCCCAGGTTCCCCTGTTCATGACATGACCAGTCATAGTTGTATGACGTTGCTAATAATTTCCTTTTTTTTTCTGAAAGAGTATCTGCAAATGGGGATGAAGAATTTCGGTGACACTCCCATCAAAACATGTATAAGTTTTAAAGCGTCTGTGTTGTCTGTATCTTTCAGATCTGTTTGTGCAGGGGAAAGAGACATAGGCAAAACATTATGAAGTAAATGCCAAGCTGTGATGAAGTTGAGTGGGAGAAAAAATGTATTTTTTAGGCATATGAAGGTGATCATCAGTTCGTCTCCTGTGTAATGTCCACTACTTAGAGTTGAATACTTACATAAAGAGATTACATCTCAGAGTATTTCCTCTTTGAGTGGATTTTGTGTATATCATGAATGAATATTCTGTCATATGTGAGCGCTGCACACACATTTATCACCCATAACACATCATACTGAAGGTATGTGCAGTTTTACTTTTCACTCTTTGAATTTTCTACTTTTGTTCAAAACAGACTATTTTCAACCCAAAGACAAGATAATTGTTTTGATATTTCACACATATGTCAGTGGAAAGATGAAATATGAATGTGTCAAAACATATCTTTTGTATGGTGAAACTTTATACACGCACAAAGTTAAATGTCCAAAATCGGATGTCCTCAGGCAATTTCTGTGCTGTGGCTGTATTGTTAACAGTGCACAATGAGAGGCATGTTGGTGTGTGTTGACAGTGTTTAGGAGAGAACTTTGTCACAGTGCAGCACTGTCCATTTCTTTTTCTTTTCTCCTATCTGTGTGTATTTTTCTTTCCATGTTAAACCAAAGAATACTTTTCTACAGAATTTATTCTGAGTGTTTTTGGGAACTGTGGATTTGCAAGTTTTTAGTGGACATATTTTTTGTTTATATGTCACTTTCATTCTAATACGTACATGCTTGTGCCTGTTGTAACAGTTTTTAATGAATATTGTCTCACATACATATTTATATACTTATATACTTATGTTTAGCATGCACAAATGCATGCACATATCCTTTATGCATACACATGTGCATGCACACACATACTCACCCATAAACTCTTCGGTTCTTCCCTTCACTTCTCTAGTATTCTCTCTCTCTCTCTCTCTCTCTCTCCCTCCCTCCCTCCCTCCCTCCCCCCCCCCCCCCCCCCCCCTGTGCTCCTCTGTCCTTCTTGCAACCTCATTACAATACAGAGTGTGAATACTGATGCTCAATTAAATGAATACTCTTACTATGTGATCTGCACAGGATGAGTGAAGCTGACAGGAAGATTCAGGAGATCATGGACAGAGTGATGTCACGCACCAATATTCCTGATGCAGGTCAGTACTGGAAAGGCCCTGGGTAGAAGAATAAAGTAGAATAAAATAATAAACATTGTGAGGCTGAAATCCAGACCTTTAGTTTTCACCTCTTATCTAAATGTTACTCAACCAGTTGGTCAGCAGGTCTGATCAGTCTAAACCAAACTTCAAACTGAATTTACAGGAAAACAAGGGAACCTGAGGCATGTTTATTTAGATTATATAAAGCATGAACAGTGTTGTAATTGGTAAGTTTTTGTGTGTGCATGTGTGTGTGTGTTTTCAGCATGCATATGTGGGTGTCCATTTTGTGTTTGTGGGTAGATGTTTTCACATTTACTTTCTGATTGTTTCTGTACATTTGACTAGTACATATGGACTGCAGTGTAGATTATAGCATAATTCAAAAGCTTGTGTTACATGCACAAAATGCATCCTAGTCCTTTACTCAAATTTCCTGTATTCATTAAATTATTGTTTCTTTGATATAGATATTGAAAATCATATCATTTCTTAGTTGTTGAGATGGTAAAGAATGTTTTGATTTATGTTGTAATTCTCATGCAATAAAGTTGACTGAAAGTAAATTTGATGATGTGTACTTGATCGGTAATTTCATTATTGTTAATTGTTTCATTTGTGTGTGTGTGTGTTTTGCTATGCTCAAATTAACATTGCTTTGAATGAGAGTTAGGATTGATAAAGGACCAGATTACTTTGAAATTTTTTTCTTGAAATATATCATATGATTTGTTTACCCGACTCAGTGTCTTGTGGGCAGTTTATGTCAACAGTTATTTCTCTGCTTCAGTTAATGTTCTGAAATTTATACGGCATCTTCAGTGTATGTATTGTTAATGTTTTGTAAACCAAAATGGGCTTAGTGGTTAAGAACATCTAATATCTCTGTTCTGAAGATCTTGGTGGTGGTCTTGTTTTTTTCATAATTTCTTTTAGATTTTTTGATTTAATAGATTCGTGTTGAAATGATGACTTTTCTTAAGTTCCTGCTCAAAATTTCACTGATGCACCCATTTTTGCACGTAACTGGAGCCAGCTTTAGTTTGTCTTTTGCTTTGTCACGTTAGCATTTGATTTTGTTTTTGATTTTAATTGTACAAACAAAACGAACAAAATGAA
The DNA here is from genome assembly GCA_030674185.1 of Monoplex corrugatus. Lineage (NCBI taxonomy): Eukaryota > Metazoa > Mollusca > Gastropoda > Littorinimorpha > Ranellidae > Monoplex > Monoplex corrugatus. The sequence goes on from CM060310.1 coordinate 37,120,208, forward strand.
CAAATTTTATTTATGAGGGTATGAAATAAGCAATGTGTATGCTTTTTTACATCCAGTCCTCGCCCAAAGAGGGTCTACACCACACTACACATAAATCATAACTTAGATAACATAGATACTCCAACAACAGGATCATTACACCTTTAGTCAAAGAAATACATTTGAGATGAGAGAAAGAGAGAGAGAGGGTAAAAAATAAGCAAAATATATGCATCTTTACAACCAGCCCTCATTTCAGATAGGGTCTTCATCACACTACACATAAGTTATACCTTGGATAAGACAGATATTATCAGTCAAAGAAATACATTTGAAGAAAGAGAGAGAGGGGGAAGGAGGTGAGAGAGAGGGGGGAGAGAGAGAGAGAGAGAGGAAAAGGACAAAGTACATCCAAACATGGCCACATTATACTATGCAAGAAATTCATTAAATTAAACAGACCTTTTAAGAAGGCAAACAATAAACATTTGGTCTGGAAAAATAAATTTGAAGTTTTTCTACAAGATAGCTGATGGTTGTGGTTTACATCAGTTAAACTGTTGGTTACATTTCTGTTAACAGAGATGATGGTAGTACATTGAAATGTTTTGATCTTTGAAGTAGAAATGAATGTCGATTGGATAGTTTGGATTTACCTCAGTTAAGACATAGGTTATTTTACTAATAGTGGGTAGGATTGTAGCTTAAGTCGAATCATTTTTATCTCTGTAACATGGATGAGGTATCAGTTTTCTTCTGTGTTTGGGTGACATTGCACATGGGAAGTGTTGCACCTGCTTTGTTGCAGATGACTCAGCTTCTGTGGGCACTCCTGATCTTCCTGCAGGTATTCATCTCACTCATTTTCAAATTGCTGAAGTTAGTACGTTTAGAGAAAAGTGACTTAGTTATGGAATTTTAATGAATATAGTATAATTTCCAGGTTATTAGTCACTGTTGTTTATGTAAAAGATGCATTCTCCCAATTTCTGAGTAAGATCTTGGAAAAATCCCCCTTACCTTAACAACCAACTGCAGAAACTTAGCCCTTTTATTCCCTCACCCTATCCTTCATTGCTGGAAGCTGCTATCATTGTTGATAATGCAAGAAGCTGGTGGACAGGGTGAGGGAGTCAAAGAATAAGCTGCTTCTGTGGTTTGATGCTATCAACTTTGAGACTCAAAGCGAAATTAGCCAACAAAGGAAACCTGGTCAGTTGGGGTGGTCCTATAGGCTATTTTTGTATTTGTGTAGTATTTTTTATCTCTTTCCATATGGTGGATTCTGACAAATTTTCAACTGATTCTTACCTGTCTGTTGAATCAGTGCCATCATTATCAAAATGTGTTTGTTGTTTTTCCTTAAGGCAATCTTTAAGAAACCTTTGACATGAACTAGGAAATCTCCATCAGTTCTGTTGCTAATTTTACTCCCAAATGAGGCATGCCAGTGTATAAGGCATGATAGTCCAAAAATTATGATAGTCTTACAACATGTTGTTTCCAAAGCAGCTCTTTCATCTGATTGAAAAATTAACTAGTAAGGAAACATAAAACACTATAAAAACATTTCTTTGATTAATTATCTTTCTGAAAAGTGTATGAACTTGATTTTACCTTGGTGGTTTTAGAAGTACCCTGTGAAAATTTCCTAGTTTAATTGTTTGAATTTTATCTTTATCACATTCTTGGTTGATGAAGCATTATATGGTTGATGATGATTATTTTGTGAAAAATGTTCAGTTAAAACTTCAGCTACGTCATATTCATGATTAATGAAGCAATGTGTAGTTGATGAAAGGTATTTTGTGAATGATTTATTCAGTTAAAACTTTAGCTGTATTCTCTCATTTTCAGTTTCAGGCTCACATATTTTCAGTCTGGCAGTGTGCTATGTTGTTAAGTGAGCACATGCTAACATTTTGCTTTTAGAAATGATTGTGCATTAAAATGGACATTGAATTTTTGCAGCACTTTCATTTTGTCCAAATTTGCCTCTTGAGCAGTTTAAGCTTTCAAATGATTCATGCTAATTTCAAACAGTACTGTGCTTAGAACTCCCCTGAAAAAAGATCAGAACATCAGAGTGATAAGTTTCTTAATCTTATGATTTTGCTAAAACTAAAGATAACCCTTCTCACATTGTTTGGCAATATGAAGGAGAAGACTGGTTATCAGGCAGCTTATTGACCTCTCTTTGTTAAGTTTTGCGCTTTCAACATTAAAGTAAAAGCAGATAAGCTTCATGCAACATTTTTTGTGATGGGCCTGTCAGTCTGATATCTTTACATTGAATGTTGGAGTTACATGACATTAAACATCAATATTGACTACACATTCAGTGAAAAACCATCTTTTGTGACATTCCACTGGAGGTAATTTTGACATTTAAAAAAAACAAAAAACGTTAACATTTAATCACAAACTTGATCTGATAACTTGTTGGTATTGTATTGCTTAGTTTGCACTTTCTGTTTACGTATTTCTAACAATGAAATTTTAGTCAGTTTTCTGTCATGTTTTCAACCTGTAGATGGTATTTTATGGTTAGCCGGGCTATAAACAACATTGAATGAATTCAGTCTTTATTTGAGTGAATGCTAATAGGGCATATGTGTTTTATTGTCTGATGAATTCAGTCTTTATTTGAGTGAATGCTAATAGGGCATATGTGTTTTATTATCTGATGAATTCAGTCTTTATTTGAGTGAATGCTAACAGGGCATATGTGTTTTATTTTCTGATGAATTCAGTCTTTTAGGGCACATGTGTTTTATTGTCTGATGAATTCAGTCTTAATTTGAGTGAATGCTAATAGGGCATATGTGTTTTATTGTCTGATGAATTCAGTCTTAATTTGAGTGAATGCTAACAGGGCATATGTGTTTTATTGTCTGATGAATTCAGTCTTAATTTGAGTGAATGCTAACAGGGCATATGTGTTTTATTTCTGATGAATTCAGTCTTAATTTGAGTGAATGCTAACAGGGCATATGTGTTTTATTGTCTGATGAATTCAGTCTTAATTTGAGTGAATGCTAACAGGGCATATGTGTTTTATTGTCTGATGAATTCAGTCTTAATTTGAGTGAATGCTAACAGGGCATATGTGTTTTATTTGTCTGATGAATTCAGTCTTAATTTGAGTGAATGCTAACAGGGCATATGTGTTTTATTTGTCTGATGAATTCAGTCTTAATTTGAGTGAATGCTAACAGGGCATATGTGTTTTATTTGATGATCGTTTGAGTGAATTCAGGTATTGTTTTAAAATTCATTTTTGAGTGAATGCTAACAGGGCATATGTGTTTTATTGTCTGATGAATTCAGTCTTAATTTGAGTGAATGCTAACAGGGCATATGTGTTTTATTGTCTGATGAATTCAGTCTTAATTTGAGTGAATGCTAACAGGGCATATGTGTTTTATTTTCTGATGAATTCAGTCTTTATTTGAGTGAATGCTAATAGGGCATATGTGTTTTATTGTCTGTCTGAAGCTCGCACTGTCTCCTTCAGTGACCAGATGAGTTTTGTTGAGTTGACGGGTACATGAACTTGCTGGCTGGATTATTGTGCTGCCTGTTGTATGCTAGTTTGTGTGAATGCTGTTGTGGCATTGCAAGAATCACTGGGTTATTGTGCTAGACATGTGCTTGTGTCAGATCATGTTGTGCAGCATGCAATTTTCTGTTGCTTTAGTCCAGTCAGATATATGTGAGAATATCTAGATGCTGGTTATTACTTAATTTTCTTGTTGCTGTTTTATTTGATGGGTCAGATATTTAATTTGGATTTCAGTTATTTACTTGTTGGTTTTTTCCTTTTAGTGTTTAGTTTGGTTGTTTTAAGATATATTTCAAGACTGATAATTGAGTGCGTTCATCTGTTTCAGATGTTGCATGCTGTTAGAGTCATTATCAGATAAATATCCCTGTTGTTACTCATGATTAGTCTGTAGACATTTGTTTGATAAAAAAGTTGATAATGAATGAAACACTTTGAAACGGCACCTCATTATCATGCAGCTCAAAGTATACTGCTGTGTGAGAAAAAGTTTGAGTACAAAGTGTGTGTGGATTTGTGTTGGACACTAATCTTGAAGTGAACATTAAGATGAGGGTAGTTTTAATGTAATCTTAGAAGAAATATATACTGAACTGTTTAAAAGTGTGTGTAGGTTTGTTCTTTCCTTGTTTCTCTTAGACTAATATTCATAATCCCACAGTTCCAGCAAGAATTGTGAAATGATATATATATATATAAGTGATTCAGTTGGCATGTTCATCAACTCCTGACAATGTTAACATTCACTTTGTGCATGTTATTTCTTTATGGCAAATCAAGGTATTGTTCATTGAGATTGTTTATGCAGTGTTGTTTTTTAAGCATTTGTTTTAAGTGTTGTGTTGCTAGTGGTAGTGTAGAAAGCTGCTTTGACTGTGTGCATGACAGTGAGTGACACAGGGGAGGGTGGTCTGACTGACACTGAGGACAGATTGACCCCCACCTCCACATCGGCTGAAGATCGCTTGTCAGGGGCTATAAGCCCCACGGATCAGCTGGATGGTAGGAAGAGTGACTGATTTGATGAAATGTTATTATGCGGAATATGTTTATGAGTTAAGATCTGATAAGTAATGTTGGAGGAGGGAGTGCAGATGAAACTAGAATTGCAGATGAAACTAGAATTGCAGGTGAAACTAGCAGTGCAGATGAAACTAGAATTGCAGGTAAAACTAGAATTGCAGATGAAACTAGAATTGCAGGTGAAACTGGAATTGCAGGTGAAACTAGTAGTGCAGATGAAACTAGAATTGCAGGTAAAACTAGAATTGCAGATGAAACTAGAGTTGCAGGTGAAACTATTAGTACAGATGAAACTAGAATTGCAGGTGAAACTAGAATTGCAGATGAAACTGATGGAATTGCAGGTGAAACTTGAATTGCAGGTAAAACTAGAATTGCAGATGAAACTAGAATTGCAGGTGAAACTGGAATTGCAGATGAAACTAGAATTGCAGATAAAACTAGAATTGCAGATGAAACTAGAAGTGCAGGTGAAACTATTAGTACAGATGAAACTAGAATAGCAGATGAAACTAGAATTGCAGATGAAACTAGAATTGCAGATAAAACGAATTACAGATGAAACTAGAATTGCAGGTGAAACTAGAATTACAGATGAAACTGAAATTGCAGGTGAAACTAGAATTGCAGGTGAAACTAGTAGTACAGATGAAACTAGAATTGCAGGTAAAACTAGAAGTGCAGATGAAAGTAGAATTGCAAATGAAACTAGAATAGCAGGTGAAACTAGAATTGCTGATAATCAACAATATTCTGTGTTTATTGTTCATGCCAGTGTGTTTTCAAAAGATTATCACTTTCCTTTAACTTGTTTTATGTATTGTCATCCAATATAAGACAAGTGTCAAAAACGGGTTTTATTGTTATAATGATTACCGGGCTAAACATATCTCTCAGTAAAATGGCTACTCACTTGCGTAGCTTTCATCGGCGATCCGGCCGACTTCTTCAGCGCAACTGCTGGGTTGAGATCTGGCTACAGTGCTAGGTTTTATTGTTGTCACTGCTTATATGTTTTCTTTACGATTATTAGTATTGTAGTTTTGGTTTGTGATAGTGACCTAAAATGGGGAAGAGGGGTTAAAGACAACTGTAATCTGTAAATTGTAAAATGGACAGAACTAAAATAGTACATTGATTTGATTGATTATGGTATTTGAAGAAACAGTCTTTTTGTTGTATTTTAAGTGGGAGTTTCTTATTGTAAAATTTCAAATGAGGTACTTCTTCGTAATGTTTAGAAATACACAAATTTACACTTCTTCTTGATGAATAGAATTGTTTGATATTTTATGTTAAATGCTCTGTTGAATTTATTTAGTCTGTGCTGCTAGAAGATGAGAATAGCACCATCTACTGAATATGTCTTACTAAAAGATTAGAATAGTACCATATGTTGAATGTATCTTGCTAAAAGATTAGAATAGTACCATCTATTGAATGTATCTTGCTAAAAGATTAGAATAGTACCATCTATTGAATGTATCTTGCTAAAAGATTAGAATAGTACCATCTATTGAATGTATCTTGCTAAAAGATGAGAATTGTACCATATGTTGAATGTATCTTGCTAAAAGATTAGAATAGTACCATCTATTGAATGTATCTTGCTAAAAGATGAGAATAGTACCATCTATTGAATGTATCTTGCTAAAAGATTAGAATAGTACCATCTATTGAGTGTATCTTGCTAAAAGATTAGAATAGTACCATCTATTGAATGTATCTTGCTAAAAGATTAGAATAGTACCATCTATTGAATGTATCTTGCTAAAAGATTAGAATAGTACCATCTATTGAATGTATCTTGCTAAAAGATTAGAATAGTACCATCTATTGAATGTATCTTGCTATAAGATTAGAATAGTACCATCTATTCAATGTATCTTGCTAAAAGATTAGAATAGTACCATCTATTGAATGTATCTTGCTAAAAGATTAGAATAGTACCATATGTTGAATGTATCTTGCTAAAAGATTAGAATAGTACCATCTATTGAATGTATCTTGCTAAAAGATGAGAATTGTACCATATGTTGAATGTATCTTGCTAAAAGATTAGAATAGTACCATATGTTGAATGTATCTTGCTAAAAGATAAGAATATTACCATCTATTGAATGTATCTTGCTAAAAGATTAGAATAGTACCATCTATTGAGTGTATCTTGCTAAAAGATAAGAATAGTACCATATGTTGAATGTATCTTGCTAAAAGATAAGAATAGTACCATATGTTGAATGTATCTTGCTAAAAGATAAGAATAGTACCATATGTTGAATGTATCTTGCTAAAAGATAAGAATAGTACCATATGTTGAATGTATCTTGCTAAAAGATATGAATAGTACCATATGTTGAATGTATCTTGCTAAAAGATAAGAATAGTACCATATGTTGAATGTATCTTGCTAAAAGATGAGAATTGCACCATCTGCTGAATGTGTCTTGCTAAAAGAAGAGAATAGCACCATCTGCTGAATGTGTCTTGCTAAAAGATGAGAATAGCACCATCTGCTGAATGTGTCTTGCTAAAAGATGAGAATAGCACCATCTGCTGAATGTGTCTTGCTAAAAGATGAGAATAGCACCATCTGCTGAATGTGTCTTGCTAAAAGAAGAGAATAGCACCATCTGCTGAATGTGTCTTGCTAAAAGATGAGAATTGCACCATCTGCTGAATGTGTCTTGCTAAAAGATGAGAATTGCACCATCTGCTGAATGTGTCTTGCTAAAAGATGAGAATTGCACCATCTGCTGAATGTGTCTTGCTAAAAGATGAGAATTGCACCATCTGCTGAATGTGTTCTTGCTAAAAGTTAAGAAATAGTACCATCCTCTGTATGTGTCTTGTTAAAAGTTAAGAAATAGTACCATCCTCTGTGTGTGTCTTGTTAAAAGTTAAGAAATAGTACCATCCTCTGTGTGTGTCTTGTTAAAAGTTAAGAAATAGTACCATCCTCTGTGTGTGTCTTGTTAAAAGATAAGAATAGCACCATCCTCTGTATGTGTCTTGTTAAAAGTTAAGAAATAGTACCATCCTCTGTGTGTGTCTTGTTAAAAGATAAGAATAGCACCATCCTCTGTGTGTGTCTTGTTAAAAGATAAGAATAGCACCATCCTCTGTGTGTGTCTTGTTAAAAGATAAGAATAGCACCATCCTCTGTGTGTGTCTTGTTAAAAGATAAGAATAGCACCATCCTCTGTGTGTGTCTTGTTAAAAGATAAGAATAGCACCATCCTCTGTGTGTGTCTTGTTAAAAGATAAGAATAGCACCATCCTCTGTGTGTGTCTTGTTAAAAGATAAGAATAGCACCATCTTCTGTGTGTGTCTTGCTAAAAGATAAGAATAGCACCATCTTCTGTGTGTGTCTTGCTAAAAGATAAGAATAGCACCATCTTCTGTGTGTGTCTTGCTAAAAGATAAGAATAGTACCGTCCTCTGTATGTGTCTTGTTAAAAGATAAGAATAGCACCATCCTCTGTGTGTGTCTTGTTAAAAGATAAGAATAGCACCATCCTCTGTGTGTGTCTTGTTAAAAGATAAGAATAGTACCATCCTCTGTGTGTGTCTTGTTAAAAGATAAGAATAGCACCATCCTCTGTGTGTGTCTTGTTAAAAGATAAGAATAGTACCATCCTCTGTGTGTGTCTTGTTAAAAGATAAGAATAGCACCATCTTCTGTGTGTGTCTTGCTAAAAGATAAGAATAGTACCATCCTCTGTGTGTGTCTTGCTAAAAGATAAGAATAGCACCATCCTCTGTTGTGTCTTGTTAAAAGATAAGAATAGCACCATCCTCTGTGTGTGTCTTGCTAAAAGATAAGAATAGTACCGTCCTCTGTATGTGTCTTGCTAAAAGATAAGAATAGTACCATCCTCTGTGTGTGTCTTGCTAAAAGATAAGAATAGTACCATCCTCTGTATGTGTCTTGTTAAAAGATAAGAATAGCACCATCTTCTGTGTGTGTCTTGCTAAAAGATAAGAATAGACCATCCTCTGTATGTGTCTTGTTAAAAGATAAGAATAGCACCATCCTCTGTGTGTGTCTTGCTAAAAGATAAGAATAGCACCATCTTCTGTATGTGTCTTGTTAAAAGATAAGAATAGTACCATCCTCTGTATGTGTCTTGCTAAAAGATTAGTACCTCCTCTGTATGTGTCTTGCTAAAAGATAAGAATAGTACCATCGTCTGTATGTGTCTTGCTAAAAGATAAGAATAGTACCATCGTCTGTGTGTCTTGCTAAAAGATAAGAATAGTACCATCCTCTGTATGTGTCTTGCTAAAAGATTAAAGATAGCACATCCTCTGTATGTGTCTTGCTAAAAGATAAGAATAGTACCATCCTCTGTATGTGTCTTGCTAAAAGATAAGAATAGCACCATCCTCTGTATGTGTCTTGCTAAAAGATAAGAATAGTACCATCCTCTGTATGTGTCTTGCTAAAAGATTAGTACCGTCCTCTGTATGTGTCTTGCTAAAAGACAAGAATACATGTAGTACCATCCTCTGTATGTGTCTTGCTCTAAAATGAGAATAGCACCGTCTGCTACATGTGTCTTGCTAAAAGATGAGAATAGCCCTGTCTGCTGATTGTGAATTCTGTGAATTGTTTGATGGAGGCTAGTAGTTGTGTAATCTGCATGTTTTGTTTAGATAGCAAGCTATCTCTATTATACTGTATACATTCCATGAATTGACTCTAGCAGTTCTTTGTGATTTTAATCACACAGGATGGTTTTGAGATACTGTTCAACCATGCACATTTCTTTCTAATCAGATCGTTTGCATTGTGTGTTTTCTTTGGATCGCAACAGTGAAGCATTTGATATTATTTCTCTTTTGTAAATCTCATTTCTTTTTTAACTACATGATCTTTCTTTATGTTACTTTACTCAAAAGTCATGTACAGATAAAATAGTCCATGCTTCATGTGTGTGTGTTGTGTGTGTGTGTGTGTGTGTGTGTGTGTGTGTGTGTGTGTGTGGTGTGTGTTGTTGAGGAGTCAATGTGTGTTGATATATAAGAAGTAAATCTCTTGTAAATCTCATTTCTTTTTTAACTACGTTATCTCTATTAATGTTACTTTACTCGAAAGTCATGTACCGATAAAATAGTCCATGTTTCACTTGTGTGTGTGTGTGTGCATGCATGCGTGCGTGCGTGCATGGGTGCGTGTGTGTGCATGCGTGTGTGTGTGTGTGTGTGTGTGTGTGTGTGTGTGTGTGTGTGAGTGGTGTGTGTGTGTGTGTGTGTGTGTGTGTGTGTGTGTGTGTGTGTGTGTGTGTGTGTGTGTGTAACTCATAAATAGAGGAATTAATGTGTGTCAGTTTATAAAAATCAGATCATATTTCCATGAATTTTGCAGTTTAATGAGTATGTGGTTTAATTGAAACAGAGCGTTAAGATAAACGAAACACAAGAATATTCCTTCATGAGTATATGATGCACCATGTAACACATACCTTCTCCATTATTGCTTCACTTAGAATTAAGAGTCTGTTCCTGATGTCACTTAGAAATGTATTGAGGCATCATCATGCTATTTAAGCTTTCTTGTGTTCTTTGGATGATCAGTGACAAATATGCTGATAATATGTCATTTTGTACGTTCTTTTGGATCTTAGCAGATATTGATACAATGCTGTATGTTTAAATCATGTAATGCATCTTTTGTTGACTAGTGACAGATACATTGATGTAGTATTATATTGTTAATTCTTATTTTTTGTTTTCTTTTGGTCAAAAGAGTCTCAGCGTGAGATGAACATTCCAGCTTTGATTCCCGAAGTGGAGGAACCAGGGGATATAGATGGTAGGTGTAGATTACAGTGCTGACACTTTCTTTGCTCTCTCTATGTCTCTGTCCCAACTTATCCTCTCTTTTCCTTCTTCCAGCTGGAAAAAGTAAGTGATTGAAAATTGCCATCGATTTATTTGCTGGATCTACAGTCTATCACTTTAATTAAGGCAGATATAAAAATCCCAGTTTGAAAGCATACTGTGTCACAGATTACTGTGCGAGATGTGTGTATGTGTGTGTGTGTGTGTTTGTGTGTGTGTGTGTGTGTAAAATAATTGTTCAAAGTGATATGTGATGATGTTTTGCTTTTGTGAAAAATAATGGCGGTTTGAAATTGAAATTTTTTGATTTGCTCTGTGTGTGTATATATTTTTTCTATTTGTCTTTTCATATTTGGAGAGTGGTTTGTTTTTAGACTGCATGCTTTTTTTGTTTGTTTTCTTTTCCTGTGTTACAGCATTGTCCACACGCACAGGGAGGACCGGAGACACACTGGCCGGTGCCACGGATGTAACTGCTGATCAGGTCAGTCTGCCAGCATGTGCTGTCTGACTTTGTGTGGTTGTCATATTCAACCCCTCTTACATGGATGTCTCAATCCACAACATAAGAATCATCAATAAGGCTGTTCTCTGGTGTCTAATGCTTTTTTTTTTCTTTTTTTGATGAATGTGTACATGTGCCATCTATTCTTGTAATGTGCATGTCAGCTCAATGTTTTCTTTTTGTGGATTATAGATCCCATCTTTCATCAATTTCAAGACCTCTCAAATATGCAGGGTTCTGTGCAAACATGAAGAATTGACCCAGATTGAAGCTAGCGGCTGGGGGTACAGCACATACAAAGCTGTCCAAGATTGATGAATCAGTCTCGGACAGTTTTCAAATTCAGAGTCTTTATTTAATGTTACTACTAGAACTAGCAAGTTTTCATGTATGTTTGATGTTTGTATACTTTTTTGACTAATGGATTTAGACAGATTTAGATGTAGCAGGTGGTCACAGTAAAGACCAATGTTACTATGTGTAAGAAATGAAAATGCAGATTTTGTTTTGTGTCAGACATGAAGAGAAATTTTAGTATGTGTCAGAAATGAAGACACAAATTTCAGCATGTGTTAGAAATGAAAAGGCAAATTTTGCTTTTGTCAAGAATAAACTGACAAATTTCAACATGCGTCAGAAATGAAAAGACAAATTTTGCATTTGTCAGAAATGAAAAATTTCAGTATGTGTTATCAAGTCTTGAGTTCTTTAGCCAGAAAAGAAATTAACTGTTAAGAACAGCAAAAAGATGTAATAATGATAATAATAAGAAGAAGAAGAAGAAGAAGAGGAAGAAGAATGGCAATAATAATAAGAATAACAATGATAATAAGAATAACAATAGTTCCTTTTATACAGTGCACACAGTCCATGTCAGAGCACATTGATAGGTAATAACCTGAAAAACATTATGCAAGAACAGGATGGTCCAGCTCTTTTGTAATCTCCCTTTTAATACTAATATTAATGAAAGCAAAAGAAATATTCATTTCTGGTACAAGAACATCTCACTGCAAATATCTCTGCAGGTGAGATCTGAAACAGGTCTAAAATTGCATCAAATTTTATTTCTTGTGGTTGCATAAAACAAAGGCATGAAATATAGTTTTCGATAATATTTATATGTTATAAATGTCTTATCAGTTGAAACAAGATTTCAGTGAAGTTTTAATACAATCAAAATGTAAGATAGAACTAGATATGGTTACTGAAACTTAAGAAATATCCCTAGCTGTGTCTGTTGCAAGAGAGAAACAGATGGCCTTAATCTGTTGACAGTGAGATCATCTTTCTTCTCATCAGAAGAAACATCTCCTGTAGGGATGCCGGGAGCTTTTTCAGTATAAATAGTATTTCCATCTTCTGTAAATTCTGTGCTAGAAATGTCCTCTTTTCTGTCATTGTCTTTGTTTCTGCCTTGTTCCTTCGCTTTCTGTCATCTCTTCATTCCATTTTCTGCCTTGTTTCTTTGCTTTCTGTCATCTCTTCGTTCCATTTTCTGCCTTGTTTCTTTGCTTTCTGTCATCTCTTCGTTCCATTTTCTGCCTTGTTTCTTTGCTTTCTGTCATCTCTTCGTTCCATTTTCTGCCTTGTTTCTTTGCTTTCTGTCATCTCTTCGTTCCATTTTCTGCCTTGTTGATCCATTCACCTGTATGTGTTCTATAAAGCCTTATGTACTTTCTGTAAGGATTGATAACTTGGTACATGTGTATAGTGTGTTTTGGGCTCTAAAGGAAGTGTGATGTGCAGAAGCAATTTTAGATCATGTAGGCCCATTTTTATACACGTTTTAGTGTCCTTAGTTATGTTTAAATGGTATTCAGGCTTGTTTTTTTAAAACCCCTGTTGAAAAATTGGATGTAGTGGTTAACACCAGGGCATATTCTTAGATTATGTGCATGAAAGCATTGATATGTGTGCTTAATTTTCTTTTCCATTTTTTTCCCAGTGAGGTAATGATACCGTTTTCAGATGCTTATAGCCCTGTGATGATGATGACAGTCGGCTGGCCTTCAAACAGTAATAACTATCAGGAGAAACAGAAAAGTACTGTTGCTTAAATGTAAACTATTCAGAAAAAATGAGGTCTTACAGTACTTCAAATGGTGCAATGAATCTTCAAAACAACACACTTTGTGATTTGTCATTTAGCTTTGTATATTGTACCATGTCAGACTGATAGCTGTATAGTGCCAGTAGGTTGCCCTGCCTTCGTGGATTTCAGTGGCTACTACCAAAAGGAAGCTGGAAAAGTGAAGTAGCACCAACAGGGTCTCATGCCCAGATCTATCTGTTGCAAGAGAAAAACAGCCTCATTTCATCAAAGTTGAGAGTACCATCTTCCATCTTGTCAGGGAAAACAGAAAAATACTGTTGTTTAAATGTAATTTTTCAGGAAAAGTTCGATATTTAACAGTACTGAAATAGTACAGTAAATCCTCAAAACAGCATCATTCAGTGATTTATCATCTTGCTTCGAAATAAACACCTACAACAGCCACCCTGTTATTTATTAAAATCCCAAGTTATAAGTCTTTACATCAGATATGATTGGCTTTGTCTTCAGGAACGAAAATATAATGCAAAAAAAACTTTTCTTTTTTGAGTATGCAGTAAATTCCTTACAAATATGAGGAAGTGCTTACTGTAATGCTTAACTTTTCCCTTCAATATATATTAATCAATTTCTAAGCACACTTTTCTTGTACTGTGTTGATGATATTCTCTTTGCTGCTGAAGCCAAACCATCATACATGAGTAGACACATATTGAAGAAGAATATTAGATAAAACTATAGAACAGAACTTTTGTAAAGTTATTCCATAAATTTTGGACAGTTTTTGTTTCGGACAATGTGATCATGAAAATACAGATAGTCAAGAATATCAGTCTCTGAGGCTTTGAAGAAGCATCATGTGAAATGCAAGCTGATGTGCATGGAGGGCAATGATAGACTGTTACAATGGTGAAAAGAGAGCTTCCAAAAGAAGTGCTGGTTGCACATCTTCAGAGAAAAGTACTGATTTAAAATATTTTTTTGGTACCTGTGAGCTTGAACTTCACACCTTACTTTCTAAACTCAACCTGTGGAGAGTGCTTACTTGAACTTCTTGCCTTACCATCTTAGCTCAACCTGTGGAGAGTCCTTTTAGTCCACACCTTTGACCAAAACTTGGTAAATATTCTTTCATGAGATACTAAAAAAATCATGTTCACACATTTTTTTTTACAGACAGACAGATAGACACACAGCCAAACACACACAGACAGACAGACATACTGACACTCATACATACATGCAGGTATGCACACACACAAGCACACACCCTCTCTGTGCCTGGTATAAAATCATCTCCCTGTTTTTAAAAGGCGACTGAAAAAAGGACAGTGATATGAACTGTGACGTAACTTTTTTGTGTTGAAGATTACAGGGAAGTTTGCTTACAGGATCTGGTGCATGTCTGGTGGTGGCTGAACTGGAAATGGGGAAAAAAATGTTGTCTGAAATACGTGTTGTATGGATGTGTGTGTGAATAGTGATGGTGTCATAGGTGTAGTGTTTTAATGTGTATGTGTGTGTATATATGTCCGTGTGTGTGTACATGTGTGTGTGTGTGTGCACGTTTATGTGTGTGTGTTAACGATTGTCATCTGATGCAACCTACTTTTCTAAGCCTTTTTTTTTCCTGGCCATGATTCAGGCATTGGAGCAGCAAGTGCCAACTCTTGATAAAGAGACAACTGGCATCCTGAAACAAGAGGAGGATGAAGAATGGAGACAGGGGAACAGCTAGACATCCAGCAGGTTTGTTGATATTGTGTGTTTGTGTGTGTGTGTGTGTGCGCGTGTGTGTGTGTGCGTGCATGCGTGCAGACAGGTGTGCGGATGGGTGGGCGCGCACGCGCGTGAGAGAATATATGTATACATAGATATGTATATATATGTATATATATAATATATTAATATATATTCATAAATATACATATGTATGTATGTATATATGTATATTATTATATGTGTATGTAATAGATTGATTGATTGATTGATTGATAGATAGATAGATATAATATGATAGATTGATAGATAGATAGATAGACAGATAGATAGATAGATAGATAGATAGATAGATAGATAGATAGATGGATAGATAGATCCGCGGGCCTCAGAAGCTCAGTTGTTTGAGTGTCGGATTCACATGCTAATGGTTGTTGGTTTGAATTGCGGGGTGTACTACATTAAAACTGATCTTCTCACTGTCCCATCTTAACATCATCTTTGCTCTGGTGGAGTCAGTATAGGATTAGATGGGTCCCCCTTCCCCTGCTTCCCTGGGATGGTTATCCCTGTCGGCCATATCACCGGGGGTTGATGCCGACGTAAAAACTGAACCTAATAAAAAAAATATATATATATATGTATGTATGTATAGATATGTATAAAAATAAAGGTTGCCCCATAATTCAGAGGTCATAGATGAAAGAGGTGACAGAGACTTTATCTTTTCTCAACTTGGGTACAGAATTTCATGGACGGTGACCATCCCCCCTCCAGCATCACTTTACCGCTCACAGCTGGGTTGATAGAAGGCTGCACATAGAAAGTTTTCCTTGAGCCCTTCTCTGGTGGGTGACTCCATGGTGACTTGACATCGCTAGCGCCTATTTGATTTTTGGGCGCTGGATTTTGAATGGAATTGGGTTTGGTGATTTGTTGAGGAGTAGCAATGAGCAGCCTGTTTGGAATGAAATGTCACTGAAGCAGTGTACACGATTGGGCAGCACTATCTGCCACCCATCCCTCTGCCCACTGTCCTCACCTCCAACCTCCAATTTTCAGTGAGCCAGATTAGAACCAAATACAGACAGATTGGAAGACAGGGGCAAGTTCTTCCTCTGCACCATCTAGGCCTCTATGTAAATGCAAATGTTTGTAATATTCCTGAACTTGTACATCTATTGATGTCTGTGTTTTTTGCTTTTTTCCTGCTTTCCTTTGCCTGCGTATGGACCTTCAAATATCAAAAAGAACATCATATCTTGAAAGTCATTTTCACAATGTAGCATACACATGTGTAAGTAGCTGTGTTTATAAAGATATTGTTCCAAGGTGTTTTATATGTAACATTTAGACAGTGATAATGTATACTTTAGACCATAACCATGTAGAAACTTATTTTGGTCTTTCTTGAGCATGTTTTATTACAACCGAATAAATCTTACTATTAACCTGACAGAAAAATGCAGATAGATGTTTTGATTGCGTGCTTCTACGTCAGTGGATAATGTGGACGGGCCAAGGGAGTAATCACATTTATATCAGCTGATAATGTGGATGGGCGAAGGGGAATAATCTCAAGGACATGGGGAAAACTCGATCTCAGAATATACCATCAGAAATTGTGAGAATATATGTATCAAAAGAGTAAAGTGTGTTCACATTTTATACAATTTATTCTCTGTTCTTTCGAACGGCTGACAAGATATGGGAATACTCTTGCATGTAATTGGTATGGGAATAATCTTGCAGTTAATTGGAAGGAATAAATATCAGAATATTATCATGAGAGTTAAAATATGTTGACAATTCCTGTGTTCACTTTTGTCTTGTTTTCCCACTGTAGGTTTGACAGGACAAGGGGGTGATAAATTCGTATGTTGTGGGAAAACTCAATATAGTATAGAAAGAAAGAATTTCATATGTTGATGATTTATTGTATATTGCATTTATTGCTTCTTATATTCTTTTACTGTAGGCATGGCAAGATCTGTTGGCCCCACCAGAAGCGACATATGAAGAACTGTTGAGTGTGGTTGGTGACACGCTGGACTTTCATACACGTGGCATTCCTGGCCCTGTCACTGAGAGCCGTCCAAATGTCAACAGCACATCTGTCTCTTTTCTGTCCACCTGGGCTCCCACTGGACTTGCTACAAAGGTTTGTGGATGGTGATATATAAGTATAATGTGATGGAAGAAGGAGCTGGCGTTTTACAGATTCAGTTCATGCATTTGAAGGCAATGGACACACATTTATGGAGGACTTACACTGCTGTCCGGATAGTTGGGACCACGTAAAATGCATGCATGCGTATTTTCATTCTGCAGATCACATATGGTGACATATACACAGAATATTAATGCATTACCTGTTTAACATTTTGAGTACTACACTCTTGTGTTCCAGTTCTGAATTCATCTTCTCATTTGCAGGTCGTCATGTCAGTTTTTATTTTCTTGGCTTCTTGTTTTTGTTTGTTTGTTTGTTTGTGGTTTTTTTTTGCTTAGCAGTTAATCAGGCAGTATTTGTTCACTTTTTGAGTTTTGATTGCTTGGTTGGTTGGTTTTGCTCTCCTTTGGAGATACTTGAAAACAAAGTAATTAAAACTGCTTGAGTTGCTTTCCAAGATTATCTTATGCATTTACATACATCAGAAGTTAATTAACCAGAACTAATATATTTCATGTTGAAGGCGAAAGATGACAAGACAAAGGTACCAGAACCTGCCAGTCGTAACATCCATCACTTCTGTAAGATGACCACAGAGTTCCAGCTGCCTACTGAATTCAGGAACACAGGCCGCAAGTACCATGCCCCGGACTTGTACCGCAACGTTTTCCCTGATCAAGACTACAGAGTAAGTTTGAATTAGATCAGAATGTAATTCAGCCTCGTTGTTGATTGGTGTATCCTTACAACACAACCTGCTTACATTCTATAAAGTTTTAAATGCTTCTTGGGGTTTACTTTCAACTTAAATGACATTTTGGCTTGAAGAAAGATTTCATGAAGGGGTTGAAAACTTATACAGGACAAATGAACCAGAAAGACAAAAATATAAATACAACTTGCATTTAACATAACATAACATAACATAACATAACATAACATAACATAACATAACATAACATAACAATACAGGCACAAAGTTTTGGCTAACCAGCCTTTGTCAAGCGTAATCAAAAGACAAAAAAGAATATACGCACAACACCATTTTATCCTGTCAGATGCTGTTTGGGAAGTCATCATTTTATCCTGCCAGAGCTACACTTGGGAAGTCACCATTTTCTCCTGCCAGACGCTACGCTTGGGAAGTCACCATTTTCTCCTGCCAGACGCTACGCTTGGGAAGTCACCATTTTCTCCTGCCAGACGCTACGCTTGGGAAGTCATCATTTTTTCCTGCCAGACGCTACGCTTGGGAAGTCATCATTTTTTCCTGCCAGACGCTACGCTTGGGAAGTCACCATTTTCTCCTCAGCCATGGACACATTTTATATGGAAGTCACCATTTTCTCCTGCCAGACACAATGTTTTGGAAGTCACCATTTTCTCTTGCTGGACACTGCGTTTTGGAAGTCATCTTTTCTCCTGCCAGACGCTACACTTGGGAAGTCACCATTTTCTCCTGCTGGATGCTACGCTACGTTTGGGAAGTCATCATTTTCTCCTGCCAGATGATATGTTTAAAAAAAGAAGTCATAATTTTTCTCCTGCCGGATGATATATTTAGAAGTCATCATTTTTCTTCCTGCCGGATGCTACATTTGGGAAGTCACCATTTTCTCCTGCTGGACGCTATGCTACGTTTGGGAAGTCACCATTTTCTCCTGCTGGATGCTACGTTTGGGAAGTCACCATTTTCTCCTGCCAGGTGCTACGTTTGGGAAGTCACCATTTTCTCCTGTCGGGTGCTACGTTTGGAAAGTCATCATTTTATCCTGCCAGACACCACGTTTAGGGAAGTCACCATTTTCTCTTGCCGGACAGTACGTTTAGGAAGTCACCATTTTATCCTGCTATACGCTACATTTGAGAAGTCACCATTTTATCCTGCTATACGCTGCATTTGTGAAGTCACCGTTTTCTCCTGCTGGACAGTACGTTTTGGAAGTCACCATTTTATCCTGCTGTATGCTACATTTGGGAAGTCACCATTGTCTCCTGCCGGACACAACATTTGGAAAGATGTCTACTGGGTTTTTTTTCGTGCTGAGTATTGTGTGTTTATTCTTTTTTGTCCTTTGTACATTGCTCGATAAAGGCCTATTGGCTGAAAATTTGCATCTGTCTTGTTTTGTTATATTAAATACATGCTCTGTTTCTGTTTTTGTTTTTCTGGTTCATATTCGCTTGAACACTGGCAGTCACTTTGATTCAGATTTCATACAGGCCAATTGAATTAGATTTGAGTGTATCTTCTGTCGCTGAGTTATGGTTTGTATGTGTTGTTTGTTTCATAATTAGATTTGAGTGTATCTTCTGTCGCTGAGTTAATGTTGGTTTTGTATGTGTATGTTGTTTTGTTTTTCATAATTAGATTTGAGTGTATCTTCTGTCGCTGGAGGGTTTTATGAGTTGTGTATTGTGTGTTGTTTGTAGTGGTTTCATAATTAGATTTGAGTGTATCTTCTGTCACTGAGTTATGGTTTGTATGTGTTGTTTGTTTCGTTTGAATATATCACTGTAATTGTCAGAGCTGCATACAAGTGTATACCATGCCGAGAAAAAGCTTTACTTTGATTTCCCTTGCTTTATCAAAATCTTTTGGCTGCATTATGATAGGATTCTCCAAATCCATGTTGCATGTAACCTGTACATATTTAGTGTTGTGAATACAGGTGGAACATTGTTATGTGATGTTATGTACTGCTTTGGTAAAGTATTGAATTCTGAAATTCTTCAGACACTGACAGTTTGTTTGAAAAATAAGTGATCACAATTCTTTGTCATGCATTGAAAATTACAACTGTATGGATGAACATCATGGAATGGTCAGGAGTGCTTATAGGGTGAAGGGCCGCAGTTGGTTCAATCTTTGTGCAAAAGTTGTCTGCCATCAACTACAGGCTTGAGACAGGACCATCACAAAAACCTCTCCTACTGAGGTTGAAAGTGTTGACTCAGAAATGTTTGGATCATTAACTGTACATGTATCTGGATGATAACGCTTTAGGAAAAAAGAACCTTCATTTTGTGCAAGTGCGCATTTGGCCTCTGTATTTTCTTTTTCTTCTTTTCTTTTTTTGTCTTGTTTCTTTATTACTCTAAATCAATTGGAGAGCACATGGAATAAGGAAAAGACATTTTCTTGGGTTTAGTTTCCGGAGGAGGTTTTACGTTCCATGGAGGACATAGAAGAAGCGAAAAAGGCAGCAATTGCAGCCAGAGTCACAGACCCAGTGGCCGCTGCTGCCCAGCGTATTGTGGATGAGGCAAACCGTACATATCCCTCTGACAACTCTCTGGAAAACTGGAAAGCCAAGGCTGAGAAAGTTGTGAGTAGCATTTTTGTGTTGTGTGTGTGTGTGTATGTGTTCGTTCGTTCGTTCTTTAATTTAACGTCTTTTCACTATAAGTGATATTAGACGGTGTGTGTGTGTGTGTGTGTGTGTGTGTGTGTGTGTGTGTGTGTGTGTGTGTGTGTGTGTGTGTGTGTGTGTGTGTGTGTGTGTGTTGTGTGTGTGTGTGTGTGTGTGTGTGTGTTATACCAGCGGAGAAAAAGCTATGAGCATTTATCATCATCTTTTTGATTTTGATGTGTTTAAGTCGTAAAATTTGAATTAGTTTTGTTTTGTAAACTGATCATTTAGTTGGCAAAGTCATTTTGATGGTGAATTAAGATTATGTTCTTTCACAAGAACAAGTTGCTCGTGTATAGTGTGTATATCCTGTCAGTTCATGAAACTATGTGCATCTGGGTGCATGCATATGTATTGTATGTGTGTTTGTATGTTTGTGTTAAGAGGAGGGAGTTATGCATGTGGGGTAATGGGAAGTGTTTGTATCCACGGGATACAGGGAGAGAGGGAGAGAGAAAAGGATTGTTAATCTGGTTCTCCTTTTCTGTGCTCCTGTCATATGTTTAATGTATATGATTATCATAAACAGATATTAGTAAAATGCTGAACCAAAAATTGTGAATCTGTAGTGATTCCTACCAAAATAATAAAAGTGATGTTTACTGTCAGGTATGAAAAAAAATAACAGCTTTACTGTGATGAGTTCTCTTAAAATCACATTCAAGGAAACAAGGCTTCAGATAGCTGCAAGTTTCTTGTACTTTGTCCAACTTCAAAACATTGCTGTAGTTTTTGTTGAGCAACGTTTGATACTGATAGTCTCTAATCACCAGTCTTTCTTGCCTTTGTTGCTAGCTGTCCCAGGCAGGTGTGTCTATCACTGGTCAGCGTATTGAACCAGGCACGGATGAGTCTCGTGTCTACTGGGCCCCAGCACCTCCCAAGCTGGAAGTCGCACCAGCCAAGGTTCGCCACATGCTCTTTCCCCAGTATCAGTCCGGAGAGGTGGATGAATTTGGTCGTCTTGTCCTAAAGGCCCCCGTTGAACCTGAGAGTGAGAGTGAAGAGGAGGAGGAGGAGGAGAGTCCTGAGGAAATTGAGAACAAGCTGCAGCTGGAAAGGTTAGTTGCCACATGTTGCCTCTAAGGTGTTACTGAGGTCGCCACAGTGATGGCCGATTTGTTAGTCATATGTCTAGCACACAGATGGAACAAGTGCAAATAGTGTTTATCGGACTAGGGTAATACTTGACTTGTAATGGGATTCATGAGAGCTACATTCAGCTATTTATTATCATGAATTTATTTAAACTTTTAAAATTTATTATGGCTGGACTTGTACTTGGCTCTGTAAGAGGTAGATTACATTGTATGTTCAAGTATTTTACTGATATGATTGCTTATCTATTGTAGCTGGATTCAGAAGAACTATTATAGTATTAATTATATTTACTGTGTGTATTTCTCTTTTTAATATCATAAATAACTAAAGCTGATACCAATAGCAGGAACATTCACCAGATGTTTAGATTTACATATTTCTTCAGTTAGTGATAGAAAAATCCAGATAAACTTTGAAAAAGAGTATCAGCATAAGCTGAGCTTGTGCAGCAAAAATAAAAATCGTACAAAGTTGTAGAATATAGTAAAAAACAATATTGATAGCCCGTCTTTGTGCACATGGCTATGGTGTGGCATCAGATGATCTGGGAGGTGATCATCTGGCTAGGGGCGAGGCATTGTTGCTTTGGGTCCCATTCAGCACTCTTAGGTGTTGGTTGATAGCTAATGATAAAATGCAATGTATAGCCTGTCTTTTTGCACAGAATCCTCATGCGTCAGCACCAATCATGTGAAGACCTCACCAAGCTGATGAAGATGGAGATTCGCCGGGAGGAGATGATCCGTGACAAAGAGCTGGACGCTCACACCTACCGTCCCTTCATCACTCCCCCTCCTACACCTGAAGAGGAACCAGGTGAGGTGTTTGTGAGTGTATTGTACTGTATAAAAGTCTACTTGGCAGAAAGGTTGAGAGGTTGAGCTCCCATTTTCTTGTCTAACTGCACAGGTTTTAGTCTGGCTACAGTAAAACACACGCACACTCACACCCACACACACACCCACTCACACACCCACACACACACGCATCCTCCCCACCCCCCACCCCCACACACAAAACTATGCATGTAGCCTCGATCCTGACTAACAGTGAATTAGTGCCTGGCCCTGTGTAGGATTGCAGGGCTGTTAGAGTTCAGCGATTTCGCGGAAATCCGCGAATACAGTGATCCCATTTCAGGGAAAGTCAAAGTGCTTCCGCGAAATGAATACAAAAAAATTGTGTTTAGAATGACTTTCTAAAACCAAGTGCTATATATGTCATGTGGTTTCAGAAAGTTACTCTAAACACAAATTGATCCATTGATTTGTTAATTTTTTGTGAACTAAAAATTACCCAGTTTGCTGCCAGGATAGGCCCTCTGATTGGCTTCAAAATGTCATATTTTCAATTTTCGGCGGGGGGCTTCGCCCCCCTGCACCCCCCACCGGGGCGTTGCCCCTGGACCCCAACCGGGGCCTGGGCAGCCCCTGGACCCCGGCCAATTTTCAAGGAAAAACAGATTTTACCACTAACAGCCCTGGATTGTGAAGATAAAGGGGAAAGAGATGGGCACCACCCTCATGCTGCTGGTCCTGAGAAGAGTAGAGATCCCTACCACCCCATTCTCCTGTATTTCAGGGTTATTAGACAACTGTTACCGTTTTCTTAACATTTATTGTGTTGCATTATATTGTGTTCTGTTTGTGTATTGATTGTATTATGTGACAATGCATTGCATGGCATTATGTTGAATTGGGAGTGAGGTGAGATGTTTGTATGTGTACTGCTTTGTTTTCTGGAGGTGAGATGTTTGTGTGTGTACTGCATTGTGTTGTTTTGCCTTTCTGTTTTTTCACAGTTGACTTTCCATATAAAATACAGTCTGCTGGCTTTAGGGTGGTCACATCGTTATGGTGCTGTACTACAGCATTTTTTCTGTATGTATAATGTCTGCCTTTTCCAGGTGTTTTCTTTTCCAGGGTCATTGAAGTGTTGTGTGTGTTTTGAGATGGTAACAGCCCTGATATGGCTTTGTTCAGTCAGCTGGGTTTTAAAGATTAATGATAATAATAATGATAATAATCTCAGGCTTCTGGTGCCTCTCCATCTCTGTCATCAACAACCAGAAGATCAAGGTCTCTTGATGATGAGGTGACACTGTGCATTTGTAAGGCTTGTTCTGCCTTTGGAAAGTTTACAGGAGGATGTGGCAAAACCGTGTTATCATTCTCGCCACAAAGATTGCTGTACACAGAGCTGTAATCTGGAACTTTCAGCCATACAGCTGTGAGACCTGCTGATGGCACATTCAGCAGCTACAATGATTCCATCAAAGATATCTGCACAAGATCTGCAACCTCATGTGGCAAAATCAAGTGTCCAATCTTCAAGTTCTGAAGAAGTGTTGCTTGAAAAACGTGTAGAATTTTTACTCATTAAACACCAGGTTTGTTGGACAGGACGCATTATTGGTATGGGAGAGAAACTCATTCTAGATGCTTCTGTATGAAGAGCTGAAGCAAGGATACCATGACCAGGGAAGACCACTAATGCAATACAAGGATACTCTTAAGGTCAGTCTCATGAACTGTGGTATCAACACCACCAGCTGGGAAGATTTTGCCTGCAACAGGGTAGTCGGGCAACATCAGTGCATTTAGGGTGGGGCTTGATGAAAGCAGAACCCAGGACTGCAGGACTTATCCCATGCAATATTTGTGGAAGAATGTATTACTCCAAAATCCATCTTGTATCCCACAGGAAGACCCATACCAGGCAGTAACAGACTACTATGCTTACTCATAAGATGGATCACAAGAGAGTTCATCATTGTTCACTGTGAAGTGGAAACTTGGTGAAAACAATTTTATGTACACCTTTGTCCATAAGTGATTAACCACACATCTCTTCTGTTTGGCTTGATCCCAAAGCAGTTAAGATTGACCCCAAGACAGGCAAGCCTGACACAAGAGCAGGGGCCAAAACAGACCTAAGGACTGGCAAAGCTGACACAAAGACCACAAAGGATGCAGCTAAAACTGGCAAAGAAGTGACTAAAACAGCGGGTCGAGACAAGATGGCTCAGCCTTCTGCAGCACCCCAGGATGAAGATGAAGAGGGGAAAGAAGAGGTGGTGAAGCCCAAAATTCTGGGTCCATATGATGATTCCATCTTCGGTCCTGTCTACTTCCCACCGCCAAGGTATTTACAGAAGTTTGTGTGATGTGTGTGTGAAAGAGTGTTTGACTACAGTAACTATCAATGATATGTCTGTTTGTGTATGGAATGGGGGAGTCAGTTCAGCATTCTTCTTTTTAACTGAATTGTTTGGTTAACATGATGTTCTGTACTGACTGCTTATCTAATTCATGAGACAAGATAAATGTTTTTTTGTTTTTGTTTTGTTTGTTTTTTCATTACAATTTACCATGTGAAATTTGAGCTGCTTTCTCTGGGGAGAGCATGTCACTGCAGTGCAGCACCACCCATTTTTTTTTCTTTCTTTTTTTCTGTATGCAAGTATTCCTGTTTACCTGTGGATGTGGATGCTTCTGCAGAATTTTGCCAGGCACGACTCGTATGTTGCCATGGGATCTTTAACATGCTGTAAGGCTTGGCTCTAGTTGTGCAAATTAAAAAAAAAAAACAGTGAAAAAAAAACCCTTCCTTGTTACAGTTATGCAGCAGAGTTGATGTCTTTCAAAGAAGAAGAAGGACTGTAGGAATTAGTTCTCTTTACTATAGTTTATGCATATGCATGAACTCAGAAATGAGTTTAATGACATGAAGTTTGAAACCCTTGCAGATCGTGCTGTGGAGCCCATGCAAAGCAAAGTGACAATGTTGAATATGTTAATTAGCCCTTTGACTCCCGCACCCAATCCATTGCCAGCAAAAATTTAACCCTTTGACTCCTTTACCCTATCCACCAGCTTCCTCCCAGGAAGCTGGTGGATAGGGTGAGGGAGTCAGAGGGATAAATTTTTGCTTTGATGTCTTGTTTGAGAAAGCATGATGCTAGCAGATAGGTTGAGGGAATCAAAGAGTTAATGTCTTTGTATATGTAGTAAAGAATTTTTGCAGAATTATTTTTACTTGTCCAGTTTTGAGTATTGAATAAGCATTCCTGATAACGTTTTGAAGTTCTCAGTTCTGATTTTTTATAAGCATTAGCAGTGTCTTTGAATCTGATTATGGTATGCACAGAACAGACAAACAGACAGACAGACACGCAGACACAGACACACACACACACAGACACACAGACACACACACACAACACACACACACACACACACACACACACACACACACACACACACACACACACACACACACACACACAGCAAAACAACACACACACACACACACACACACACACACACACAACACACACACACACACACACACACACACACACCACACACGGTATAAACCGAAACATGCATACATTTTCAAAATTGTTTTGCCACTAATTGTTTTGACACTTTAATTTGTCTGGTTGTCATCTTTTCAAGAGTGTGAACATTTGAATAGTTTATTAGCTGGTTGGTTTCAGACGTACACACTCCTGCCTCGCCTGCTGGCTGATCTTGATGACACTCTGATGGTTCCTCTTGACTTTAATGCTGCCATGGAGGAGGTTGGTTTCAGATTTTTTTTTTTTCCTCTGTCATTTTGTTACCATTAGCAGTGGTGTTACACTCGTTTCTTGCAGAGCTGTGTGCATTTGTGTGTTTGTGTTGTGTGTGTGTGTGTGTGTGTGTGTGTGTGTGAGTGAGGAGAGTGAGCTCTTTCATATTTATTTCCACTCAGGTTTGTGTGGGTGGCAAGGTATATATGCTTGAGCATTCAAATTGTAATCAAAAGGATTCATTGTTAGAGTTCAGTGTGCTTTGTCAGCTTAAAAGTCAATATGTTTGATACTGTCTGTCCCATCTTCCTGTGGCAGGTTCTATTTGAAGACGTCATCATTTTAAAAGAAAGCGGGTTAATATGAGAGTTTTGTGCATCCATGCTTTTGTCAGTTAAAGAGCCACAACAGAAAGGTCATTAGGGACACATTTTGAGGACAAATCCAGTTCCTGTCTCATTTTCCTCAGTGGTACAATGATCATGTGCCTATTCAAAGTTGGGATCTTTGGATCCTGTCCCGTTTTCTTCTGTGGTACAATGATCATGTACCTATTCAAAGTTGGGATCTGAGGATCCTGTCCCGTTTTCTTCTGTGGTACAATGATCATTACCTATTCAAAGTTGGGATCTGAGGATCCATGTCCGTTTTCTTATGTGGTACAATGATCATGTACCTATTCAAAGTTGGATCTAGGATCCTGTCCCGTTTTCTTCTGTGGTACAATGATCATATACCTATTCAAAGTTGGGATCTGAGGATCCTGTCCCGTTTTCTTCTGTGGTACAATGATCATATACCTATTCAAAGTTGGGATCTGAGGGTATAGCTTCATGAATGAGGTTTCAAATCTTAATTTAAATTAGAGAGCAGGAAATCTCTTCCATCTTTGTCATACAAGTGTTTACTCTTGATAGAAAACCATAGTAAACAAATCGGATGCATTGTACTTGCAGTATTACTGTTATTCAGGTGCACACATTTGGCAGTTTTCAACAGATTCCATTCAGTTATAGGCACTTTTCCTTTCTTGTGTTGTTGATATTGACTGAGTACCTGTTTAAGACCTAGATGTGTTGTATCAGAAATGAATGGTTACACTGTCACATTCTGTGTGAGTAGTTTGACGTATTATGTACTGTTTTTAGATACGAGAGCAGCGTCACTTGATTGAGAGAGCCAAACGGCAGCGACGTATACAGGATGCTGAAGATGAGCTGGCCAACATGGAAGAATCAAACATGGTAGGTATTCTGTGACATGTTTTGTGCACAAAAGTTCCATTTTATTAGAATGATGGTGATGTGTGTTTCTTTTTTAATGTCTGTTTATTTGCTTGTATTGTTTTATTTTTTCACTAGTGTAGGAGGATGCAAAGGGTAAAGATTAGAAGAATGTTTATTGGTAAGCAAAGCTATGGGCCTAGTGTAAATTAATCTTTTTTGTTTTAAAGGACATTTCTGTGATTTGAGCTCTGTGTGTGTGTGTTTGTGAGCACATGTATGTGAGAGAGAGAGAGAGAGAGAGAGAGAGAGAGAGGAGTGTGTTGTGTGTGTGTGTGTGTGTGTGTGTGTGTGTGTGTGTGTGTGTGTGTGTGTGTGTGTGTGTGTGTCCGTGTGTGTTTGTCCATGTGTGTGTGTGTGTGTGTGTGTATGTGACTATATGTACTGTGGTTATTGTCATTAATTTTTAGTGTTCTGATTTTTTTTCTCAAACACACATTGTTTTGCCCACACTGTACAAAAGGTATGTTACTGCACAGAGTACATGTATCTTTTGTTGACCTTTTGACTTTAACTTGTGGCATGTGCAAATGTGTATGTATTTCTTTGCGCAAAGTCATGTTGGTATGTTTATTGAATGTGTACATGATGCAGCTGCTTTCAAGTGTGCCTGCTTTATACACGTGTCTTTTAATCCATTTTCAAAGGAAATACTGATTATTGAATACAGACGATCTCATCAATACATCTTTTTGTTTCTCTATGCAGAGTATGGCCAGGGATGAATCTCCACGAAGAGTGGATATCCTGCGTATTCTCGCACACCAAAGAAAGGTAAAGTCTGTAAATGGGAATCATGAATTTTTCCTTTACAATATTCATTTTGTGTGATCATCAAAAAGTTGCGCAAAATCTGTGGTACTTTTTTGAAGTGTGGTTTGTATGAATGAGTCAATGAAATTGTGTGAATGTGTTTATGCACATGTTGTGTGTGTGTGTGTGTGTGTGTGTGTGTGTGTGTGGTGTGTGTGTGTGCGTGTGTGTGTGTGTTGTATGTGTGTGTGTATGTTGTGTGTGTGTGTATATGTTTTGTGTGTGTGTGTGTGTGTGTGTGTGTGTGTGTGTGTGTGTGTGTGTGTGTGTGTGTGTGTGTATGTCTGCGCATGTACATATGTTTGTGTCTTTGTCTGCAAGCATATGTGTATATGTCTTGGCATGCACACATGCCTATGTATATATTTCAGACATACCAGAATAACATTCTACTTAACAGTGAGCATGGTTGTGCTGCAACAACACTAATTATTTGTATTACAGTTTTCTGTTTTACATTTTCTTGATTTTCTGTTAACCAGAGGAAGAGCTGACACCTGCAGAGAAGGCATTCCTTGCTGGAAGGAGCTATGTTATTCTTCCCAAAAAGTATGTTGAATGTGTGTTTCAGAATTTGCCATTTGATAGTTTGTTTAAATATATGTTCTCAAGATTGAAATAGGTAATTCAAACATTACTGATAAGTTAAACGAGACTGATATTGATGAGACTATATGTGTGTGTGAGATTGAGTGTGTGTGTGTGTGTGTGTGTGTGTGTGTGTGTGCGTGGTGTGTGTGTGTGTGTGTGTGTGTGTGTGTGTGTGTGTGTGTGTGCTGTGTGTGTGTGTGTGTGTGTGTGTGGTGTGTGTGCATGCGTGCATGCATGCGTGCGTGCGTGCTGTGTGTGTGTGTGTGTGTGTGTGTGTGTGTTTAAATGTATGTCCTCAAGATTGAAAGAGTTAATTCAAACATCACTGATAAGTTAAATGAGAATAATATATTGATGAGACTGTATGTGTGTGTGAGAGTGAGTGTGTGTGTGCGTGTATGTGTGTGTGTGTGCGCACATGTGTGTGCGTGTGTGTGTGTGTGTGGTGTGTGTGTGGTGTGTGTGTGTGTGTGTGTGTGTGTGTGTGTGTGTGTGTGTGTGTGTGTAAAATGTGATAAATCAGCAATAACTTCTAAGCTTTAAGAAGTAAAATGAACAAGTTTTGGTCATAGATTATGATTTGGACAATTTAATGTACATAAGCTATTCTTAAACAAATAGAACTGTGTACTTTGATTGATGACAAATAACTGAATGTAATTCTTGCTAAATTATATGTTAGTTTTTAAAAACAACAAAACCTGAGTATTAAAAAAGTTGTTTTTATATGATTTTATTTGTAAACAATGGACAAGGCTCTTATTTAAAACTCTATTTAAAGCTGTTTTTTCAAAATTAGATGAAAGTTATTAAAAAAGTAATCATTTGCCCACAGTGCAGGCAAAGCTCTCTTTCTAATGACTATTTTAAGCCAACTTTCAGTGAAATGTGACATTTGTAAAATTGTTTTTCTATTTTTAGGAAGAAGACCTGATAACAACTTTAGATATGATGCTATACAGCATTTGTTGCTGATTTAGTTTTAGACAACTATTTTATTATGCATTCTCTACCATGCCTCATGAATTCTGATTGGTGTCAGTTAGCCAGTTACATTTTAAAATAAATGTACTTTTCATAAAACTGTTTCTGTTTTTAGGAAGAAGAAGACCAAACCCAAGCGTCCTTTGGACCTGGCGCGACTTGAAGCCATAGAGAAGTTCCTCGCTGTTCCGCCCAATAAACTGAAACGACGCAAGTCCCTCCCCAGATTTAAACGTGCAGTGGAGAGAGAACTTCGTGTTCCACAGTGAGAATTTGTTTTGTCTCTGTTGTAATGCATTATTGACTAAATGATTTTATACTGTTATTACTGTTGAGTGATTGTTTCAATTTAATGTCACATGGTGTTGCAGGTGATTGTTCAGGCTGTTGTTTGTGAGTAAATATAGTGTTTGTCTCTTCACATTAAATTTAATTTGGATAGCTTTCCAGAAATAAATGATGGAACAATCCAGAGAATGTTTCCAGTTGCCATTGTAATATTTTCTATATTTGGTAGAAATAAAATTAACATTTGTGTAAGGTTTGTTAACCAATTGTTCAGGTATATGTTTGAATAAAACTTACTGTATTATGCTTGCACTAGTTTTGCATGTTCATGTACCTTTGGCTATGTGTGCAGACGAGTGAGACATCGTGAGGGAAGCCTTCCCGATATCTTGAACTTTGACCAGTACAAGACGACTAAACGCATCCCGTAAGGACACTGTTTATTTTCTCACACAGTGTTAACACATTATCACCACTAACCTTACCAAAAAAGAAAAAAAAGGGAATTTGGTTTCACATGACTAGAAAATTGAAGATATAAATCAATATAAACCAACAAAAGTATTGTGTCTAACATTTTAGCAATTCTAAACTTTACAGTTAGTGGTGTGGATATTTTGAACGTCTTTATGGGTGTCTTTAGATCACAGCTTCAGCTCTAATTTTATGTGCATTGTTTTTCTGTTTGTGTATATGTTTGGTATTTCGGATAATTGACACTGGTGATTGGTTTTAAAGGGCATTTATTCATGAATAGTGTGATATAATGAGTATCAGCAAACTTAAAGCTTACACGGTAATTGATTTTCTCACTATTTCTCTGTCATTTAAGATAACAAAAAGATGTTGCTGTAAAAAAATCAGTCTCTGTTATAATAGAAATGATCTATCTTCAGGAAAACTGCTGAGGAGAGAGAATGGGTGCGTGACATTTGGAACAAGTGGTTTGACGAAGTCTTCCCCCCAACTCCTGTGGATTCTGAGGATGATTTTGATGATGAAGCCACAGTGACTGATGCACACACAGCAATCAGCTCGGATATACACTCTAAGGATGACAGGAAGTGGAAAGGGTAATTTTTATGTTGTATGTCTGTGTGTGTGTGTGTGTGTGTGTGTGTGTGTGTGTGTGTGTGTGTGTGTGTGTTGTGTTGTGATGTTGTGAGGGGATTGAGTTAAACTTAAAAATGTTTCAACCAAGATCTTATGCTTCTTGTAGAGGAACATTTTACAGTTGCGCCTTTGGAATCCCACCTTCCCAATTAAGTGTTATAACTGACCTGTTTCAGTATATGAATTAACGTGATATTATGATTACCACTTTTATCAGACTTATGATCAAACAGTCTTGGTCTGTTACGACTTCTGAATGAAACAAAAGAGTCAACAACTGATGAATGTAAACAAAAAATTGTGCAGTGAATAGAAGGTGACTAAAATTCCTTTTGTAGAAGAGAGGGACAGCATTGAACATATATTTTGGAACTGTGTACATATTAAACAATTCTGGAAACATTTACAACAGAAGCCAACAACAGATTTACAAATATATTGTCATTGATATTAAACCAATCAATCATACTTTTTGGACATGATGCAAACTACAATTCTGACAGAACTTTTGATTGCATTTTGTTACTCGCGAAATTTTTTATATATACATGTAAGCTTAACAAAAGTTTATGTCTTTTCACTATTTCAAAAATTTCTGAAAACAATATGTGAAATTGAAAAATACATTGCTGCTATCAATTATGAGCTTGGTAAGTTTTCAATGAATTGACTTTTTTTATAAAGACTTGATGGAAACTTGAAATGTTTAAAAAAAAAGAGAGAGAGAAGGAAAACACAAGTGTATGCATAAATGTGTGTACCTTGGTGTGAGATCAGACAGGGATCAAGGTGTAGTCTGGCTGGAAAATATGAAAGGCTCCATATTTTTGTAATGTAAGTTGTCAACTTGTATTAGTCATTGTACAGTTTGATATTGCTGAGGGTAATCAGGGAAAATTCTGTGGAACGATTGTCTCTAATGCAAGTGAGATAATTATTATGCTTGTCTTCATAGATTGGAATAATGGAGTTTGCTTTATATGTATATATGTATAAAATGAATAAAAAATGTTCTAAAAAAGAGGAAAGTGACTAAACTACAGAATCAACTGGTAGTTTGTTGCAAGTAAACACTGCCCAGACTGAATTCCCCTGTAACTCTGACCTTTCACACTGTCAGCTGAGAAGATCAAAGTGATTCAGGCATGTGTGCTTTCAGAATGTCTGGTTCAGTATCAACATCTACATGTAAAGGCCTGTTTCTTAATTTCCTAACAATTATGAGCCCTCCTATGAATATGTGAATTTGACTATCTTTTGTAATTCAGAAGTTCTACTGTGTGTTACCAAATTTGGATGATATGATGTGAAAAATCCTCAGAGCATAAATTTGAAAGATCATGCCCAGTTTTACAGTGACTACAAATGAAAAATATTTTCCTGACCACGTGTGGCTGGCATGTTGCAACAGTTGCTGGTGGAAGCACCGAGCATGCATGATTGGTAAAACTGCAGTGAGTTGATAATGGCTGTGTGTGCAGAAGTAAGAGCAGTGTGCCAGAAATCATGTCTGAAGAGATTGACATCATCGACCCTGTGGCTGATACAGAGGAGAATGCTGAAGTTTTGTCGGTGAGGGCTCCATACTTAACCTGTCATGTAATAGATAATGATAATAAAAGTGACATTAATTTTACTGCTGTTGCTACTGTTACTGCTTCTGTTTCTTTGCTCCTGCTATCAGTATGTGATGTTGACAATTGTGTTTACATTGGTATTATGCTAATACCCAAATGATGTGAACATACTGTGACTGCCAACTTGGGTGAACTCTTTTAACATGCACACAAGCACATTAACACAACATCACAATGAACAGCACAACCAGGTAATGCCAAGAAATAGCCAACTATTTACAGAATATAAACACGCATATTTTCAAATAATTTTTGTTGGCTTGAACTGTTTCATTCATACATTTTTTTTTAAAAAATGAGGGATTTATGTCATACCATTTCATGTGTTGTTCTAATTTTTGTGACAAGGCATTTTCTGTGCAAGTCATTATGTTGTCTGTCATAGGTTAGCTGTGTTATGCTTTTGCTGGTGTAAGAATTTGCTTCATTTGCAGATGTAGATTTATATCCAACTTTGCCATGTTCTATATAAAAGAAGTTAATCACTGGGAGTTAGTTGATTTGCTGGGGAGGGAACATATGTTTCAGACCCTATTCTCATCAAATAGAAAATGTGTACTTGTTGTGAACACTTGTCTGTGTATGCTTAGCAGCTCAAATCCTGTGCCTCTTTTTAAAGATGGTTTGATGTCCGTGATATCCATTGCTCCTATCTTGAAGTGTGTTGTGTGTGTGTGGTGTGTGTGGTGTGTGTGTGTGTGTGTGTGTGTTTGTAGTTTGTTTGTTTTGTAGGCTTGGGGGCCAACTTCCACGTGTGCTTGAATATATGAATGTTTTGACGTGCATGGTTGTTCTTTTTTACCCTGTCACAAAGGCAGACATACTCTGTTTTCGGGGCGGTATATTTGTGTTTCCATGGGTTACTGAATACTGACATGGCTCTTAGGATTTTATACTTGATGTCCTGTCTGCTTAAGCAAATAAAAGTGGTTCAGGCACTAGTGGGTCTGCTCATTCATTGACCTGGGAGAAACGAAAAATTTTACTCTGTACTTACCAAGTGTACCCAAAATCTTCAGACTTTATCCATCAGATGAAACCCAAGCCCAGATGTTCCATTATTTCTAATATTTTTCCAGTATATATCATATCCTGTTCCTACGTGGTGTTTTCAGGGCTATCTGTGAAGTCCTTTTAATGTTTAAATAATGCTTGACTCTGGTGATAACCATTGTGCCAGTATCTCCTCTGTATTCATTACCACAGTCATGACAAGTCATGTGGTAGATCTTTGCACATTTTTGTCTATTTTTATCTTGTCCTTATGCGTACCATTTGCGATATGAGTGTTGAAGCACTTTTAGCAAGGTCCGATGTTTCAGTTATGAAAAACTTTTACCAGTCTTTCTCATGGACCTGATACGTAAGCACAGACCTTTTCTACAGGAATTGGATTCTATGGAAAATGTTTTGTCCCTATGATAACTTGTATAGAAGTTCTGCCAGACCAATGTCTGAACTGTGAATCTAGCCTCCCAATCCAGCCAACAAGCACAACATAAAAACACTCAGTGGTAAGGGCCGTTTACTACAGAGCTCATATCTTCAACACAGAAGTGGTTGACAGAGATTAGGAGCACAGTGTGAAGGACCGGTTTGGGTCAGTGGCTACAAGTCTGGTGTTTTAATCTTCCTCCCCTCAAATCAGTCTTGGAACTTGGTAAGAGGAAAAGAAACATTGCACACAATCCATCCTTTGTACACAGGTTTTACTGCAAACACATAATAAACATTTTCACATCTGAGCTAGCGTACCCCAGGAACGAAACAGAAACAGACAAAAATTGTG
The DNA here is from genome assembly GCA_030674185.1 of Monoplex corrugatus. Lineage (NCBI taxonomy): Eukaryota > Metazoa > Mollusca > Gastropoda > Littorinimorpha > Ranellidae > Monoplex > Monoplex corrugatus. The sequence goes on from CM060310.1 coordinate 37,154,664, forward strand.
CAGTTGTCTAGGTCTACCAAATGACTTGTGATAACTGTGGTGGTAAATACATGGGAGAGACTGCCAGAATGCTGGACTCCAGACATCATAACTTTAATCCTTTGGCACCACACCCTGTCCACCAGCATCCCGTATTGCCAACCATGCTAGAAAAGCAAAAACAGCCTTTTGGTTCCCTCACTCTATTGGATAGGGTGAGGGAATCAAAGGGTAACATTTTGGCAGTTGGTTGATAGGTGCGGGAGTCAAAGGGTTAAAACATTTTATTGCTAAAGGATAACAGACATAAGTCCCACTGTAACCTGTTTTATCAAGTCAAGGAGCACCATAACACTACAAGGGCCTTGTTGACAGCAGTGGGAAAACACTGCAAAGAAATGGGACACCAGGTCTGGAAAAATGAGAATTCTGGTGACCAGAAATTTCATTTACCCTGAAAAATTAGAGAAGCCATGGAAGTCATTGAGGGCAAGCCATCTCAAAACAGACAGTGATTTTGATTTGAACTGCCAAGCATATACAGGCAAATACTCAAAACAAGTGAACATCATTTAACCAACAAAGATGGGGGGGGGGGGGCTGTCTCACAGCCAGCCCACTGACAAAAACTCCAAGAGGGATCAAAAGAATTGTCTCCCTGACAAACCAGCTTACATGGAGTATGTCTCTTTCTTCATGTGCTTGTTTCACATTATTGGATTTGCATTCCATTGCTGAGATATCAAACAGTAACAGTGAACATGTACTTCCTAAGCTTTTGCCAGTAACAGTAAAAGTGTACTCCCTAAGCTTTTGTGTAGTTTAACCGTTTTCTGTATTTTGTCATGTTCATGCAGATCCTGAGGGAGGAAGTGGAGAAACTGACTCAGTTGATTGAAAGCATGACTCCACCCATGGCCTTTGACCTGGCTCGTAGAGGAGCTTTGTATAGAAAGGCATGTCACCTTACAGATGCATGCATGCATGCATTCAAATCAAATATGTATTTACTCATTCTTACACTCACAGTCGTCTCTCACACACACCTACACACAGACTAAACAGACAGACACACACACACACATACACACATACACACATGCACATACGCATGCATCACACACATGCGCGCGCACACACACACACACACACACACACACACACACACACACACACACACACACACACACACACACACACACACACACACACACACACACACACACAAAAGAAGAACAGCATGCACATGCACAGATGTGTGAGGCTGTGCATGTGAGTACATACAATTTACTTCAATATGTACAAGATTTGGACCTGTCAGCACAAATGAGTGCTATCTCAATTTTTGGAGGTTTTGAGAAATAGTGTGTTTCTGAAATCTGCAATGTTTTCTGATAATTTTTTTTATATAATTGAATGTCATAAGGTGAAAACTTAGAAATTGTGGACGTTTGAACCCCCCCCCCACCCCCATTGGTGATTTTCAGAAAACAGTCTCTATAGATTTCATAGACTTGCACATCACATTTTCCTTAACAGCCATTCCGTAAATTGATACCAAAACGTCACAGTGCCAATTTAACTTTTTTCTGATCAGTTGTAAACTACAACTATTGTCAAAGCACTTCAAGTGTTTGCTGATATCAGTCAAAAGTACCAGTAGCTTTAAAAGATTTACCAAATTTGACAGCGTATATCGAAATAAAGTTTGATTTTTAACAATTTAATGACGCTTTTATTTCCTGTCTTTAAATCTGATGTGAGACGTTTTACGGTTAGTTGAGGTATTTGTAATAGAAACATTTGATATACTAGCATTTAATCATTTCTTTGAAATGCCTTACAGAAAGGTCAGCAGTTATATCTGTCCTGGTTATTTCCTTTCACCACATCTCTATTGTTCTGTCACTAGTGTTTGTTAGTATCAGTTATCTTTTTTATAAAAACAACAATCTATACACACACTTTGCTATTTTTACTTTAAAAAAAATGTGTGCAAAATAGATGCAGGTTACACAGCAGCATGCTGTGCTATCATTCTGTTGAAAATTTTGTCTGTTTGACTATATGCAATGTTGATATACTGAGATATTCTGTGACATGCGTCTCAAGTAATTATGCAATTTACTTGAGTGGATGTATGATATTTATATGACATGTCTTAATCCACAAACATTATTTGTAACACATGTATGTTTATGGTGTATGATTTTGTGTTTCTATAGCTGGGCATGCTGCACAAAGCAGGAGATGATCTGAACAGGTAATACTAGTTGTTATTGAGTTATTGTTTGTTTGTTTATTCTTTTTATGATATAAGAAAATATGGTCAAAAAAGTGAAATGGCAGTCGCTGTTAAGGGAAATTTCTCAGATTGTTAATGTACAAAATTTTACTGGATATTATTCCTTACCTGAAAAATTTTCTGTTTTGTTATGTTTTGTGTGATTGGAAGACAGAAGACTGTTCATACAAGTAATGATTCCCTCCTCCTTGTTGAGTAAATATAAAGTTGAGTACAATACATTGAACATTTGTTTGAAAATTTGTTTGTTTTTGCTTTGTTTTGTTTTGTGTGTGTGTGTGTGTGTGTGTGTGTGTGTGTGTGTGTGTGTGTGTGTGTGTGTGTGTGTGTGTGTGTGTGTGTGTGTTGTGTGTGTTGTGTTGTGTGTGTGTGTGTGTGTGTGTGTGTGTGTGTGTGTGTGTTTAGCTCTCTTGTTTAATAAACCATAACAGAAGCAGACTGTATGAAAAATACATTTTTTTTTCAAGTGATGTTAAACATAAGGCATGTGGACTGATACACATTATGGATTAGGTCAAAAGAAGTGTGTTGTACAAATTGTAACACGTAAAGTATTGAAGGAAAATGGCTAATAATGAGCAGGACAGTAACTAGTATATTCATTTGATTTGAAATTTGCTGTTAATTTCAAGTGTGCAGAAACAAATTTTAAAATTAGCAATTAGATGCTTACATAGTGAGGATTGATTGCAGGATGGTAAAATGACTTCTGCACTAATGTATAAAACTGTCAAAGATTGAACATTGCATGACAGGAAGTGAAGCAACCAGAATTCAAGAGTGACATATGAATGTATATATATCTTGTTTTGTCTGGCCAATTTAAGGGAATTAGAGCACCTGGTCACAACATGAAAGCTGGAGGGAAAGAGCACTATGTAGACCCAGGGAGAAAATATTGGACGGACTTGGCTGAGGACAGAGAGGGTGGAAGATGTGCTTGTGGCAACAAGGGATAGATATATATGGAAGGTCATGATCGCCAATGCCATGCGGCGGGGCACATGATGATGATGATGTATATATCGTTAGGGACAGAATCCTCCATCTCCTTTCTTCACAACAAAGTGTCAGTGTATTTACTGTGGTTGCAGAGCAATCAAGATGGAGCCAATGTTGCTGGATGCGTACTGGCACCGCCATCTGCTGTACGTGCTTCAGGACAAGAAATCAGCGGCACTGGAAGACCTCAACTTCATCATGAAGAACAACAAGAGTCATGCTGGTGCCTACAGATCCATGTCAGTGAATTTCATTGTGATCCAGTATCTCTACTAGTTTGAAAAATGAGATGAACAATATTGACAAATTATAATTCAAATGTAGCAGCTTGTGAGCACACTTATTTCAATAAACAAAATGTCCAAGAGCGAAATGAAAAGGAGACTGGGGCCATAAAATGCATGTGTATGATTATGTGTGTGAAATGATTCATGCTAGAGTTATTTTAGTTTAGCAGTTCAGTGATATTTTCCTAAACACTTGCAATTTTTATTGTCAGTCATATGTGATTGATTTAAAGAAGCCAGTTCAAGTAGTTTTACTTTTTAAAAACAATATCTTTTGGGGAATATTTTTGTAGCCTTAACAGAATATACGCCTCTTTGATCTGCAAGGCGACTTATCACATATTTTTAGGATTTATTAAGATCATACATCTATTTTTATGGATATTAAAGTATCATTATATATTTTATGTGGTTATTAGATTACATCTATTTTGTGATTTATAAAGTAATCATTACAATCATTTTGATTTTTAATTTAAATTATTTATGTGGGAATGGATTTATTTAAAGTAATCATTACATTGAAATTTTTTAACATTTTATAGAGAAAATTTCGTTACTCCCCTCTCCTTATTAATGCTGGTGTTGCCTTAATGCATGACTCTTGTTTTGATTTTTTTTGTTTTGTAAACACATTGTTTGTGGCTGGTCCTCAGGGCGGAGATCTATCGTCGTCAGGGTGACATCACCATGGCTATTGTGAACTACACTCAAGCCATCAAGATGAATCCTACAGATCATGATGCCTACTTCCAGCGAGCCGAGATGTATGAGCAGGTCTGTTTGAATCCCACTTCTTTTCATATTCATTTAGAAAGCGGGAAATTGATACAAGGCTTTGTGTTGTATGTAGGTCTGTAAGTCGGCCTGTCTTAGTGACCATCTAGTCACCATCCTGTGACCATCATGTCACCATTGCTATCAGGTATTTAGACAGTAGAAACATGGAAATGGTAGTGTTGTGAGGCATATCACATTCAGTTGATGATAGCTTTTTGCCTTTTCATAGTGCTTTGGTCGCCAACATGAATGCAGCCACAGCCTGTTGGCAACACAAAACTTACTCCTGACATGTCTGTATGAGTCTCTGAGTCTTGACATCTTCATTTGCACTTAACCTCCAATTGTCATGGAGAACTCTTTTGTTGCCCTCAGTTCATTTTTACATGCTAAGTGCATGCTACACACAGTACATCGGATTCATCATCTCATCAGAAAGACTAGCAAAACAGATCACCACTTGAGGTTTAGTAAAGAGGGGAGAGAAATCCCTGTTCAACTAGGAATTGAACCCAGGCTTCCTGCATCCTAGGAAGGTGGCCCCAACTAGGCCACTCACAATTTGACGCAAATAGCTAAAAAGGGAAGGAACCCATTTAGTGTGCCTTGTTTTATAAGATTTATAGTAGCCTCCCTTTATTTGTTTTATACTCTAACAAAACCTTTCAAACCAGGTGTAGGAGATAATCTTTGCAGAGTTCGTGTTGGGGGCGGGCTGTGAAAGTGTGACACAGTGTTAAAGACATTAATTTCATGTAATATTTTCTTTATCTTAACAACATACAGAGCCCTGACAACATTTAGATGCTGGAGGGCTCTTTAAATCTTGATGAATTAACTGTTACATTTAGTTAGAAATTAAATTTTAGATCCAGTTGTGTAAAATGTTAATTTTTAGCTCAAGTTGGGTATTTCAGTTTTGTTTTTTAAAATTTTTTTATTAAAATTTGTTAATTTGTTGTGTACTCATTTTGAAAAAAAAGTCATTTCTTGTCTTCTCATTCCACATAGAATTTTTATTTCAAAGAATTGTTACGTTATTGAATTTCACATTTTTGTATACCTTTGTGGGTTTTGCAGTTTTTCTCCTTTTTATATTTTCCTGTTTGTGTTTTCATGAGAAGTGTACTATTCCAGAAGCAAAAAAAATATTGGTTTTAGTCCATACATATTGCTGTGTAGGTAACTAGTCAAACATGATGAAGCAGTTAGCATAGTGCTGTACCAACTGGGCAGTTGTGATGTTTAAACTCCCATCAGTCCAAAAAATCAATGTGCGAATTTTTTTTGGCCCAGACGGCTCCTAGCCAGAGCTGAATATGCTATGGGCTCATTGGGAAGATGAGGACCACACAGTTGAATCTTGTGGGTGTAGCTCAAATTTCCTGACCAACATAACAGGTGTCTGTATATCTTGGGTCTGGTTGATGCCAGAATAAATTATGAATGTAAGTGTAGAGTACAACTCTGTCTCAGTTTTTGAAATGCAAATTCATAGCATCATTGCTATCATTCTCATTATCATCATCATCTTAGTATTATGAAAAATGTGTCCCAGACTGTGTGATTCTTCTACCCAGCTGTCATGGTGATCTTTTGTTGGGTTTGGAGGTGTGTTGGACTTAGGAAATGGGCGGCATGGGGATAGTAAAGTGAGAGTGATGCAAAAGATGTAGCAGCTCAAAAAGAGAAAACAACCAACCAAACTAACAACCACTTGCCCAACCCCCATCCCCCCCAAGAAAAAAATCCCAGCTACTATACAGATTACTTCATATTATTTTGCTGGCTGAAAACTGTGTAAAACAGGGAAGGTGTAAGGAAGTGTACTTGCATTTTGCTGCTTGTTTATCTTGGAAGTGTATCATTTTTCCTCTTCTCCTATTTTGAGGTGGACTTGTATTTTGCTGCTCGTTTATCTTGGAAGTGTATCATTTTTTCTTTTCTATTTTCCACTAAATTCACTATATTCAGAAATGATTACATAAAAGTGTTGTGTAAATGTCTTGTTCCAGAGAGGAGAGAAGTTGCTAGCACTGGAAGACTACTCCAACTGCATGAAACTGATGCCGACACGCACTGATGCCATCATGAAACATGGACTGTACTACTTTCAGAATGAGTGAGTCTGGCTCTGATCCAACTTTGTTCTCTACTTCTTTTTCTTTTTTTCCCTAGGTTCAGAAATTCAAGTCTTTATGGACAGACTATAGAAGAACAGACTCCGCAAGACAAGTGTTCTTCGGTTGGAGATATATTTTCTCCCCTATGCACCATACCTTAAAGTGGGTGGTCTGTGTGCTTGCTTTTGGATGAGATGATAAACTGAGGTTCCATCCGGTTGGAACATGCACTTGGCACACATTAAACATCTCTAGCAACAATAGCATTGTCCCTGGCAAAATTCTGTTTGAAAGCTTAACTTTCATAAGTAAAGAGAAATACATACATACAAAAAAACTAAGAAATGTGAATGGAGGGCACTGTGCTTAGCTGATGTCCTTTCCATGGGAAGAGTCAGCGTGCATTTTACACCAGCAGATTGAGTTGTGATAGAAAGAAAAAAAAATCAATCAGTTCCAATTCAATTCTTCAGCATTTAATGACACAATCAGGAACCAGTTTCTAATGAAGCTTAAGACAGATATTCATACAATATGCGTCTATTTGATACCCACTGAGCTTTTGGTCAGATATCAGCTTTTATTCTCAAAATGAACAGTGGTGTGTTATTTTTCTGATACAGAAACTGGACCAGTGCTATCAACGACTTTACAGAACTGTTGCGTGTGGATCCCCTGAACTCTGTAGGTCGTCTGTATCGAGGGCGGGCCTTTGCCAAACTGAACCAATGGTCACCCGCTGTAGAAGACCTTTCTGCTGCCATCCATCTTGACCCCAGCAACTGGCAAGCCTTCTCCCAACGTGCCTGCGTCTTGCGCAAGTAAGCCTGTCTCTTCATGTCTGTTTTTCTGTTCACTTTAAAATTGTTATACATGTCAGATCCCTTATGAAGCATTATAGATTAAAAAAAAAAATTTGTCGACACAACAGAAAACTATAATTCACAAATAAATCCCACACCAGGACGGTTATTAAAATTAAATACTAATATTTGGTGTTCAAGACAGAGTACATGACTTGATCTTTAATAAAGTGTTTTCCATAATCTTTCAGTTCCTTTAAGGTTGAAAAAAATACAAGGAAGAGACAGTGACAAGGTTTGAACCAACTCATGATCACTGTGAACAGCCTGCCTTTTGATAACAATGAACGTAACAAGAACAGAGTATTAAAGGCCTTCAGCTACTGATCCGTAGGGTTAGGTCCAAGCTGCTGTGAACTGTTTTGATATTCATGTAGACCCTTCTCACAAAACAGCATGTATAGATCATGATACCCAGAAGACTGATAACTGACTGACTTGTTTAAGAAATAGTTTCATCTGTGTCTTGGATCAGTGTGATCATAACAATAGATTTTGATCAGACCGTGATATCCACGCTTCATATCTCAAATCTATGCTTCATATTTCAAATCTGTTGTGTTGGCAGGGCTCACCCCAAGAGAGCCTTGCAGGACTACAGTGTGTCACTGCTGATCAATGATGGTGAAGAGAACATCATGTCCTATCTACATCGTGGCATCCTCTACAACTCGCAGGGAAGGTCAGTCTTCAAGGTTGTGTGGTCTGAAAGTATGAGTTATGACAGCAGCAGCTGGCATAGCAGCAAGACAGTGTTAATATTTTTTTCAGTTGAATTTTTGTATGCCAGTGTAGATTTACCTTTGTAACAGTTACAGTAATAATGACAACAAAACAGCACTTGCTGTAAAAAATACATTATGGTCTGTATGTAGTATATTCAGTGCAGTGTCAGTTTTGGCATAATGATATTCTTTATGTTGTTATGTTGTTTACACAACTTGAATGTCTGTTGCGTCGGCGCCTTACTCTAGAAGTGTACTGCAGAGTATGTGCCAATAAACACAGGGTTAATGGCTTTGAAATGTGTATGTGATCGTGTGCTGAAATCAGCTTGAGTGTAATGTTTTTTTGTTGCCTTCATTTCTTTCAGTTTTATTTTTGAAAAAAAGAATATTTTTGTCCATCTTTCTGTTTCATTAATGTATGGAAAGATGTTTATGGATGTATCTTTTCTGAAATCAGGTGCTGCATCTAGTTCATGCAGAAGTCATAAATTCAATAAAAGAATTAGATGGGATGTAGTTCAAGCTTGATCTTGTTTGAAAAAATTGCATCAGAAGTTATGACCAGAAGATGTATAGGCTGAATTTCTTTCAGACCAGAGGATGCCATTCCTGACTTTGAGGCTGTGCTGAAGCTCAACAAGGACATTGCCTGTGCCCATGTCAACCTGGGACTCATCTTCATGACCAAGCACCAGAACTATCACAGGTACAGTGATTTGCTGCTTTGGAAAAATGATGCCAAACAAATCTGAACAGTATGTCTGTCAAAACTTCATTGTCATCATGTCATCTTAATATATCTCAAGAAACTTTCTTCAGTAACTCAAGTTTTAGAGTAATAAGAGTTTGAAATGAAAAAAATTATCTTGCAGAGTTGGTGCACACAGACGTGCATGTACATACACACATGCATATGTTTCAGGGCAGATTGATTTGTGTATTTATTGTAGTGTTGTGTATGTGTACCATATGTATGTGCGTGTGTGTATATTTTCAGAGCTATCAAGAAGTTCACTTCTGCCATCAAAGTGGACCCCACTTATGTAAGAGCATATGTCTGCCGGGGAGAAGCTTACCATAAAGTTCATGAGGTATGCTGTATGTGTGTGTGTGTGTGTGTGTGTGTGTGTGTGTGTGTGTGTGTGTGTGTGTGTGTGTGTGTGGTGTGTGTGTGTGTGTGTGTGTGTGTGTGTGTGTTATTGGGGATTGGGGGTTTGGGTAGGAGTTGGATGAAATGTTGGCAATGGAATTACAAATTGGAAATGTTTAATGGTCAGAATGTTTAAATGTCTTTGAATCAATTATGTTTGAATTAGATTTCTTTTGTTTATGCATCTGTTTCAGATACATCTTTTGTTTGAGCACTTGAACAGTATTTTTTCATGGTTTAAGTTTTATGAACTGTATTATAGAAATGATAATTGTTTAATTGCCCATTTTTCAATATTTGTCATTGTTGTACTTATTATCATGATAGTGTTTGTAACTGTTGCTATTGTCATTGATATTACTACTGTTGTTATTTTGGATGCCATCACTAGTTTTGATTTTCAGTTGAAATTGCCACTGTTTGAAAGAGTATTGCCTTCTTGTTTGTTTCACAGTATTTTAGAACATTTTTTGATGCATTTCTGTTGTTGTTTTTGGTGATGTGGTGTTTGTAACTTGTAGCTGTTTTTTCGTTGCTGTATCTGACTATCATTATTAATCATCTGTCTGTTATATTTTCAGTTGAAGTTGGCACTGAAGGACTTCACTCGTGCCATCCATCTTCGGCCTGATGTTCACCATTACTACATGTTCAGGGTGAGTTTGGCTGGTGTGTCTTGCTTACCTGTCTAATATCTATATTGTCTGTGTGCATGCGTGTGTATGTATGTATGTATATATCTGTGTGTGTGTGTGTGTGTGTGTGTGTGTGTGTGTGTGTGTGTGTGTGTGTGTGTGTGTGTGTGTGTGTGTGTGTGTGTGTGTGTGTGTGTGTGTGTGTGTATGTGTGTGTGTGTGTGTGTGTGTGTGTGTGTGTGTGTGAGACACTTATGCCATCCACCTTCCACCTGATGTGTGTCATTACTGTATATTCAAAGGGAGTTGTTTTGCCACTTCTGAAGAGGTTATGGAGATTTAGCATATTTGATGTTGTATATTATTTTCTGCAGATGGAATCACTTGTATACAGTAATGTGTTTTTGAGCAAATTGAGACTTCCTTTGTTTTACATCCCACTACATCATGTTATTTTGTCTTTGACTGATGTCATACATGTCTTCCTTCTCCCCACCCCCCATCCCATGTGGATTGTGGGCACTTTTTTTAGTATGAATATTATTACCACCTTCTGGAAATTCTGTGCTAGAATTGTCCTCTTTTCTGTCACTCTCTTCATTTCTGTCTTGTTCATTTGCTTCTTGTCATCTCTTTCTATCATTTTCTTTCTTGCTGGTTCTCTAACCTGTATGTGTCTATAAAAGCCTTATGTATTTTCCATTAGGATTGATAATTGCATATATGTATGCATCAGCAATTTTAGATAATTTAGTCTAGGTTTATATACGTTTTGATGTATTTAGTAATATTTATACATTTGTATTCAGGTTTGTTTTTTTTAATCTCTCTGGAGATAAATTGGGTGGAATGGTCAACATCAAGGGCATATTCTTGGAGTATGTGCACGAATGCATTGATAAGTGTACTTAATTTTCTTTTCCAGGTGTTTTCCTTTTAGGGTCAGCAAGGTGTTGTGTGTGTTTTGAAATGTTATAGCCCTGATATGGCTCTGTATAATCAACTGGGCTTTAGACATAAGCATTAAACATTCATACATGTCTGCTTTCAGGGTCAGCTGGTTCTGGAGCTAGGAAACCTGGAACTGGCTGCCTTCTGTGTTAGGTATGTTGCTTATTGTTATATTAGGTATGTTACTTATTGATACATGTTACATCTGTTACATATGTTCATAGATGTTAAGCATGTAAAACATATCAATAAGTGTTAAGTATGTTACATGTTGATACATGTTATGTATGTTACATACTGACAGGTGTTATGTAAGGTACATATTGATAGGTGTTAAGTATGTTACGTATTGATGGCTGTTCATAGGTGTTAAGTACATTACATATTGATAAGTGTTAAACATGTTACATATGGATGACTACCACATATGCTACGTAGTGATAGGTATTAAGTAGGCCTATATAACATATTGATAGCTATGAAGTATGTGACATATTGACAGATGTTGAGTATGTTACATATTGAGAGGTGTTAAGTATGTTATGTGTTGATAGATGTTAGACATATTACATATTGATAGATATTATGTATGTTACATATTGATAGCATTAATTATTTACATACTATTGGTGTTAAGTATGTTACATATTTTAGTTGTTAGGTATGTTATATATTGATGGGTGTTAAGTACATTATATGTTAATAGATGTTAAGTATGTTGCATGTTGATAGGTGTTAAGCATGTTGTATATCAATAGGTGTTATGTATGTTACATATTGATAGGTGTTAAGCATGTTGTATATTAATAGGTGTTATGTATGTTACATATTGATAGGTGTTAGGCATGTTGTATATCAATAGATGTTATGTATGTTACATATTGATAGGTGTTAAGCATGTTGTATATCAATAGATGTTATGTATGTTACATATTGATAGGTGTTAAGCATGTTGTATATTAATAGGTATGTATGTTACATATTGATAGGTGTTAAGCATGTTGTATATTAATAGGTGTTATGTATGTTACATATTGATAGGTGTTAAGCATGTTGTATATCAATAGATGTTATGTATGTTACATATTGATAGGTGTTAAGCATGTTGTATATCAATAGATGTTATGTATGTTACATATTGATAGGTGTTAAGCATGTTGTATATCAATAGATGTTATGTATGTTACATATTGATAGGTGTTAAGTATGTTGTATATTAATAGGTGTTATGTATGTTACATATTGATAGGTGTTAAGCATGTTGTATATCAATAGATGTTATGTATGTTACATATTGATAGGTGTTAAGTATGTTGTATATCAATAGATGTTATGTATGTTACATATTGATAGGTGTTAAGCATGTTGTATATCAATAGATGTTATGTATGTTACATATTGATAGGTGTTAAGCATGTTGTATATCAATAGATGTTATGTATGTTACATATTGATAGGTGTTAAGCATGTTGTATATTAATAGGTGTTATGTATGTTACATATTGATAGGTGTTAAGCATGTTGTATATTAATAGGTGTTATGTATGTTACATATTGATAGGTGTTAAGCATGTTGTATATTAATAGATGTTATGTATGTTACATATTGATAGGTGTTAAGCATGGTGTATATTAATAGGTGTTATGTATGTTACATATTGATAGGTGTTAAGCATGTTGTATATTAATAGGTGTTATGTATGTTACATATTGATAGGTGTTAAGCATGTTGTATATCAATAGATGTTATGTATGTTACATATTGATAGGTGTTAGGCATGTTGTATATCAATAGATGTTATGTATGTTACATATTGATAGGTGTTAAGCATGTTGTATATTAATAGGTGTTATGTATGTTACATATTGATAGGTGTTAAGTATGCTAGTATGTTGGTGTTAAGTATGCTACATACTGTTGGTGTTAAGTAGCCTATATCACATATTATAGGTGTTAAATATGTTGCATATTGATACGTGTTCAGTTTGTTATCCTAATGGTGTTAAGTATATTACATATCGAGGGTTGACAACCAGAACCAAGTATGATAGTTTACAGGAGACGATTTTAACTGGGTTTTCGGGGAGAGGCTATATCTACATTTTGAGATACTGTTTGTTTTGGTTTTATTGATAATCGATCAAAAGTCAATATCATGGCAAAAACAAAGTCCACCAAGTGAAAAATCAGATAAAAAGGAACAGTTCAGTATAAAAAAGTGAAATTTGACAAAAAAAGTGAGATACTGGGTTCTGGCTGTCAACCCTCGATATTGTAGGTGTTAGATATGTTACTTATTGATAGGTGTTCAGTATGTAACATAATGGTAAGTATATTACATGATGATAGGTGAATAGTATGTTATAAATTGATAGAAAGGCCACTCTGTTTGTCTGGTTATGTCTCTTGAGAATGTAAATTTGTAAAGAGTAATTCTATATAGTTTATTCTTCCGCTATGAGTAGTTTAGCAGTGCAGTATAAAAAAAATTCTGGACTCCTTATTGATTTCCTTTGCATCATTTTTTAAAGTAAAAATATGTTTTAACATGTTACAGATAAATGAATCACGTGCACATACATGTATGCCATCCACTGAACACTTGTACACACACGCACGCATGCACGCACACACACGTGCATACAAACATGCATACACACATACTCTCTTTCTTTCCCTCAATCTGATATTCTTTCTCTCTTACATGCTCAGATGCTCTGTCATCCTCTCCCACTCTCAGTCTTGAAGCTGTTATTTTTGATATAGACATGTATTTATAATGACAGTTTGATTTGCTGAAAAACATGATTTTGATTGATTTGGTTCAGTTCTTATGTCGGCACCCACCTCAGGTGATATGGCCGACGGGGATAACCATCCCAGGAAAGTGGGGAAAGGGGGGCTTATCTAATCCTATACTGACACCACCAGGACAACAATGATGTTAATATGGGACGGTGAGAAGGCCAGTTTTGATGTAGTGCACCGTGGGATTTGAACCCACAACCATTAGTATGTGAATCAAACACTCAAACCAGCTGAGCTACTGGGGCCCGCCCGAAAAACATAGATATCATTGTGAGTCCTTTATTTACAGACATGCATCAGAGATAGGTGGTCAGGGCAACAGCAGTGCCTTTGGTGACCGCCCCACACAGCAGGCTGCTGTCCAGTCCTTCCTCAAGAACTATGACAAGGTCAGTCTTCTCCCACCTTCTTTGCCAACATTTTTATTGTTTGTCCTGAAGGAGCAGATACCAAGGAATATTTTACTATGCCACCAGTCTGTTGTAATCTGTGAATTGATAATGACAGGAAAAAGAGTGAATAGTTTAATTTCCATGTACTAGCATTTTATGATTGATGGTATGTCAGGATTTGGACTCATTCTTCCTGTGTAAGGTATAACTTCAGTTCCACTTCACATAGTGGTTTCAATTACAGATTGATACAAATGATACAGATTGATTTAATGACAGACTGTTTCAGTGATAAGATTTGTGTAAAGACATAAAACCCACCTGTTAAGTAGGACCTTAAGACCTTGCCAGGTTATTGGGCTTGTGTGCCAGTTTATGGCTTATGCCAGGACCATTTTGGATCTGCCCGATTACATGCACTTTGTTGCATCAGTGCATTTGAAATTTATTCCAAGTGTGAAGAGAAACCGAAATTAAAATTCGTGAATAATCTTTATTTTGTAAATGTTTGTCATTGTTGCATGTGTTTGTTATTGCAATCTTTTTATTTCAGTTTTGAAAACTTTTTTTTTTATACTAGCACGATGCTAGACTGAATTATAAGTGGTGAATAGATTTTTTGACGTTTGTTGAAAAAAATCATGCTGCTGTTATTTTCTAGAACACCCAGCAACAGATGGGTACATTAACCTGTTCATGATTGGGAAATAAAAGCCGTGAGGATGAGGAGAGGGATCTGCTCTCATAAAGCTGGCCTGAGAATAATGAAAGTTTTTTACCACTTTGCTGTTCATTGGCTTTATGGTTCGGCATCAACTGTTACTTCTACTCTGCTTAGGGTTTGGAGTGTGTTCTAGAGGGATTCATTGCACTTACACAATTCCATATGCGCTTTACCCAAGTCTACCAGCGATTATCTGGCAATCTCCTTGAGCCTGCACAAAAAATAGTTAGCATTGGCAAGATTGTGCAATGAGTGTGTGTGTGTGTGTGTGTGTGTGTGTGTGTGTGTGTGTGTGTGTGTGTGTGTGTGTGTGTGTTGCATGTGGAGGAGGGGGTGTTAAAAAGAGATCAGTGAAACCCTGACACCTCCAGAAAGACTGGAGTATTAAAGATGGGAGCAAGCTGGCTACCAGGTTTCCTCTCTCTCTCTTTTTCTTTTTTTTTTTTTTTTAGGCTGGGATTGACCTTTGGACCTCAGACCATGGGCCTACAGATCTGTTGACTTAGCCAACCTGCCCACCTACAGTATTGATGAAACAAAAGATACAGGATTTGCCTCAGTTTCCTTCTGATGAAGTTTTGATCACTAAGACATCCTCAGGCAGGAAAACTGAGGCAGATAATTACATTTACTACAAAAGAAAGTGAGGTATGTTAGGCCTGAGAAAAACGTTGTAAAGTGACCCAAACTTCACTCAGGCAAGTTCTGTTCTTTGATTACATCGACTGTATGACAAAATGAGATATCAGTGTACATTCTCTACATTGTATTTTGCAGGCAATTGATGCACTGGTGCAGGCAACACGTGTGAAGCCAGTGATGCCTCTGTTCATGTTGTTGGGAAAGACCCAGATGAAGGCCAAACAGTTCAAGGAGGCCGCCGCCAGCTTTGAGAAAGCTCTTGATCTCATGGTAGGAGGCTTTGGTTTGACTTTTTGTCAGTTATTTAACGTTCTGTGTTTGTGTGTATTGTGTGTGTGTGTGTGTGTGTGTGTGTGTGTGTGTGTGTGTGTGTGTGTGTGTGTGTGTGTGTGTGTGCATGCATAAGCATGTGTGCTTCTTAGTTACTTGCTGGTTTCTTCCAGAAATTTTGCAGTTTTTAATATTTGTTTGTTCACATCTTTCTGAATT
The DNA here is from genome assembly GCA_030674185.1 of Monoplex corrugatus. Lineage (NCBI taxonomy): Eukaryota > Metazoa > Mollusca > Gastropoda > Littorinimorpha > Ranellidae > Monoplex > Monoplex corrugatus. The sequence goes on from CM060310.1 coordinate 37,170,523, forward strand.
TTAATACAGTATAAAATCCTTCGGCATAAGATATAAGATTACTTATTGAAGATGGTCTTTATGATCAGACAGGAAAGTAAAGCACTGATTAACATACATTCTTTCTTTTTTTCATATTATCAGTATTTTGCTGAAGCACAACACATATATACTCTGATGCTATTTTGAAGAAAAAGTCTCTACAGATGGATGTGCACATATAGCAATAATTTTTTTTTTTTTTTACTAGGAATAGCTATATGATTATTGTATTATAGTGTATGCTGTTTTCACATTTTGTGTTGATTGGTATGTTGTTGTTTGCTTAGTCAAAATTGGTGAAAGAAGATTCCAAGGTATGAAGGATATGGATATGGGTAATGTTCTTGCATGATGCTCTGTGATATCCCAATATGTTTATAGAAAATCTCTTCATGATAATCATGTTTCTTATGCTTTTAAAGTAATCAGTCCATAAACACGATATGAAATCTGAAGCATGAAAAATAGCAGAAAGTTCTGTCTGCATAAACAGATGCATGGGCTTCAGTTCAAAATGTCCATCTTTCAGTTATATGTCAAACCTGTCTGTCAAGTCCATCCATCCATCAGTCCGTTTGCCTATCTTGCGATCCACCCATCCATCTAGTGTTTCGAATTTAATCCATTCCATCAGTTTGCCCATCCATCCATCCATCCATCCATCCATCCATCCATCCATCCATCCATCTATCCATCCATCTCTTACCTATCTATCTATCATATCTATCTCTTACTATCTATCTATCTATACTATCTATCTATCTATCTATCTATCTATCTATCTATCTATCTATCTATCTATCTATCTATCTATCTATCTATCTATCTATCTTCTGTCTGTCTGTCTGTCTGTCTGTCTATCTATCTATCTATCTATCGTCTATCTATCTATCTATCTATCTATCTATTATCAATCATCTATCTATCTATCTATCTACCTATCTATCTTTGTCTGCTTGTCTGTCTGTTATCTCTACTTGTCTGTGCTATATGTTTCCTCTTATCGTCTTGGTGTGTTCTTTGTCTGTCTCTCTCTCTCTCTTTATCTGTCTCTTTGTGTGTCTCTGTGTGTCTGTCTCTCTCTCTCTTTATCTGTCTTCTTTGTGTGTCTCTTGTGTATCTGTCTCTGTGTGTCTCTCTCTGTCTTACTGTCTATTTTGTCTTTGTCTTCTATTCTTTTCTATCTATCTATCTATCTATCTATCTATCTGTCTGTCTGTCTGTCTGTCTATCTTTCTGTCTCTGTGTATCTCTTCACATTTCTTTGTATCTATGTCTATTTGCATCACTTGTTGATCTGCTTGACTTTCTGTCTGACAGCCTTTATTTTGTCTGCCTTTAAATCTGTTTACTTTCTTACCTCCTACCTGCATACTTGCTTTTCATAATCTACCTAGATCTTTCTTAAATTAAGCTTAATGCATGTGCTTTTTTATATCAAGGCATGTTACTGTCATCTCGTCTGTCTGCACAGATTACATGATGACCGCACTGGTAGCTCAGACATTCAGTTTTTTTGGATGAAAAAAGTTTCATTTAAAAATCTGATGTGTTTTTCTATCAGTGTCTTTATTGAGAGAGCTGTTTGCTGTCTTTTGACAGATTACAAATAAAGTACCAAATAGAATCAACACTGTATGAGGCAGATGTTTGATTTGAATGCAGACATCTCTGACCAGACATAAATACTATATATATTTTCATGACTGTATCAGTGTATGTGTATTATTATATAATGGCATGATAGAACTGCGACATGTTAACTGTACCCAAATATGGCAGTAATGATCCAGAAAACTTCTGTGCAGAATTTGTGTATAGTTAGAAGGGCAGTACAATCGTTGACACTTCAGAGTGATGGACTGTTTAAGTTAAGGTGGGTGGCAGATTGGCCAGTTTTACTTTGTTTGATGGGACCGAACTTAGTCACCAGGTCTGGGGTCTGTGGTACTGTCAGCTAGATTAGCCAGCCTACACATGATGTTGTCAAATTACTAAAATGCAAAACAAGTTAAGATGAAATAAAGTAACAGGGTGGATGGTTACTGTTATTGAAAGTGAAGTGCATGTAAAAAATGCTAGACATCCTAATGTTTACATAAATATATCTATATATATATATTGCTGTTATTTTGGGTTTCTTGTTTTTTTAAAGAGTGTTTTACATTTGCTGATTCTGGCTGATTTGTTTTTAGCAAAAACAAGCCTTTAATAAATGTTATTTATAAGAGTAACAGAATGAGCAATCTAAAGCTTTTTTTTTTTTTAGTATCTCCCCAGCATAAGAGAGAGGGAAAAGGGAGAAAGATTTGCTGAATAAGTATCTGTCTGAGGGAATTCTGTCCACTTGAATTCACTTAAAACTAGTTTGATATTGATTCAGTTCAACTTAGATAGGTACTATTAACTCAATTCGTGCATCAACCTTTGTGCAAGTGAGATTAATCTGTAGCAGTAAGCATATTCCAAACTTGCGTACAAGTCTTTCTGTGTAATATGATTATTTTAAAAGTGACAGCCAAACATCAACATGCCTTCTGCGCAGCTGGATATCTGTAAGCGTCTTCATTATCATTTGTTACTTTCAATTGATCCCTGTCAGTTTTGGTTTGAAATCAGTTGAAAGTTACAGAAACCCCAGTGAACATTTCAATGTTTTGTATTTTGTTGTAGAATTGCATATTTTTGATGATAGTCTGGGATAATGTCTGATGGGCATGCTTAATAAATGCATGCATGCAGTCATACATGCACACACACACACACACACACACACACACACACACACACACACACACACACACACACACACACACACACACACACACACACACACACACACACACACACACACACACACACACGAGTGTCCGCACATGTGCACATATGCACCAACACACACACCATACATGTACACATGCACTCAAATTGTATACATTCAAGTTTGTATATACACAAGCTCACACACAAACACATGTTCTGTCTCTCTCTGTTATGCACACTACACACACTCAAACACATACACACACACGCATGCACATACATATAACACACACACACACATACATACATGCACACACACATACATGCATGCATGTACACACTCACACAAACACAACACACACACACATGTACACACATATGTACACACACACATTCACCATTGTAGCCATACAAGCTTGTGTACATATGCATACATGTGTTCTGTCTGTCTCAGTTATGTATAACTCACCACGCGCACGCGCGCACACACACACACACACACACACACACACACACACACACACACACACACACACACACACACACACACACACACAACACACACACACAACACACACACACACACACACACACACACACACACACACACAGGAACACACATACTGTATGTCTCTGTCAGTCTCTATGCATGTTTAATGTGGGTCACATCTGTTTTGTGTTTGTTTAAAGCAGGTTAGAATACAGAACAGGTAATTTTCACATACTGTGGTCGTAAAGGGTTTGAGTTTTTATATAGTGTCATTCATTTAACATGGGAATTACCAAAATGCCTTTTTTGTCCATTCCTCATTTGGTAACTTTTTGTTTCATTTAGTTAGTTTGTTTTTTGTGAGTAGATAAGTTATTATCCATAGTGTCTGCAGTGCAGGGATGATGCAAAACAGTTTTTCATTGCACATGTAGAATAGAAAGGAATCTTTGATTTTTAATGTTGGTATTTTTTGTTCTGTTGTTTTTTTAACCCTACAATATTATTATCAGAATGATAAATATAGTACACACATTACTTGTTCTCTGTTTTCCTTTCTCTCTGTGTCTGTGTCTGTCTGTCTGTCTGTCTATCTGTCTGTCTGTCTGTCTGTCTGTCTCTGTCTCTGTTTCTGTCTCTTTCTTTCTTTCTTTGTTTTTCTCTTTGTCTCTGTGTGACTGATGTTTGTCTCTATGTCCAGTTTTCCTAGTGTTTGTTTTCTCTTTATCTCTTGTGCTGTCTGTCTGTCTGTCTGTCTGTCTATCTACTGTTGCTGTCTCTTCTTTGGTGCTGGGTCTGCAGTGATTTCTTTTCCTTGGTTCCATGGTTTGTCTTTTCTGGAAAAATGTTCTAGATATCTGATTGTGGTATTTGTCATACACTGGTGCCATTTATGGCTTTGGCTGCTCGTTGGTTGTGTTGGTTCCTTCTTTGATCTACTGTCCATGTGTTTGTGGTTTTCTGGGTTCACATTTTCGTTAAGTTCAGGCTGCTGGTCTTGGTGAAGTTTGCTACTTGTGGGACATAATCTTTTTATTTAACATTCATCATTCACAACTACTCAACATTCATTTGTTTTCTGTTTATTAGCACACTCATCACTCTAACTTAGGCAACATCAATTCCTTTTTTTGTTAATGTTATGATTGCAATAATAAAAGAATGAATGCAAATTGAAACTGTGAAAACAGATTTTTAACATTCACAGATATAACAGAAAGAATTAAGAGAATGACAAAAAATGAGGTCAAAAGAATTGGACAGTATCACAAAGGGCAGAGCATTTTTCTGTGAACTAGAGGTTGCAGGGCATATTGTGGACAGAAAGTATACAGGTACTATTGTAATTTAGAAAATAGATATAACATGAGCACAGATGTTGAAACTGGTATCTGACAGTAATAAACTGGTAATTGAGAGAGAGAGAAAGAGAGAGAGGAGAGAGAGAGAGAGAGAGAGAGAGAGATTGTAGGGGAAAAAAGACAGAAAACGAATAAGAAAGTAAGGTTTTATTAACCTTTTGTCTACTGTTGTTCGCTTACAAAATATAATGGCGTTAAACGTCCCATGTCGTTACTCTAAATATATAAAGGGAAACAATCTTCTACTCCTCATAGATTACGACTTAAAGTTACTCCCCTTAACCATTATTGCGCATTTGGACTGGGATTTATTAAGAAATTCTGAGATAAGATGTGCATCCACCGTTCAAATTGCATTAATGGGTGAAATATTGATTACACTAAATAACTACGTTTATTCATACTCTGAAAAAACTTCTAATTTTGTTTATACCCATTTGATTTTGGATACAATCTCTATACACTTGTATTTGCTGAGCATCCAGTTCAGTGTTAAAACTCATTTGGTGTGTGCTGGTGCTTGGTGTCTCATGCACTGGGGCTATAGTGCTTGTTTTCATTGAAATTTTAATGCAATTGGAACATCGATGGCACATTCATGTCAAGTGCTTGTTTTCATTGAAATTTTAATGCAATTAGAACATCGATGACACATTCATGTCAAGATCAGAATGTTTCTTGTTTTGAGGTAACATTCCTCACCACGATAAGTCGTCACCATGATAATACATGGGAAAAAGTAAGCACGTCATTTAGAACATATATGACCAAAACGACTGTCAGATATACAAGTTTCACACTGAATGCATGCACAGTACAAGATCATGAATAATTTTTTGTTGTATATATCCTAAAGCACTTGTCTCACAAGTAATTCAGAAATACAACTACTTATGTTTGAGGCTTGCTGGATGTGTTTTCATATTACGTTAGTGGAAACAAAACAGGTGAAGTTGCTGATTGTATTTATCCAAACTCATTTTCATTCAGTTGATGATATTCTTCAAAGTTTCTATTAATCCCACCCACCCCTCTTTCAAAGAAAGTATTTTTTTCTTGGCTTTTCAACATTAAATCATACACCATATATTCTTGAAGGAAGGCATAATTACCATTGCATCCATGACAATATGATTAACAATAGAAATAATGACAAGAACAAATGGTTATAAAAATGTCCAAGTGTTCGGATGCATTCTTCATTATAATTTTGCAAAAAAAAATCAGTTGTAAGCATAAGTATAAATCTGTGATGATGATTCAATTTGAAATTTTCAGTATATTTCACAAAATGTGAAGATTGATATGAACAGAAGAAAATGAATACTAAATGATGTATGTTTCATGAACAGCGGCCCTGGCGACAGCGTGACCCCTGGCCTGCAGAGGCTGCTGAGGCTCATTTCCTGTCTGGCATGTGTCATATGGAAATGAGGAATTACCTCCCCGCCCTCAACTCTTTCAACAATGCCATTACCCAGGACAGCAACTATGCTCAAGTAAGGGCCAGCGGTTACAGATTTAAGTGTTTATTTTATTTTGTCTTATCTCTGGGAGTAAGAATATAAAGGCTTAGATGGCATGAAGACTTGCTATCCCATATGTTTGCACGGTTTGAGCATAGCTCACAGCATGGGAAAAAAACAAAACATGTCTTCAGGCCACTCAGCTGTGAATGGGTACCTGACTGTTTGGGGTTGGGGAAGTAAAGCAGCAAGGGCATCACTTTACTGGCCAGTGTAACAAGTTTTATAGAATCTCACTAGCTAGGCTGCATTTTCCCAGCCATTCTGGTACCCTTTAGTTGCGACCCAGCGTCGCCTGCGAGTGCTATTTTTAGCCAGGCAGGGTTGACCAAAGTCCATCACTGTAGCGCGTCTTTGTGCTCCGGCACTAGTGATAAAGAAGGAAGCTGAGTGCGGTTTTCTGTATGTGTTGTGAATTTGTGCAATGATCAGGGTTTTTTTTTTCGTCACTGTACCTGTGTACATTCAGTGCTGTGAGTATTCATTGTTCTGAAGAAGTGATCGTTACTTTGATTGACCACCTTGTCTTTGAGTTTTTGTAGAAATTACTAATGTGATGATCGACTGACATCTCCAGGTTGCTCTTTGTTCAGTGTAAAGTGAGATTACTTTCGTAGTAGTGACGTAAGTATAGTGCAATTTACAATCCTCACATAATTTTCTCAGTTTTGGCAAGGTCAGATTCGTGGTCTTCAGTGCTTTAACTTTCTAAAATTAAAAAAAATTGCTGATTCCTGTTTGTTTTCATTCTTTTTTAGAGGCTTACAATTGGCTAAAATTGGGTGTTAGCTGTTGCCTGACCAGGGCACGCACGTACGATGGCTGGGAACTAGGCCACGCGTGTAAGCCGGTCTTATCCAGGGCACCGGCAGCCTCCGACAAACTTCTCTCTCTCTCTCTCTCTCTCTCTCTCTCTCTCTCTCTCTCTCTCTCTCTTCTTTCTCTCTCTCTCCCCTCCTCCCTACTGCATGCATGGTGTGCATGTGTGTGTGTATAACTGCTGCGTTCTTCCCGAGTACTGGAATCTAGGTTAGTCTGGAGGCCTATACTACCAAGCGTGCCCGTGCCTAGCTCGCTACATGGCAGCATGCGGGATGGGTGAAAAAGGTGTGGGGAGTGGAAGGGAAGGGGAAAGCTGTGTGCTATTAATAGCCGGCAGGGCAGAACCAGAATGGCCAACTAAAAAAATCTTGGATTTGTGCACTGTTCAGTGAAGTTTTTTTTTTTTAATTTAGTTGTAGTAGACTTTGTATGATTAGAAGGAATGTTCCAACAGTCTTGCATGCTGCTACATTTTAAACATACTGCTGCTTGCATGTTTTTTAAAATGAAGTCTTACACTGAGAGACTGTGAGTTTGTCATATGGTGGTATTGCAGGCCTACTACCAGAGAGGACTGGCGCGTATGAAGCTGAAGCAGTCCAAAGGCATTCAGGACTTCAACAGAGCTCTGGCTATCAACCCCAACATCTTCCAGGTAAACAGAAAAAGTTTCGGTTTGTTTCAGAAAGGGAATATGAGTAGGTTTAGGGGTGGAAGTTTCTATTACTTTGGAGAAATTTGTTGAAAAATAAACTGATTTTCTGCTGCAAAATGAATATTTGCTCCAGAAATAGAAAAAAATCAATGTTTGTTTGCCAGCATGAGAAGTAGGCTCATTTTTTATGTTGTATTGAGTATTGTCATTCCAAGCATCATGGCTACATTTAGAATTGAAGAACAGTGCCCTCACATTAAAATTAGATGTTAAAAAGGAAGCTCTGTTACATATGTATTAAAAAACACAAAGTATAGTTAGACACAAGCTCTTCACAGGTTGCGGTTTATAGGTGGGTGTCATTTTTTATTCTTTTTAAAGATTGATGAAATGACCTTAAAGACAAACATAGTCTGGCGAGGACTGTTGATAGCTACATATGAAGAAAATATCACATAATTTGGAGACATTTTGAATGAAGAGAGGTAAAGAGATTGCTCAGGACATCGTTATTAGTCATGGAGCAATTCATATGATTTTAACTAATAAATTTGGAATGACCAGTCGCTGTGGTGTAGTGGTCAACGCAACGGACTACCAACTGGAAGGTTGTGGGTTTGAATCCCCATCAGTCCCTTCAAAACTATATCATTGTGGGATTTTTCGGCTCTTACTGGCTCCTACCCAGAGTTTGGCGTGCTGTGGCCTTATTGGGAAGACTGGTACCACACAGTCAAGTCTTATCCACTTCACGGATGCGCCATTGAGGTGTTGCTCAAATCTTCTGACCAGAACCACAGGTGTCTGTATCTCTCGGGCCTGGTTGACACCAGGATATGTTATGATAGTAAGCGTAGAGTACAGCCCTGTCACGCAGTCTCAATCCTAGATGGAACTCCATAGCATCATGATTATCATCCTCATTGACATCATCATCATTGCATTATAAAAACTGTTCCAGCATTGTGGCCATTAAGGTGGCGTAGAAAAAAATGGGGTGAAAAAAAAGTTTTGAATGAGATGTGTTGCAGCTTACATGGGTCCCACACTGTCTTACTGAAGATAAAAAATGTGTGCAGCACTGTTGCAGTGACTGTTCAAGAAGTACAGAAATGAGGATGATGGCTTTTTAAATCGGATAGTTGCCCAAGATAAAACCTGCATTAGAAGCTACAAGCCAGAGTTAAAGAGACAATTATCATAGTAGCACACTCTTGCCTCTCCAAGACCTGTCATACTCAGAAGAAAAGAAGGAAATTAAAGATTAAGATGATATGTGCATATACGGACAAGGGTGTATTGACAGTGCAGCTTGTTCCATTGGAGTTAACAAAATTGATAATGAAGACTACTACAGGACATTTCTGATGTAAATACCAAGACCTACGATCCGAAAGTAATATAAAACACTGTCAAATGATTCGTCATTAATATTACATGACACTGCATTGTGTCACAAAGCAGAGAGGGTCATAATATGTTGAGGAATGATCTCACTAACTGCATTACAGGCATACCTCAGTCGTGCCTGTTACTATGGGCTGAAGGGAGTGTACACCAAAGCCATCCTCAACTGTAACGAAGCCATCAGACTGCAGCCCAACAGTCTACGTGCCTATCTGTACAGGTGGGAACTTGAACTGGGGATAAAGTCATTTGTATGTGTGTGTGTGTGTACTTGTTTTGTACAGAAAATAGTTGTGTGTTGTATGTGTATGTGCATTTGTAAATGTTAAAATATCAGTGGCTCTGTGTGTGTGTGTGTGTGTGTGTGTGTGTGTGTGTGTGTGTGTGTGTGTGTGTGTGTGTGTGTGTGTGTGTGTGTGTGTGTTGTGCATACATTTGTTTACTTGTATTCAGAGGCCCTTGTATGAGTGTATGTTCATGTTTACATGTCTTGTGCATTGGTATCTATGTGTGTGTGTGAGAGCATCTGTATGTGCATGTGTGTACTAGCATATGTGTGGTGTGTGTGTGTGTGTGTGTGTGTGTGTGTGTGTGTGTGTGTGTGTGTGTTGTGTGTGTGTCCATATGCATTTGTATGAAATCCTTTATTTCAAGAACACACTTTAATAGGTATTATTTCTTAACTAGGTGAATATTGACACTTAGCTTCGGTAGAACACAAAGCTTCTTCATGACAGAGAAAGGATGTTGTGCTTGATTGCTGTGCATTGACATTAAAATGTGCTCACACACACACGCACATGCCAACGCCACACACACAACACACACACACACACACACACACACACACACACACACACACACACACACACACACACACACACACACACACACACAAATGCACACACAACACACACACACACACACACACACACACACACACACACACACACACACACACAAGCACACACACACCTGCACTCTTTGAGAATTAAATGTAGACTGGTGTCTGGTCTATCATAGTCTATGAAACAAAAACTAATATTCCCAGAATCATTCTCAAATCTTTCTGGCGAAATTTTCTGTGTCCTTTGAGATCTTGTCTTAGCAAACCATATGATCTGAAGAGTGGAGGTGATTGAAAAATCAGCAGAAGAAAATTGAGATAGATTCTCTGTGTGTCTTACATTTCATAAGTAAAAGTTATCCTAAACTTGTGTTTTTATTAACACCAGGGGTTCCCTGAAGTACCACATCAAGGCATTTGACTTGGCCATTCGTGATCTGACCAAAGCCACTTTCATTGACAACACCTGTCCTCTACCCTACTTCAACCGAGCTGTGTGCTATCAGGAAAACAAGCAGTATGCCAAGGTATACTGTCGGCTCTGTGTGTGTGTGTGTGTGTGTGTGTGTGTGTGTGTGTGTGTGTGTGTGTGTGTGTGTGTGTGTGTGTGTGTGTGTGTGTGTGTGTGTGTGGTGTATGTGTGTGTGTATGTGTGTGTATGTGTGGTGTGTGTGTGTGTTTGTGTGTGTGTGTGTAGTTGTGTGTGTGGTGCATGTATGTGTGTATGTGTGCGTCATGTGTGTGTGTGGGGGGCATGCGTGTGTGTAGGTGTGTGTGTGTGTGTGTGTGTGTGTGTGTGTGTGTGTGTGTGTGTTGATGTGTGTTGTGTGTGTGTGGTGTGGTGTGTGTGAGCCACATGTGTGTTTTCATATGTTTGTATGGTGCGATTACATGTGCACAAGTGTACATCTTTGCATGTATGTGAATGCGTTTTCATAATGTCTGTGCAGGCTTTGACAGACTACGGCATTGTGTTGCTGCTAGGAGAACAGCTGAGTCTCAAGGTGCTGATCAATCGTGGTCTGCTTTACTTTGAGCAAGCAGACTACATCAATGCCCTCTACGACTTCCAAAATGCAAGCAAGCTCTCCCCGGTTGACCATCGTATTCACCACACTCTCGGTCTCTGCTTCCACAAGTGAGTAGTTGATTATGTGGACTACAAAGTACATTTATCTTCAAGCTCAATTGATTCAGGAAAGTGCATTTACCTGGTGTTTTCTGCTGGTTGTTTTGTTCTAAACCTGATTTACTTCTTTTGTTTTTCTTTTTTGTACACTCCATGAAGTCCCTTGGTTGCTCCTGTCTTGTTTTGTCAAATGCACATCTTAATGACTGTGTCTGATGTTTGTGATGGAGACAGTTTGTGAAAGAATTAACATTAGGTATAACCTCCTAACACTTTTCTCCTTACAGACTGGGTCGCTTGCAAGAAGCAGTGTCTACCTTCACTCAGTGCCTGAACCTTAAACCCTTCTTCCTTGATGGACTCATTGCCCGTGGCAATGTCTTCATGGACTATGGGCATGAGGCAGGCATCATGCAGGCACGGCGTGACTACCAGCGGGCCCTGCGGCTCGATCCTGCGTGTCTGGCTGCTCGTGTCAACCTGGCCTACACGCTGCAAGTGTGCGGCAAACTCATGCAGGCCTGGAGGAACTTTACCATTGCCATCAGCATGAAGAGCAGTGAGTATCCTAACGTGTCTGTGATAGATTTAGGAGGCTAACCCCTCATCAACAAGATGTTAGGAGGCTAACCCCTCATCAACAAGATGTTAGGAGGCTAACCCCTCATCAACAAAATGTTAGGAGGCTAACCCCTCATCAACAAAATGTTAGGAGGCTAACCCTCATCAACAAATGTTAGGAGGCTAACCCTCATCAAAAATGTTAGGAGGCTAACCCTCATCACAAGATGCTTGTGTCTGTTCAACTGACTGGCTGCAGAATTTGTATTTATCAACATTGCATTTGAGAAATCAGAATGAGAGTGAATATGGTAAGCACTGGAGATGCTGTGGAAGTGGGGTTTTTTCCCCGTTGTCATTTATAAGCCGTATTATCATAATGATTATTATTATTAATATTATTATTACTAATATTATAGATTGTTCTTGCATTCCACTATTCTTCAAATTGTTCTTGTATTCCACTATTCTTCAAACTCATTTGAACACACTGCACATTACTCATAAATGAATTTTTTAGTGGAGCATGGAGAACTCAAGCAATTAGGTGAGCTGACCACATTCCACTGTGTTGTTGCAACTCTGCATCTTTGGTGGGCTTATTGGGTGTTTTAGTGTTTCCATAAGTCAGGCACTGACATGACATACAGGATCTTTAACAGTTTTTGTTTTTGTAATATTGTGCATGCATATACACATAAAAGTAGTTTAGGCACTGTCAGGTCTGCACACATGTTAGAGAGATAGGAAAAATCTCTAGCCTTTCCCCACCAAGTGGACGTGTCTAGGCAGGTCAAACTCAGTGGAAATCCAGCGTTTACCTCCAGTCAGCTGTCACCCATCAGCATCATTGTGTTTGATGGTGGCTGTAAGAGATATCAGATGTCCAGGAAAGCCTGTCTTCTTCACGATATAGATGGTGAACGTTTATCCACTCGACTTATATCTGCATATCAGCTTGAATAAGTCCTGTATGTTGGTCAGATCCAGGTGACACATTCAGACATGTGTAAAGATAGATCTGTACATTGAAAAAAATCACTTGTTGAGATTGTTGTCTGTGTGATAGATCCGTCTAGGTCTGCTGAGAGCTTCTGTCAGAATGTTGAACTTGCTAAGGTCATGTCAACCCACATAATGGACAGAGTGGTATCAACAGATTTGTCTAAAAGTTTTCATCTCTTATCATGCCATGTTTTGGTCGCTACTTTGGCTCTTCCATGGGGAATGAGATGGGAGGTTGAGAAAATGACTTGTTCTGTCCTGCTGTTTCACCAAAATACTTTCCATTATCAGGGGGTGAGAATTCTCCTTGGATCTGCTGATTTCCACAGCAGACAGATCAGTGTCTCGGAGTACATGGGCTTTTTCCTCAGAAAATCTGTATTCAGCTGTTTTTCTTCAAAGTAGAGTAAGTATAATGAGTATAATGAGCAACTGTAACTGAGTATCATTTGTGATCTAATATGTGCTTGTGTAGAAAATGAATAGTGCAGGAAGTATCTTTATAAGCACTCTAATTTGATGCCTGAAAATGTGCCATATTGCACATATTCTGATCCCTTAAAATATTTTTCTGGGGTAGCATGATCCCGGACCCCCATAAGATTTCCTCATTTTTTTCTTGTCAGCAGTTCACACTTCTGATTATACCACAAAATCTGATTTGAATATGTAATGTGTTTTTTGCTTTCAATTCCAGATTTCAAACCAGCTTTGGAGGGCCGAGCCATCGTGAACCTGCAGATGAGCAACACGTTCGCCGCCTTCCAGGACATCAGCTCATCCATCCACATTGCACCCACAGCTGAGCTGCTGACTAACCGCGGTGTAATCAACCAGTTCATGAATGACCGTGTCAACGCCATGCGTGATTATCAGCGGGCTATTGAGATTGATCCCAAGTACGCTCTGGCTTACTTCAATGCTGCCAATGTTTACTTCCACACCCGACATTTCAAACAGGTTGGTGTTTGTGAGGGGGCCTGTGTGAGTAATGATGTGTGTTGCAAACGTTTCAGTGAAATTTGTTTGGACTTGTTTCGGAATGAATGTGAGATAAGCATTTTGACTGATGGCTATCCCTTTGAACATGATTAGAAATAAATTTATGTACTTACGTCATCACAAACACACACACACACACACACACACACACCACACACACACACACACACACACACACACACACACACACACACACACACACACACTCACACACACACCACACCACACACTCACACTCACACTCACTCACTCACACTCACATACACACACACACACACACACACACACACACACACACACACACACACACACACACACTCAACAAAAGCACAGTACATATACACACAAACGTATACTTTTTTTTGGTCACTCTCTCTTCATACACAAACACATACACACATGTACACACACACTGTTTCGTTCTTTCTACAGCCAACTCGGAAGACAGGGCAATGCTTCTACGTCTTTACTCGTCGCTCTCTGATTCTCAACTGACTACAGTATATATACATATCACAGTGAACAGCAATCAGTTATCATTTAAACGAATATCATGTCGTGCTGTTATCCGCACGCTGTTTACTGTTAACACACGTCACATCTCCCTTTCTTTAAGGAAACAAAATCAATCATTTTTCCTATCTTTCAGTCCATACGAAATAAATGTGTTTCCTACCTTTATCACAACATTAACTTAACAAACACTCATTCTCACGCACAGGGCCCAATCATTCATTCACCTCATTTTATCTCTGATCATTATACTATCCATCATCATCATGTCCATATTTCGCAATGCTTTCAGTTTATCTGATTGTGGTAGTCTTCAGTTTCATTCATATTTCAGGAAATCTGGCCTTTTGCTTTGTCTTCCAGATCTTGTTCTGTAAGGAGAACTAACTGGTTCGGGTTGTCCTGTCCTTGTTTGTTTGATAACTTCATCTGGCTCCTTGATGCTGGTTGTCTCAGACATTTTGATGACTGGTGACTGATCAGATGAGTTCTCACGGACAGACGATGCTGGCGTCCTGACATCTGTTCCAGTTCCAGTTTTCTTGTTATCTTCCAGCATCTGTTTTGATGGAATGATGATTTGCTGTTGCTTGCCTGATGTGTCGCTTTCCTGACGTCTTCCAGAAATCATCCTTCTCTGGACAAGTCGTTGAGGGTTGATTGTCTGCTGAAGCTCCGTTTCTGTTGTGTCTCGTAGCTGACGACGATTCCTTCTGTACTGACGTCCGTCCTCTGTGCGAATGTTGTATGACCGGATGTTCACCTGTTGGTCTACTTTGGCGCTGATCCACTTTTTGGATCCTGGAGGTTGGAATTTCACAATCTGTCCCGGACTCAGTTCTGTCAGCTCTACTGCGCTTCTGTTGTAGTAGTGCGCTTGCTTCAGTTTCCTTTTCTCAAGTTCTTTCTTGATTGGTACAACTGTAGGTTGGAGCAATGTCTTTGACGTCGGCACTTGTGTTCGTGTTCTTCTGCCGAACAGTCTCTGAGCAGGCGAACTGTTTACAGCCTCTGTCGGGATGTTTCTCAGCTCAAGTAAAGCGAGGAAGGGATCTTGATTGTTGTGTTCTGCTTTCTTCATGCACGTCTTTGCAGCCTTCACCGCGCTCTCTGCTTTTCCATTGGACTGAGGGTAGTGTGGTGAGCTTGTTAC
Organism: Monoplex corrugatus; assembly: GCA_030674185.1. Taxonomy (NCBI): domain Eukaryota; kingdom Metazoa; phylum Mollusca; class Gastropoda; order Littorinimorpha; family Ranellidae; genus Monoplex; species Monoplex corrugatus. Next base: position 37,185,778 of record CM060310.1, read on the forward strand.
GTGTTCAAACCCATATGTTTTTCTGAACTTTCCAAATTGGTTTGATGTGAATTGAGTTCCACAGTCTGTTGTCAGGCGTTCTGGTATTCCGTGTCTTGCCAAGTGTCTCTTCAGACAGATGATGACCTCTTTGGATTCTCTTGTTTGTAACCGATCAATCTCAAAGAAATCCGAGTAGCGATCGACCGTGACCAGGTATTCATTGCCATTATGTTCAAAGATGTCGCAAGCGATGTGTTGCCAGGGCAGGTCAGGGATCTCTGTACTGATAAGTGGTTCCTTCTGCTGACCACGTTGGTATGTGTTACAGGCGCTGCATGTTTTGACAAAATCTTCAATGTCCATGTTCATCCTGGGCCAGTAGACTACCTTACGTGCTCTTCTTATGCAGCTCTGAATTCCTGAGTGGCTTGCATGAAGTTTCTCAAGGATGTCTGCTCTTTCGCTTTCAGGTACAATTACTCTGTGGCTTTTGAAGACAAGTCCGTTGTGGACTGACAGTTCCTCCCTGAAAGGAAAGTATTCTTGTAACTGTATTGAAAGTTGTTGTTTCTCCTCTGGCCAGCCTTGTAGAATGACAGCTTTCAGGGTTTTCATGGTTGCATCTTCCTGAGTTGCTTGCTGCAGACTGTTCAGTCTCTCTTGGCTGATGGCCAGTTCTTGCAATGAGTCTGTTTTCTCCAGCTCTGTGAGGAAAACGGCTTCCTTGTGGGTGACTTGCTGTTCCGCTTTTCCACAGACTGCTCTGCTGAGGGTGTCAGCCAGGTGCATCTCAGATCCACGCTTGTACACTACTGTGTACCTGAACTTCTGAGTTCTGAATAGCATCCTCTGAATCCTCTTAGGTGCTGAGAGCAGGCTCTTCTTGTGAATGGTCTCTAGTGGTTTGTGGTCGGTCTCCACCAGGATGTCTCTTCCATAGACGTATCTCTCAAACCTTTCCAGACCGAAGAGTATTGCCAACATCTCCTTTTCTATTTGAGCATAGCTTTTTTCTGTCTCGGTCAAGGCTCGTGATGCGTACTGAATCGGTTGACCATCCTGCATGAGACAAGCTCCAAGTCCAAACTGTGAAGCATCACACTGAAGGGTGGTTGTACGCTTTCCTGAAGAGTCAAAGTAGCGAAGTACCGGTGGCTCAGAGAGTATCTTCTTCACTTTCTTCAGGGCTTCTCCGTGGACGTCTTCATCCCATCTGAAGTGGACGTCTTTTTTGACCAGTTCTCTGAGTGGTGCTGCTGCCTCAGACAGGTTTGGTGCAAATTTCTGAAGATATCCGACTACACAGAGTAGTCTCTGCACAGCTGCTTTGTCTTCTGGCACTGGGAGTTGTTGGACAGCGTCCAATTTCTTTGGGTCGGCTTTCAAGCCTTCTCTTGAGAAGATGTGTCCCAAATATGATATCTCTGTTCGTTTCATCTCAACCTTCTCCTTGTTGAGTTTGATTCCAGTCTCTCGGCATCGTTGTAGCAAACGGTTCAGGTTGGTATCATGAACTTGTGCTCCTGCTTCGTCGGTTGGTTCTCTGCCAAAAACAAAGATGTCATCATGAACCGCTACCACGCCTGGCAGTCCTGCCAGAGCGATGTCAATCCTCCTCTGGAATTCTTCTGGTGCTGGTGAAATTCCAAAGGGCATTCGTTTCCATCGGTATTTGCCAAAAGGCGTCTCAAATGTTGTCAGGTAGCTGCTGTCTTCGTCTAGTTCAACGTGCCAAAACCCGTTTTTCACGTCCAGGTGTGTGAAGTATTTTGCATCTTTGAGGAGAGGCAGTACGTCATCAATGGTTGGCATGGGGTACTCGTTTCTGCTGAGGGCTTTGTTCAGTGGCTTAGGGTCGATGCACAGTCTGACTTTCCCATTGCTCTTTGTTGTTACGACCAAACTGCTTATCCACTCCGTTGGCGTGTCTACTTTAGTGACCACGTCCAGTTTTTTCAACCTCTTCAGCTCGTCCTTCACTTTCTCTTGCACTGCTATCGGCCACTTTCTGCAAGGCATCTTCACTGGAGCAATACTGGAGTCTGTTTCTAGGTGTAATTTCCCTTCTAGTTTTCCTTCTCCTTCAAAGACATCGTTGTACTTTGTGAGCATATCTTTTGCATTTTCCTCCTCTTTCTGATTCGCCGCTATCGTTGCAATGTTCTCTTCATTGATTGTCAACAATTGCATGTGCTGTACAGCTTTCAGTCCCAGTACTGGCTTACAGTCCCTTTTGGTGATCGCGAAGTTGACTTTGTATTTCCTTCTGTTCTTGGGGTTTTTCACTCGCAGCACTATCTCCCCCACAGGCTTCATTTCTGTTCCATTGAACATCACCAGCTTCTTCTTAGTCTCTTGCAGGTCAGACTTTCTTTCATCTCCTGTGACTTCTCTGTACAGGCTCTCAGACATCACGTTTGTTGTTGCACCTGTGTCAAGAAGAAATGTTACCGGCATCTCATTTATCAGCATTTTTGCTCGTATGTTTCTCTCCTTTTTTCTGGTTTTATCTTCGATCCCGAGGATTTCAGTATCGCTTTCAGTGTCAGTCTCTTCTTCTTCGAAGTGCCGAACTCTTGTTTTCTTTTGATTTTCCTTGGGTGTTCTACAGCATGAAGCAAAGTGATTATTTCCTCCACAAGCTTTGCATTTTCTTCCAAATGCTGGACATTTCTCCTTTGCTCTTGGGTGCTTTCCACCACAATATCCGCATTTCTGTCTGTACTCTGGTTTGTTTCCTTTGCTATACTGCTTTGCTGTCTTCTTTTCTTTGAAAACTTGGACTTCCTGCGTGTCCTGCGTTTTTCTCATCATTTGGACGGTTTGACGTTGACTTGATTCATGCGCTCTGCACATATCAATACATGCAATCAGTGTCAGCTGTCGCACTTCCAGTAATTTTGATCGCAGAGTCTCGTCATGCACACCCAGTACGATTTGATCTCTCAACAGTCTTGTCTTCCTGTGTACCATAGTTACAGGTCTTGATCAGTCTCCGCAGTTCTGCTACAAACTGTTCGATAGATTCTCCTGCTGCTTGATGTCTGCAGTTGAACCTGAATGCTTCGTAAGTTTCATTGGTTGAACCCACACAGTATTCTTCGAATTTCTGCAGAACGGTGTCGATGTCATTTCTTTCAGCTTCATTAGCAAATGCCAATCCTTCATAGATGTCCATAGCATCCAGCCCGATGCATGAAAGAAAAACTGCTGTTCTGTATGTCGAGTCTTCTTCTGTCTGTGTGTTGTCACAATTTCATAGCTGTCCCAAAGCCTCTTGAATTTCATTCAGCTGCTCTGCAGGTTTCCTCCATTCACATCAAGTTTAGGAGGCAAGGGAATCTTGGCATGTCGTCGACTGGCTCTTCTCTCATCTTGTTCATCTTCCATGGTTGAACTTTAGTCTTCAATATTCTGGATTTTTATTGGAGTTCGTAATCACGATTCTGACACCATGTTTCGTTCTTTCTACAGCCAACTCGGAAGACAGGGCAATGCTTCTACGTCTTTAGTCGTCGCTCTCTGATTCTCAACTGACTACAGTATATATACATATCACAGTGAACAGCAATCAGTTATCATTTAAACGAATATCATGTCGTGCTGTTATCCGCACGCTGTTTACTGTTAACACACGTCACACACACATTCCACCCAAATATTACTTGCTGCCTGTCATGCAAGCTTTGTTGTCTGTGCAGGCCTTGACCTATTACAACAAAGCCATTGAGCACAACCCCCGGGATGAGTCTGCACTGCTGAACCGAGCTATCACCAGGGTCAGTATCATGTCCACATTGTATCTCGCAAATTCATAGAATCCACAGGCTAGGCAGTGTCTTGTCACCCATGTTGAATTTCTGAGTAGGCTTATGACATTTGGCAAATATATTTTGTGTTTGCATATAGTTTTACTTAATCCTTAGACTCCCGCACCCAGTCCACCAGCACCCTGCATTGTCAACCATGCCAGCGAAGCAGTAACTTAACCCTTTCACTCACTCTTCCTACCCCTCAGTTTCCTGCAGGAAGCTGGAGGATAGGATGAGGGAGTCAAAGGGTTCAGATTTTGCAGTTGGTGGATAGGATGCGGGAGTCAAAGAGTTAAAAGTGTCAAAATGTCATATAACACTTGTTTCCAGCTATTTTGGTTAGGCAGGCAAGATGACGGAGAAGAGGGTAAAGTTCTGTTGAAGAGCAGGGGTGTAGTAAGTTGAGACAGAAGAACAAGGTAGAGTAAGGTGACAGAACAGAATGGTAGGGTAAGGTTGAAGAGCAGGGTGGGTAAGGTAAGAGCAAGGTAAGGTAAGAAGCAAGGCAGAGGATAAGGTAAAAAAAAGGGCTAGGTAGGGTAGTCTGAAAGCAATGTAAGAGGCAAGGTAGGGTCAGGTAGGGCAGAAGATAAGAGCAAGGTAGGGTAGGATAAGAGCAAGGTAGGGTAAGGTAGAACAGCCGGGTAGGGTAAGACAGACAGTAAGGTAGGATAAGGAATGAGCAGGATAGGGTGAGATAAGAGCAAGGTAGGGTAAGATAAGAGCAAGGCAGGGTAAGATAAGAGTAAGGTATAGTAAGATAAGAGCAAGGTATGGTAAGATAAGAGCAAGATAGGGTAAGATAAGAGCAAGGTAGGGTAAGGTAGAACGGCCGGGTAGAGTAAGGTAATACAGACAGTAAGGTAGGACAAGGAATGAGCAAGATAGGGTAAGAAGAGAAGAGGAAGGTAGGGTAAGGTAAGAGAAAGGTAGGGTAAGATAAGAGCAAGGTAGGGTAATGTAAGATCAAGGTAGGGTAAGATAAGAGCAAGGTAGGGTAAGATAAGAGCAAGGTAGGGTAAGATAAGAGCAAGGTAGGGTAATGTAAGAGCAAGGTAGGGTAAGATAAGAGCAAGGTAGGGTAAGATAAGAGCAAGGTAGGGTAAGATAAGAGCAAGGTAGGGTAATATAAGAGCGAGATAGGGTAAGATAAGAGCAAGGTAGGGTAAGATAAGAGCAAGGTAGGGTAAGATAAGAGCAAGGTAGGGTTATGTAAGAGCAAGGTAGGGTAAGATAAGAGCAAGGTAGGGTAAGATAAGAGCAAGGTAGGGCAATGTAAGAGCAAGGTAGGGTAAGATAAGAGTGAGGTAGGGTAATGTAAGAGCAAGGTAGGGTAATGTAAGAGCAAGGTAGGGTAAGATAAGAGCAAGGTAGGGTAAGATAAGAGCAAGGTAGGGTAATATAAGAGCGAGATAGGGTAAGGTAAGAGCAAGGTAGGGTAAGATAAGAGCAAGGTAGGGTAATATAAGAGCAAGGTAGGGTTATGTAAGAGCAAAGTAGGGTAAGATAAGAGCAAGGTAGGGTTTTGTAAGAGCGAGATAGGGTAAGATAAGAGCAAGGTAGGGTTATGTAAGAGCAAGGTAGGGTAAGATAAGAGCAAGGTAGGGTAATGTAAGAGCAAGATAGGGTAAGGTAAGAGCAAGGTAGGGTAAGGTAAGAGCAAGGTAGGGTAAGATAAGAGCAAGGTAGGGTAATGTAAGAGCAAGGTAGGGTAAGGTAAGAGCAAGGTAGGGTAAGATAAGAGCAAGGTAGGGTAATGTAAGAGCAAGGTAGGGTAAGATAAGAGCAAGGTAGGGTAAGGTAAGAGCAAGGTAGGGTAATGTAAGAGCAAGGTAGGGTAAGATAAGAGCAAGATAGGGTAAGGTAAGAGCAAGGTAGGGTAAGATGAGAGCAAGGTAGGGTAAGGTAAGAGCAAGGTAGGGTAAGATAAGAGCAAGATAGGGTAAGGTAAGAGTGAGATAGGGTAAGGTAAGAGCAAGGTAGGGTAAGATGAGAGCAAGGTAGGGTAATGTAAGGTGAAACAGCAAGATAGTGTAAGGTAAGAGCAAAGAAGGGTAATGTAAGATAAAACAGCCAGGTAAATTAAAAAGCAAGAGCAAAATATGATAGTGAAAGGTAAGAGCAAGGTAGTGTATTGTAAGGAAAAGAGTATGATTTGGTAAGAGCAAGATAAAGAAAGAGCAAGGTAGGTAAGGTAAGATCAAGATAAAGTGAGCGAAGACAGATGGTGTATTGCCAGTGACTGTGAATGTTTAAGTACTGTTAATTAAAATATGGTTTATCATCATTGTAAGAATTACCAATATGGTTTGGCCTACATGTATGTTGTTTTTATACCGCACATCTTTATATTGCAATCAAAATGTGAATGTTTCAGTATTCTTTACTGCACACTGATGTAAGATACCAACCGATTTGACTTGTAACTTTTTGCCCTGTTCCTTATGTATCTTTCATGTTTAAAGGTACTTAGTAATAGTTCTGTAAGGTGACATGTCCTGCACACTTTTGGTACTTAACAAATCTATTATTACTTTTATCATTATTGTTGCTGTTCTTGTTATTAATAATTACTGTCAGTAGTTAACAAAACCACTGATATGTTATTTTTTATTACAAATTATCATAGAAACATTCAGCAGCATTGGACAAGAGGTATTTATCCTTTCATTGACTATAGTAAGGCTTTAGATGGTGGTTAACACTGCAGCCTGTTTAACATAATGCAGAAAACTGGGTTCCTACACCATTTGATATTACTTATTGATTGATTATAATTGTTGTGAATTCTTTGACATCAAAAAAGGTGCCCACTGGAATTGCATACTGTCATCACATCTCTTCAACATCTATATTCAACAGGCAATAAGAGAAGCAGACTTGGATGGTGCAGGTGTCAATATTGGTGGCAGAGACATCACAAATTTAAGATATGTAGATGACATTGCTCTAATATCAAGCAACATCACCTGCATGAGACCAGTTCTATACGGAGTTGACAATGCAATTAAGAGTGCAAGTCAAATCTTAGATTTAGGAAAGACCAGATTAATGCACATTGGAGCTAGCAAACATCCTAAGATTCTTATCAGTAAAACACCACTAGAAAACGTATAGGACTCCATATATTTGGGCTGAATCAAAACAGTAGATGGCAATTGTACAAAAAACATTACAAGAATTGGAATGGTAAAACCAGAAAATTGTCTACCTTAACAGCATCAGGAAATATCGTGTAGTGCCTAAGGTCCTCAAAGTAAAGATTCTTAAGACTCTAATTTGGCCTTTAATGGTATATGGATGTAAAGCATGGACATAGAAGAAAGCTGATGAATGAAAATCAGCTCTGCTGAAATGTGGTTCTACAGATGCCTACTGCAAATCAACTGGACAGAAATGAGAACCAGTCAAAGTATTCTGGACAAGCTGAGTACAACTCCGCACTGTTATCTGAAATCCACAAGAGAAAACTTGCATACCTGGGACATGAATTAGAAACAAAAAGTGTCACCTAATGAAAACAGTACTCCAAGGAAAAAGCGAGGGCTGAAGATAGAGAGGAAGACCAACTGTGTCATACATGGACCACATTGTGAAGATAACTGACCTGTGTGGACCCGCAGTTACCATTACAGGTGATGACGCCAAAAGTGACAGGTGAACAGTACTCGGCTTTTTGCTATACTGTTTTTTTTTCTTTTTATTATTATCATATAACCTGAGTGTTGTATGGAACAGGTGTTACTGAGAGACAGCAAGTTGGCCCTTGAGGATTTCAGGTTGGCAGCCAAACTGAGTCCACACTCGGCTCACATTTACTTCAACCGTGCCAACCTGTACACCGCCATGGACCAGTATGACAAGGCTGAGAAAGATTACACCAAAGGTATAACGATCCTGTCTGTCTGTCTGGTCCCCCACTTCTCTTTCTCTCTTGCCTGTATACTTTTTATCCTGCCTTTTACAATTTACATAGAGTAATTTCTCTGAACATGATAAGATTCTCTTTCTGCTTGAACTTAATCTTGTGTATTTCCATATTAGTTTTGTCTTTTTGTAGGTTGGACTTTAAGAAAATGTTCTGTACAGGTTAAAAAGGTTTTGAAAAAGCCTTCAGTTTGTTCACATTTTTGTGGTCACCTTATAGGGTCAAAAATATTGGATGGGAAATTGTGAGACTGACTGATGAGTGTTGAACCAGAATGATGGGAATCTTTTTTTTTCAATAAGGATTTTCCCACAATTTTTGAACAAGTTTAAACCAAATGTAGTCAGCCATTTTGCAAAGAGTTAATCCTAATGAGATTGGTCCATTATCAAGTTCAGATGCACACCGAATCTGCCTAAATGGGAAACTGTTATAGATTGGCCATGTGAAATTTATTTGAATGCAGAAATGAATATGTAATAACAAGTGAATATATAATAGTGAAGTGTACAGATCAGACAATTGAACAGTCATTGAAATTATACACGACTTTAACCCTATCCCACCCTTCTCCCGAATTTCTCTTCAGGAGCAGAAAATAGGAATGGATACATTTCTTGTTTTATCCTCATTTTCCTTTCTTTAGCAGGAATCAAGAATCATCAAGACTTTTTTTCTTCGCAGTATGTGTAATATTATTTTTTCTTCTTTGGAACAGAAAGGATAAAGATTATTCCACACAGTCAGACACAAACATTATTTGGAGTTTAGATTGTGAAAAATCTGTAAACTTTGTTTCAGCCTTGACCTTGCAGCCTGATGACCCCCTGACCTTGAAGCGTAGAGCAGATGTGCGGGGCAAGCTGGGTCTTCAGGAGGAGGCCATCGAGGATTACAGGTTAGCCATCAACATCCAGACACGCCCCAACAAGGTGGTGCCATCCGAGCCTCCTGCCGGCACAGCCCCACCCATCAAACTGCAGACCGTGGTGGAGTAAGAGGTGGCGTCTCACTGAGTCAAGTCTGTGTGTGTGTGTATGTTATCTCTGCTGTATTTGTTTGAACTGCTTGGTTGAAAGACTAATGCTGTCTTACACGTTCTTGTATCACTGTTGTACAGGTAAATCACTCACGTAAACATACAGATGCGTGCATACACTATGCTTGTTTAAAACATATAAAAGACAGAGAGAGAACCAAAAGATACAGGAAAAAATGATCACCACTAATATCAACAACAGACACACACAACACACCAGAGTGACAAGTAACTCATAGCACCAGACTCACAAACTTGTCAGCTTTAACCTGTTGGTGGGATTGACCGTAAAAGATATGCCTGGCTTCATGGATTGTGAACGTTGATTCATGTGTAGGAGGTAGTGGGAAGGGGGGTTTACAAAAATCTAGTTTTTGTATTAAGCTGGTGGCTGTGCTATCCATCCAGTCTCCAAGACCATTGGCAGTGTGGCCTTCTTGACAGAGGAACTTTTTTTGTTATTCTGTCCTCTATGCCTTTGTATGTTGATCTTGGCACAAAAGCCTGGCTGACTGATGCCTCATTATTGTGAAAGTGTATTGTGCATAGTGAGGAAAGAGAAACTTGTATGGGATGGGGGTGTGTGTGTAGGAAAGAAAGAATTTGTATGGGATGGGGGGGGGGGTGTGTGGTGAGGAAAGAGGAATTTGTATGGGATGGGGGTGTGTAGTGAGGAAAGAGGAGTTTGTATGGGATGGGGGATGTGTAGTGAGGAAAGAGGAATTTGTATGGGATGGGGGGGGGGGTGAGGAAAGAGGAATTTGTATGGGATGGGGGTGTGTAGTGAGGAAAGAGGAATTGTATTGGGATGGGGGGTGTTGGTGGGGTAGGAAGAGGAATTTGTATGGGATGGGGGTGTGTAGTGAGGAAGAGGAGTTTGTATGGGATGGGGGGTTGTGTGAGGAAAGAGGAATTTGTATGGGATGGGGGGGTGGTGTGGTGAGGAAAGAGGAATTTGTATGGGATGGGGGTTGTGGGGGTGTGTAGTGAGGAAAGAGGAGTTTGTATGGGATGGGGGTGTGTAGTGAGGAAAGAGGAATTTGTATGGGATGGGGGTGTGTAGTGAGGAAAGAGGAGTTTGTATGGGATGGGGGGGGGGGTGAGGAAAGAGGAACTTGTATGGGATGGGGGTGTGTGGTGAGGAAAGAGGAGTTTGTATGGGATGGGGGTGTGTGGTGAGGAAAGAGGAGTTTGTATGGGATGGGGGTGTGGGTGGTGAGGAAAGAGGAACTTGTATGGGATGGGGGTGTGGTGAGGAAAGAGGAGTTTGTATGGGATGGGGTGTGTGGTGGAGGAAAGAGGAGTTTGTATGGGATGGGGGTGTGGTGAGGAAAGAGGAATTTGTATGGGATGGGGGTGTGTGGTGAGGAAAGAGGAGTTGTATGGGATGGGGGTGTGTGGTGAGGAAAGAGGAGTTTGTATGGGATGGGGGTGTGTGGTGAGGAAAGAGGAACTTGTATGGGATGGGGGTGTGTGGTGAGGAAAGAGGAGTTTGTATGGGATGGGGGTGTGTGGTGAGGAAAGAGGAACTTGTATGGGATGGGGTGTGTAGTGAGGAAAGAGGAGTTTGTATGGGATGGGGGTGTGTGGTGAGGAAAGAGGAGTTTGTATGGGATGGGGGTGTGGTGTGGTGAGGAAAGAGTTTGTATGGGATGGGGGTGTGTGGTGAGGAAAGGAGGTTTGTATGGGATGGGGATGTGTGTGGTGAGGAAAGAGGAGTTTGTATGGGATGGGGGTGTGTGGTGAGGAAAGAGGAGTTTGTATGGGATGGGGGTGTGTGGTGAGGAAAGAGGAGTTTGTATGGGATGGGGGTGTGTGGTGAGGAAAGAGGAGTTGTATGGGATGGGGGTGTGTGGTGAGGAAAGAGGAACTTGTATGGGATGGGGGTGTGTGGTGAGGAAAGAGGAGTTTGTATGGGATGGGGTGTGTGTGGTGAGGAAAGAGGAGTTTGTATGGGATGGGGGTGTGTGGTGAGGAAAGAGGAATTGTATGGGATGGGGGTGTGTGGTGAGGAAAGAGGATTTGTATGGGATGGGGGTGTGTGGTGAGGAAAGGATTGTATGGGATGGGGGTGTGTGGTGAGGAAAGAGGATTGTATGGGATGGGGGTGTGTGGTGAGGAAAGGAGTTTGTATGGGATGGGGGTGCGTGGTGAGGAAAGAGGTTGTATGGGATGGGGGTGTGTGGTGAGGAAGAGGAACTTGTATGGGATGGGGGTGTGTGGTGAGGAAAGGAGTTTGTATGGGATGGGGGGGGGGGGTGTATGAATGAGAAATGGTCTTCTCTTTTCATCAGACTTGGAACCTCCCCTCCCTTACCACTTCTATCCCTGTCCCCCACCCAAAGATGTCCTTTCAAATGAAATTTCTAATTTCATGAAGGTGTTCTGTTTGGTTAGTCTGCATTCAGAGAAAATAGAGCCTTAAGCAGCTGGCAATAAATGAGACTGAGTGAGCAGTCACTTTGAGATCCAGTCTGGTCTGTGTGTTGGTATTGATACTATCAGTGTTTATTTTGATGTGGGTCATTTTTTTTTTTACAACATTTACATCTTAGATCAATATATGTCATAAATTTCGTTTGTTTGTTCAAGATTAATATACATTATAAACTATGTATAGATGTCTCTCTCTGTCTGTCTCTTTCCTTTTGACACAGAATACATTTATATATTTCAGTTTACATACAGTGTGTAACTAATGGGTTGTATGTAAGAAGCAAGTTCCAACATTTGTATACTAGTCCTGTGTCAAAAGCCTTTTATTCAATTTGGAAAAGTTAAAAAAAAAGATCATACTCTCCGTGAAAAACTGGAATGGAGTTGAAAAGAAAAGAGTGAATTGTTAAGATTTTAGAATAACATTTCATACAAACGCACATTGTACATTTATATTTTGTGAATACTATATCCACTTGGGCATGTGCACATGTATTTGAAATCATTGTAAACACTACTCTGGTTTGTACAGTAATATATTTTGTGCTTGATTTTTTTTTTCCCGCTTCTCTATTTACTGCGAAAATGTTGCAAAACATTGACTGGTGGTGAAGCGAGTCTAATGTGGTATGTTAATCACTGCTGATGAATGTATTATTCAAACATTCTAACTTTGGTCTGTGCTGCTGCCAAGTCCGTCCATAAACAATTCCTTTGTAATTTGAGCGAAAAACTGCATTACTGTGATCTTGTAGATTTTCCAACAAATACATGGAAATCTATTATCCCTTTCTTGTTCCTGCTGATTCTGTGTTGGGGGATGAAATCACGTAAAAAGAATATGTATATGTTACCTATACTTGATGATGCACCATGGCTAGCATTTCCCTTTTTAAGCATTTGCTGTGATAATTTGTGAATGTGTGGTTGATATCATTACTTGTCAGATCTTTTTTGTTGATTATGTGATTTGGTTGTACATCTATGACTCCTGTTACTTTTGACAATGACAAATAAAATGAAAAAAGAAACATAATTTGTGAAAATTGGTTCTGGATGTTGCCACACTACGTAATGGGAGAAAGGATATTTTGCAAATGTTTTTAATTCCCCTCTCCTTTCTCCCTCCGACATTGTCTAATGTTTGTATGTTTGTCAGTTTTATTACAGAGTTTTCTTCAAATGCGCTGTATGATGTAGATGATGATATTTGCAGACAAGGAATTGATGATATGCTAACATCCTTGTTCTAGCATGACTCTTTCTGCTTGATTTCCTTAGCGCCTGTTTTTTTCTTTAACTTCTGCAACAAGAATGGTTGCATTTTGCCTAAGTCTTAATCCAGTGCCTTTAAAAGATTTGTAACTGCAGTTAAGACAGCCTTGTTACATTACGGTGTTAGGTTTTATGCCCAGTGCTCTTTTCATCAGTGCCACTTTTTCAATCATAAGACATGATAAACAACTGCAAATATTTGTTCTGCTAACGTTTGGTCTTTAAGTCAGATCACTGTGATCATTGTGTATTTAACAGCGATATTTTTGTGTCAGATGCGTAAGTTATAATAGGTCTTTCCAAGAGATTCCTTATGGTTTTTGTCTAGAGGTATCTCTGGCATGTAATTCTCCTTGACATTTTTTTAGCTCTCCTTGATCTTCAGGTTTTATGTTGATTAAGGAGGTAAAAGCATTCTGAGAATCAAAGATACCAAGTCATTCTTACCTGCAGTCTTGTCACTTGAAAGCTGACTGTGAGAATGTCTGGAAAACAAAGACTTGCACTTGACTGCACCATATTTGATAAATGGATATAAGGGTAGTCAGAATATCTTTCAGTTGTTCATAGTTTGCTTTTACGTCCCAAATGGTTTTGCTGTGTGACCAGCTCCCCCATCCCATCAGTCTCTTTTGATCCTGGCAGGGTTTGTACAATCCTTAATCCTTTGACTCCCGCACCGTGTCTATCAGCATCTTGCATTGTCAACCATGCTAGCAAAGCATACACTTCGGTGGATAGTGTGCAGAGTCAAAGGGTTAAAAAGTTGTTAAATGTGGGATTCCCCATTTCAAGATCTTGGAAGTCCTTAAAAATCAGACTTATGCTCCAGAGTACTTGAAAGGTGCTTATTTTCAATGTTGATTCTGAATCGATTGCAGACAATAATTATTGTTGTTGATTCTGTAAGTACACAGTCATTTTTTTTATATCCTATGAAGAAAATATGAAAACTGTGTGCTGTGATGGTCCTTGGGGTCTTGAAAAGTCCTTACATTTCCACCTGAAAATTCTGTGTGAACCCAGTCAGTGGTCACATGATGTGAGCACATCTTTAGTGGCAGAAAGTTTTAACCTGATGTCTCTCAAGTGATGACTGTCTGTAACTTCCAGATATTCTATTTTGTTGTATGTGTGTGTATAATATAATTTTCAGTGGACAGAATCTTGACGTTTTTCCCTTGCGAGTTTTTGTCCTGTTTCTTTATCAGTTTCCCCACTGATGTTTTGGTGTTCTTTTCGGATCTGCTGCCTAGCATTCTGGCAGTTTCATCCATGTATTCACTGCCACACTTGTCATAGTCATATGGTAACCACTGCACTCAGCTTGTCAAATTATTTTGTACCATGTGTGGAGCTGTGATTGAGACTGTTGAAGGGGTTTATTAAGTAGAAGGCTGGTAATGGTATTGGCTTGGGTTGAAAGCTTTTTTTTTCCTTCTTCCCTGAGCTTTCAGGTGTTGTTTTGGGAGAGAGGTTGAAAATCTATCTACCAAGCCATCTGAAACATGTTAAACAGGCTAACTCCTCACATGGGAAAAATGTCAGGAATCTGGCCACTGAAAATCACTGGTATTCAGAAGACAGACAATGGAAGCACTGGAAGTCATGAAGAGCCAATCATCACTCAGGTGAGGCATCAGATCTGAAAGTCTTCCACCTTGTGCTAAAAGGGAACAATGGCAGCAGAGCCAGTTGCACAGCAAAACCATTCAGTCTGTAGAAGACTCCCACAGAGACACTGAAAGCTATCAGGAGACCATCATGAAGTTGAAAGGTAATCAGAGAAGCCATGAGAACCAATTTTGAACAACTTTGCACTTTCCAATATAGTGACTGGATTATAAAGACTTCCCGTTTCCCCAAACAGCCAAACCCCACTGACGAAAACAAACAAACTTACAAACTTTCAGTGCATGGGTCCACACATATTTCAACTGGTTTAATCCTGGCCAAAAATGTGCAATTTTTTTTCTGCTGAATTTGATGGTAATCTGCTGAGGCTGTGTGGTCATCAGACTGAAATATTTGTACACAAAAAGGCCTTAAATGTAGTCCACACACTAGACACATTCTCATAATGAAAAAGAAAGTCCAAGAGGTTTTTGGAAATCAATTTAGGGTTTGAGGCAAATCAATTTAGGCTTTAACCCTTAGCTGTTCACAAGGCCCGTAACCGCCCTGCGGAAAAAATGTGCTGATCCGTTCATAGCGGTCGAGATCGCCCTACCTTTTCCGGCACACGTGTGGGGAATTTCCATCACTACTGGCCTTGCTGTCTTATCGCACATGTAGTTAGAATCTTGGTCAGTCCCGCGTTGAATGTTCTAGAAATAGTACGAGCATTCTGGGATGCAATAAACTTTCCATTCACTAGGCCTACTGAAAGACTTAGTTACTCAACTTACTGATGCTGTGGTACATGCTTTCATTCACAATTGTGAGCGTGGGAAAGATGGCGAGTTTCAGCGAAGACGAATTTGTGGATTACACTGAAGCAGAGTTGCAGGAAATTTTTAGAGAAATAGATCGTTTAGAAATTGAAGAAGATGAAGAAGAAAAAGAAGATGTAGAGTCGGATGTTGAAGTAGGTGGTGATGGTGAAGATGGAAATGACAGTGACATAGACGACGATGTACCGCTGGCTGCACTGGTGCAGGCATGGCGACCGGTGACACGTGGCAGTGAAGTCAGGGAATTTTCACAAGTTGTTGGGCCTAAACATTCGCTGCCCACTGATGCGAAACCAATAGACTATTTTTTTTTGTTTCTGCCACTAGAATTTTTTGTCAGTGCTGCTGAAGAGACCAACAACTACGCTGGTCAGAAGATTGCGGCAAAGGGGCAACCTGACCCACTTTGGAAAGAGACGACAGCTGATGAAATCAGGGCATACCTGTCTATTCTCATCATGATGGGGCTAAAACATCAGTCCCGTCTATGGTGCTACTGGTCAACTTTCTGTCCGGGACTGTTTCCGGGACTATCATGCGCTAAACACCACGACACAGGCTACAACCAGCGCTTGTGACACCACTGGTGACACTGCCACTGACAATGACGGTGACAATCACAGTGACGATGACAACAACATCTCACCATCATCACAGTAGCTGCAAAGTTGCTGTATAGGCACATATGTGTAAATAGTGTATAGGGAATGAAATCTGTAGACGAACATGTACCAAATATCTTTGGAAAACATTTATGTTTCTTTCTGTTTATGTTCATTTTGGTGACATCGTGACAATTCTTTTCTGACATTTGTGTTGTGCCTGTGTATTGGATACTATACTGGAGGAGCAGAGACAGCGTCAGGTAGGACAGGTGTTGTGTGTACAACTAACAAATGTTGTTTTTAGACAATAGAGCTTGTTTGTATGCTAACCATTGTATTGTCACCATAAAAATACCTCTGTCTGTGACATCTTTGGTGACAGGGACACGCACACTAGACCCAGGACACACAAAACCACACGCAAATCAAACTATGGACACTTGTGTATATGTGTGCAAAAAATCTTTCTTCTGTACTTTCAAACAAATGAATGGCAGTATGTTTATCAGCATGACTGTACTCGGATGAAAAAATGTCAGAAAAATGCGAATACTAGGAGCTAGCTTTACATCTAGCAGTGCGAATGCGAAAGGGTTAAGGAAAATCAATTTAGGCTTTGAGACAAAGTCCAAAAATTGCATTAATAATACGGATTGGGAAGGGGTGGGTAGATCTGGCTTGCTTCAAAGAACGTACAAGCCACAAAAAGCATGGTAAAAAACATGTCCGGTATGTTCCCAAGAAAGTATAAGCCATAAAAATAACACAAAACACACAAGCCCAATTGAATGTCATTGCAATTTATTAGTAAAACATGCAAAACTGCTAATGATGTCATTTGTATATAGATACAATCTACTTTATATTGGCCAAAATATGATTTTCATTTTTTATCAGTCACACATGATGAGATACAGGAAAATGAATGTATACCTGACATTTGAGGTTTTCATCAAATATACGGACTAATTAAACCACAGAAGCAATGCACTGCATCAACCAGTTCACCTTTTGAACATGACTTGTGTACATGGATGATGTCTTCCTGGATCACTGCAACAGGCTACCAAAGGTCTGGTGAACTAAATCTGAAAAGTTGTTGGTTCTCAAGTCCTCTCATACAAAAAGCTTTCTTCCCTTGTGTACATGTAAAAAGACTTCACAAAAGTCCTTATCAGAATTACTTTATATGGACAATTAAGGTCCTCTCACGGATGGGCAGGTTGCTACTAATTAATATCGATCGATGCATGTATGGTTTTGCAACTTTAATATTCCTAAAAAAAAAAAAAAATGGAGAATAAGACTGTTCACATTCTATGCTGGCACATGCACAACAGACATATTCATTAATATTCATGTTTAATACTGAAAAATCTATGCCCCATTTCTGTGGTACTGACACAATTACCTGAAGTAGTAAATAATTTTACCTGTAAATTGTTTGGATCAGCAATGAATCTAAGAAATGAAATAAACTAAAAAGAAACAGAAAGTGACTGTACAATAATTATAATATTGTGAGGCATGTCTTTTCATATATATATACTGAAGCAAATGGACAAAAAAGCCATCCCAATGTCATGAAAAGGAATGGAATTCTGAAGCTGTTCTGATGAGATGGGGCCAGTCCTGAAGAGAGAATCTGAAAATGTCTCTATAGAACATCCTCACTTTTCCCCATTTATATAAATAGGCTAACAACATGCAATCTGGTTTGTGGTTACAATCCACAGTCAAATGTATACAGAAAAAGCCTTTTTATGGACATGACTCAAATTGTCAGAAATGTTCATAGATAAATTTAATGCAAGTTTACATGAACAATACAAAAGAAGTCTGAGGTAAGGGAGTTGGAATGCCTTTCAAACTGGCTGAAAAACAATACACTGAATAAATGACAATTGGAAAGAAAAGAACTAAATTTAACCATGCATTAGAAAAATATCCGTCATCAGATAGAATTTCAGTACTTTATCCATATCTATCATTATGTGAAAATGAAATGTCTGATCTAGTATGACAACGGATTTCTGCTGGCATCAATTTTACAAGAAATTCTGAGAATAAATGCAAACTTCCAAGAAAAAGTGTTTCCACAATCAGTAACTACATGGGGGTAAAAGTCAAACAGTGCATAATGAAACTGAGTGGTGAATGTGAAAAAATGCAAGCAATCATTTCTGTACAAGTCACATGAATCAGGATTTGCATTATTTTGTGAAAATGTTTTCCCCATGAAGACAGCTCATCTGGCATGCACCCACACATATACTGACATTCAAGATGTCGGTGTTTATGTACATGGTTGAGAATAAGGCACGTAACATACATTATACATAGTGATCAAGGGACAATGAGTTCAGTAAACCCTGACTGGAAAGCCATCCACTGCACACATTACTTTCATGATATTTACATGATTACCTTCAGATCTTCACAAAATGGTTTGTTTCTTAACTTTCTATGATCAAAGTTATAGACACTTAATTGGTTAATGAATTGTATCTGTATGAACTAGAAAAAGACTAGGTTATACTGAGTTTTCTACAATTATATAAAATGAAAGTCAATTTTCGCCCCATGTCTTGGCTATCATATGGTACTGCAGAATGACCCTATACATTTTTAAGCATACTGAGCACTGCCACAATTAAGAACTTCAAGAAGCTACAGAACTCTCCCTCAATTTATTCCAGAACTTGCATCCATGCCAATTTATTCCAGAACTTGCATCTATGCATGTTTTTGAAAGTTTCCCTACCTGTGCTCAGGAAACTAGACAACATGCTAATTTTCATACACAACAGCTGTAGAGAACTGTTCAATCTGACCATGGACATACCAGATTGTGTACATATATCCTTTGCAATTAATGCACACAAACCTTGTTTGGTACCATCCTTCGAAACGAAACTGTGGTATGTTTTCCTGACAGGATACACACCCACACACACCAATGGAAAGGACTGGATTATCAAACAAGGAATGGTTAATATAGCAATTTCTTTTCCTGTAAGAAACCAACTGTCCAGCTGATCAGTCAGATAAGCATTTGTTTTCCTCCTCAAATTATTTCATTCTTTGGTGAAAACATTTTCATAAACACAGAAGTAATACTGTAACATTCATTCAGAAATCCTCTTTGAACAGCAGCACAACATACATCGATTGCTTCGTTGTTCATTTCAGAAAAGTCATATCTGTCTCTATGTTCTCTCTGCCCGTATTATATCATCTGCTTAGGCAATATAACACTGATATGCAAAATCTATTCTTTACAAGTCTTACAAACAGTTGCTCAGTTTCATGACCACTCCCTCTTCCATGGCAACAGAATGACGAAGAAAGTCACAAAAATGGAAGTCAGAAAATAAGCTGCAGCAGCAAAAGTCTCATTCTGAGTTAAAGGCACAATAGCAGTTAATGTTCTTTCCTTAGCACCAACACTGAGAACACATGCTGAGCATGAATAGCTATGTCTTGAGTAGAGGGTCAATAAGCTGGCTAGAAGCAAGAAAAATGAGCTTTTAGATTTGCCGTCTCAAAACCCACTGTTAACTGAATTGAACACAGCTAACATTGTTATTGAAGACTTGTATTATCTGATAACCATCATAAAATGTATGTGGCTCTGACAATTTACAAATATTACAGTAAAACTGAAAGTGGCCAGTAATGCTTCACAAGCATCTCATACAAAAGCAATGTACAGTTGAAAATGACTGAAACATAAATGTTCTTTTTTATCCTCTTTGCTCACATCTAATGCAAGCACAGAAGTGAAATAATTAAAAATTTAAATGTAAAGCTGAAAATGATTGAAAGTGAGGATTTACAAATCATGACATAGAAAACCCAGGTGAGTGAGCAGCTGCCAAATCCCTTCTCAAATCACACACATTTTTTTCCCTGTCTGAATACACAAAAACCAAAATACATTATCTCTCGTAACTACAGAAAGGTGTAGTGGCAAGCACACAGCGTAAGCCCTCCAAGATACATGAAAAATGAATGAAAACCAAATCAGTTTGGATACATGCTGTTTAAACAGAAAATGAAAATGACTAGGACCCCACAGATGTAAGATAAATTTTGCCCTTATCCAAACAGGCCTCAGTGAGTGTCCATATCACTGAGACGTTTGTATTGTTCAGTCCACAAAAAAAAAAAAAACCAACAACAAAAAAACCTGCACACAAATGTCCAGTCCACAAAGCAACACTGATTTCAGGTCGCCGAATCCCCCACCTCTGATCAGGCTCTGAGACAGTTGATTATGATTCGCAGCTATGAGGGATCACCTGGCTGCTGTATGCACAAGTATGATGGTGGCTCATGGATGGTGGTGGGTGTGAAGTGTGGATGATTCTCAAGATGGCCTTCCATACCAGTCTCTCCCTGAGACCTTACATGATGATGCGACAGCTTCAACTCGCTGGGAATGTCTTCATTCATTCACCTCTTGTCTCATAGCTGGTATGGTAGAACAGTAGCCCACAAAATGAAATGGAAAAAGACGTGCATTTCACACATACATATAAATGGCGACCATCTGCCATGCCAAGAAATGAGCTGATTGTACCATAAATTGTTAACTCTTTCTCTCCCTCACCCTATCAACCAGCTTCCTGATTCGGGTGAGAAAGTTGAAGAGTTAATGGACTGTCGACAGAAGGTCCAGGCACAGCCTGGTCTGACCATGACACAGTTCACATCCATGAATTCACATCCACGACTCCACAATGGCTTTGGCTCGATGCAGAGCCACGAGTCCTGAGGGCCATTTCCTCAACAGTGCCAGGGATCCCTCTGCATGTAGTCAGCTGTTGGGCACATGCACCACACAGGCCCCCGCCCTTCCGGTGCACAATGACGACACCTGAAAACACACACAAAAATAATTACCGTTTATTGACCCCTCCAGCACCTAAATGCTGCTCAGTACTCTGTACAGTGTTACAAGAGCAGTAATGAATAACAGCTCATTCATGTACAGCATTCTCTAATTAGATCTGGACTTGCTGCGCAAGAAAAAATCGTACATACAAATCAAATACTGTAATATCTTTACACACACACACACATTTTCTTGGTATACATACATCCATGATGGCACAATTGGATAGATAAAAAAGAAGAAAAAAACAAACAAGAGGACAGAGAAAGGTCGATTCTCAGGAGTGGGGGTGGGGAACAGGAGTCACACAAGACCTTTGTTTTATCCCCATTCACTCCCGACCTCCCACCCTCTTTCTTCTCTTTTTTTTTTCATTTCAGCTGTATCTACCCCACAGATTTGTTCTGTTGTTGCTGTTACAGAACTTATAGTTAATTTTATGTAAACGATTGTTTTTATTTCCTTGTCTGTTTGTCTTCTGTTGGTTTGTTTGTATTCACCACTACAAGGCAGACAACCTGCTTTCCCTCTTTAGGGGTTCATGACTACTGCCGGCAGTTCCACAAAATGCGATGCTTCTCTCCCCCTAGTCATTTCTTTTACACAGCACAGACAACTTACATCGTAAAAACAGAGAACACATGTGGACGCTTAAAACCTGAAAGTGACCAGAAAGACCAAAAATAAAGAGTGAAAATGGTAAACTTAAAAGATGTCGGGGGGGGGGGGAAATAATAATAAAAAAACTAACAACAGGAAAATTAAATGCCTATTACCCTTTGTCAACAATCTTGTCATGATTTTCTATTCCCAATATTTCTGGCAACAGAAATTTCAACAGGCCTAAAGATGAAGCTTATCATGTCAGCTGAGGACAGTCACCCATGTCCATAATAAAGCTGAAAAACTGATAATACAGTGATGGATTTACTTGAAATGTTCATGGATCAATTTTCTTTTATTAAGCACAGTCCCAGGAAGCCAGGGATCAATTTTAGATGTACTGACATTTTAAACAGCCATTTGTTAACATATTAATATAATGGCCTTTCAAAAGGACTTCTTACCAGTAAATAATTAACAACAAAGACCAAATGTTGATCAGATCATCACCATGCCTCACCTTGACCCATTCATTGGTGATGGGGTCATAACATTCCACATCATTCAGATACTGCTGGCCATCATAACCCCCCACAGCAAACAGCTTGTCGCCCAAAGGGCACAGTCCCACAGCGTCACGAGGAGAACTGATGGGAGATATGTTGGTCCACTGGTCTGTTTTCGGGTCATAGCTGCAGGGGAAAATAGTAAGACAGTGATATGAGTGATAGCTAGCTGCAAACTTTAGACAGAAAGAGACTGAACGAGTGATTTAACAAACTTCTGAGATTAAGCATTACTGTTCACTGTGTCATATCATCACAGTTGCAAAGACACACAGTGCATAACAAGTCCTTATGTCTCACACGAATATGTGTAAATAACTTTTAAAAGTAATATTAGTAAAATCAAAGCAAGTAAATAATAATTATAAAAAACAAAGTTACAGTCTGAGTTATAACTTGAACCCTACACGAAAAAGCCTGAGTTATAATGTGAACCCTGTATGAAAAAAACATCTCCATGACACATACAACAAATGAAATGCACATAAGGCAACAAAGTCCCAAGGATCTATGTGTAACTAGTTGTTACAACAAATGGACAGCACACATGATTTAACAATGTTAAAGCATCTGTGTATGACCAATTGATGATAAAAATAATGTAGCATCCAGATGAGACAACAACTTTAACAGGCAACAAATTTTTAAAAACTATAGCAGAAAAATTGTCTTCTTTTGTCGGGAAGATTAAAGAAACAACTCCTATGCTTTAAGTTTTTACATATATCAAAATAACAGTTTTAATATGAAAAAAGTTAAAATGTGCCATCATCATCAATACTGCCTTCACTGCACATCTATGCCTAAACATGCCTACAGAACTCTACATCAAAATGAACTGTCATCAAAACAGACCTAACCACCCATGTGGACCAAAACACAGTGGACCAAACAGTGTACGCACACATACCGTTCAGCGCTGTCATAGCGACTACAGGTAGGGTTGGTTGCTGGGGCTTCATGTCCCCCAACAGCATACAGGAAACCGTTACATGTGGCCACACCCACACCTCCTCGCCGTTTGGCCATGGGGGTGCAGTGGGTCCACTTGTTAGTATGGGGATCAAAACATTCCACAGACTTGAGGCAGGAGCTGCCATCTCTTCCTCCCACTGCGTACAGCCTGCAAACATAACAGTACAGCACTCAATGACTTTGTGTAACAGAATTTACAGAATATGTTCAATGACAGGTGCATAATCTGCACCCCAACCAGCATGATATTCATCTACATAGTTAACACTTAACTACAGTGTAAAATTCACAGCTCAACAGGTGTAGTATTCAGTAATTTAATCACACAATAAAGCAAAAGATAGTAACACAACTCCAGATCACTGTGGAGTGAGCTGGCAGAAATCTTGCTGCTTATTGACCACCTATATGCAAGTAATAGCTTGTTCCTTTACATTCCTTAACAATAAAAGTGCCAGAGGGTGTCTAGCACATGGCTAATCAGAAAATGGTGCCCCATGACTGACCAGGCCAGGTACTGATGATGCTTATTGATGACAATGATATGAATGGCGAGAATTTCAAAGCGAGTATCGGGAGAATGATTTATCATGCTGCAGGAAAGCTGATGATGCTTATTGATGACAATGATATGAATGGCGAGAATTTCAAAGCGAGTATCGGGAGAATGATTTATCATGCTGCAGGAAAGAGGGAACACACTTGTTCTGCCCGGTTTCCTGACTGCAGGAAGGATAGGAATCCTGTAGAATGGAAAACCTTCTCCAGGGATGACAGAGTTTAAACAGAAAGCAGACAATCAAGTTAAAACACAGAACAGACATGGTACATCTAACTCTCTACTGCATTCAACAGAACAACAGTACACTAGACAACACAGCAGACAACCTAGATCATCACACAAAATTAGCTACATCAAACGATAAATCTCACTCACTTTCCATGAAGGGAAGCCACTCCTACAGTGCTACGTGCAGTAGACATAGGAGCCACGTAGCTCCACTGTCGGGCCTGGGGGTCCCAACGTTCCACTGTGTTCAGATAGGACCATCCATCATGACCTCCCACTGCATACATTGGTCCTTCCAGTACCCCGACCCCTGCATCACAATCACACATAACCATTATGAACCTTCCAGCTGGCTACAGGTCTGTTCTGTTGTGACTTATTCTATCATGGTCATCACGTGCATAAGGACATCATCTTATATTTGCTATTGCTTAAAATGAATGTATAAGTAAAATGGATAAATAAACAATCATACACACACACATACATACACAAACACACACACAGACACAAAAGAAAGCCAAAACAACCAGAAAGAAACAAATAGAGGAGTTGCCTGAGTAACAGAAACTTGTCCCTTCTGATAAGACATTACCATAAAAACACAACTACTATACAGCACGATTCTGTAAATGAGACTCAAAGCCCCAATCCAGAATGTCCACAACTTTGCTTCTCAAAAACATGTCGAGTCTCTCTTTCTCATGCATACACACATAGACACACATACCTATACAAACACAAAAGGTAACTGTTTCAACAACCTTTCATGAAGCATTTAACACAATATGAATAAAGCAGAGTTCATGTCAATTAAAAGCAAGCATGTCACTTTAAAACTGTGCAAAAGTTTCCAGAACATGATCATTAAAAACAATGCACAGTAAAAAATGTCAGTACAGTCAAACTCTCTCTCACCCCAGATCTTTTTTTTTCTAATGGAACTGTCTTTCATAGTTAATTCTTGCCAAGGAAAATATTTCTCTACAGCACAAGTTTTTGTTTTGCTCCAACATACTCATCAAGGATGCACCAGTGTCAGCTCAAAATAAAATCCACATGGCTTTATTTAAAATGTGCCAAAACACCCAAAGTTAACACTTTTGAAATTTGCCAAATATTTGTATAGAATTCAAAATGCAAACATACATAAGAAATGTCTGTCTTTCAAAACAAAGCCTGCATGAATAAATTCTATACAGAATTAAAAATTTAGTCACACATACATAAGAAACTTCTGCTATTTAAAACAAAACTAACTTCAATGAATTTTGTTTTACCTGTTGTCTAAACACACACACACACATTTCACCCAATTTCCTTCCCACAGTCAGCATACCTAGTCCATGCCTGTGAGTGGACATGGGAGGCATCAGAGTCCAAGTCTTCTTCTTGGGGTCATAGCATTCCACAGTGTTGAGTGTCTTCAGGCCATCCCTGCCCCCAACTACGTACAGTCGGTCCTCCAGCACCGCCACACCAAACTGTAGGCGTCGGCCACTCATGTTGGCCACCTGGGTCCACGTGTTGGTCCGCAGTTCATATTTCTCTATGCTGGTGGCTCCTGGGGGTGAACAACAAACTGCCAATTACATCTTTATTTTTTCTTATTTGACTGGCTTTTTGTGGAATTTGTATTTTTGAGTTTTTGTGTGCATTCTACGTATCATTTACTTATTCATTTTTTGCTCCTGTCATTGTCTGTCCGTTCACTTATGTGCCAATAGCCAGGAGGTTAATGCGTCACACTTATGTGCCAATAGCTAGGAGGTTAATGCGTCACACTTATGTGCCAATAGCCAGGAGGTTAATGCGTCACACTTATGTGCCAATAGCCAGGAGGTTAATGCGTCACACTTATGTGCCAATAGCCAGAGGTTAATGCGCCACACTTATGTGCCAATAGCCAGGAGGTTAATGCGTCACACTTATGTGCCAATAGCCAGGAGGTTAATGCGTCACACTTATGTGCCAATAGCCAGGAGGTTAATGCGTCACACTTATGTGCCAATAGCCAGGAGGTTAATGCGTCACACTTATGTGCCAATAGCCAGGAGGTTAATGCGTCACACTTATGTGCCAATAGCCAGGAGGTTAATGCGTCACACTTATGTGCCAATAGCCAGGAGGTTAATGCGTCACACTTATGTGCCAATAGCCAGGAGGTTAATGCGTCACACTTATGTGCCAATAGCCAGGAGGTTAATGCGTCACACTTATGTGCCAATAGCCAGGAGGTTAATGCGTCACACTTATGTGCCAATAGCCAGGAGGTTAATGCGTCACACTTATGTGCCAATAGCCAGGAGGTTAATGCGTCACACTTATGTGCCAATAGCCAGGAGGTTAATGCGTCACACTTATGTGCCAATAGCCAGGAGGTTAATGCGTCACACTTATGTGCCAATAGCCAGGTTAATGCGTCACACTTATGTGCCAATAGCCAGGAGGTTAATGCGTCACACTTATGTGCCAATAGCCAGGAGGTTAATGCGTCACACTTATGTGCCAATAGCCAGGAGGTTAATGCGTCACACTTATGTGCCAATAGCCAGGAGGTTAATGCGTCACACTTATGTGCCAATAGCCAGGAGGTTAATGCGTCACACTTATGTGCCAATAGCCAGGTTAATGCGTCACACTTATGTGCCAATAGCCAGGAGGTTAATGCGTCACACTTACAATCAGGATGTCAAAGTTCAAACCTGCCTGGTAAGCACCTGGTGGATGAAGGTTGGAGACTTTTCTAAGCTCCCAGCCCAAAATTTGTGCACAGCTGCATGTTAAAAATCCTGTGAACCATATCAGTGTTTGCTGCTTATGGATACAAGGAAACATCCAGCAGGCATGCCTACTTGAGACACAGAATATAAACTGAGCAGCAATGTCATGCCTGCACAGTGGGGGCCAAACAAAATGTATAAGATGTTATTAAGCAAACCGCTTTAATCAAAGGGGGGGGGGGGGGGGGACCCAATGACAAAATGGAAAGACCTTACAGACCCCTCCCCTACCAAATAAAACTGCTCTGTCCTGTGCATTTCCAACCACTGTCCACTTACGTGAAATTATCTGACACTTCATCAACAAAACGATAACTTAATTATGCTCATTATGTCAGCCTGCAGATGTAGGGCAGCAACAAATGTTCTCCACTTCTATCTGTTCTGGGCTAGCCTTGGTGTAGTAGTACTCCATGTGGGTTTCAGAGTCTTGAGGTCTGCTCCTATCCTTCATCACCAGGTGTTCTTGGGTCTTTCTCCCTTGTGTCTTCTTCTGGTGTCAAGAGACAGGAAGTGTGGGCGTTGTTATACTGCTCTCTTGGGATGATGTGACCAATAAAACTCCTTAGGGAATGCCCATAATCAAATGAAATACAATAAAAAGCAAAAAACCCAAACCCCTTTTTGTATAAAGTTTCCTGCAGCTGTTCATCATTAATCATACCTTTGGTGCAGTCCATGCCACCCACGGCATACAGCACACCCACTGTCGACTTGCGGGGCTTGGTGCGAGGGCTCTGGAAAGAGGAACGGCGTTCAGGCAGCAGATGATATTTCAGGGCCTCCATGATCAGCTGCTGGCATTCACGGTCATCACGGAACAACGAGTTGGTTTCCACATGGTCAGCAATGTACTGAAAGGGTACATAAAATGACAATGTTTCAGGGGAAGTGGTGAAACATGATCAAAACAGTGTCATAGCTGCCAACTTTCCTGAAAAAAAATTCCTGACAAGAGGCGGGGGTCCGGGGGCCGCTGAAGATTTTCTATCAAATGAAGATGCTAAACTGGTATTTCCATGCATTTCAAACTGAAAAATGTAACAAAGCATGTATTGTAAGCTTTCCTTCAAATTCTGCTAGTCTAAATCTCTTGTGTAAAAGGTTCAGATATTTTTTTTATTCAAGAAGTTTTCACTCTAAACTCCCAAGTCCCCCTCACCTCTTCAAGTTTAGATCTACTTGGAATGGGAAGAACTGCAGGCTTCGTCTTGTTCCATGTCTTTGTCTCCCTTCTCTTTCTCCTTGCCTTTAAGCGCTGTCACAGTAGCAGACTTGGCCTTTCTCAAGAAGTCAGGAGAGAAAACTTGCTTGTAGCAAGGTCCAATCATATTGGCTTTGGCAACCATCATTGCACTGAGCGTGGATGATTGCAATGATCCTCTGAAGTCCGTCTTGTTTTTTCGGACTTGGCTGAACAAACGCTCACAAGAGGCGTTGCTGTGTGGTATGGACAGGATTCCCAACATAAACTAAGACAGTCTGTCAAATTGTTGCTGTCCGAAGCTCTCGACTGAAGCAAGCCATCCCCACTTTCTGTCTTCCCTTTCATCTTGTCTAATGTGATCTGGTAGAGAGTAGGACTGGAAACAATTCCACTGTATGTGAAGTTCATCAATGGCAGTCTGAACATCTTCATCATCTTTCATCAGCACAAGAGAAGGGAATCGCTTGACAAAAAACTCGAGATTTGACCAGTGATGGTTGGAAGCGACGTGATCTTCGGAGTCTGTTGCACTGCTGTACTCTGCCGATAGTTTCGGTGCTTCACTGAGGAGGCATGCAGGTCGATGTCTTTCTTGCCACCATGACCGATGTTTATGTCGCATCGGCACGATTTACAGAAAGCAAAGGTGTCTCCTTTGTCCGAGGCTGTGATGAAGTCGTACGTTTCCGCATAATGTTTCGAAAACTTCACTTTTGCTTTCGCTTTTACAGCTTTCGCGTCTGTCTTCTTCGAAGCCATTGTGCAAGAAAGCTGGCGCGCAGGAGCTGTTTACATGGCCCTCTGCGCACGCGCATGTGTGACGGAAGTTTCGCTTTCACGCAGCTGTCTTTTTACCGCGTTCTGACGAAAACAGAGCTAACCGGATAAAATATCAAAATCGATAATTTAAAATTCGGGAATTTTCATCGATTTACCGGATTTTCCGGGCAGCTCACACATTTCTGGACATTCCCGAAAAATTCGGGAGGGTTGGCAGCTATGCAGTGTGAAATGACAAACAGAGACATATACAGAGGGATAAAGAGAGAGAGAAAAATTGGGGGAGGGGGTGGAGAGAGACAGAAAGAAAGAATAAGGGGGAGCGGGAGAGAAAAGGGGGAGAGGGAGAGAAAGGGGGGGGAGAGAAAGAGAGAGAGAAAGAGAGAGAGAGAGATGATTTTTGAGTGAGCGAGCACAAGAGAGACAGAGAGAGAGAGAGAGAGAGAGAGAGAGAGAGAGAGAGAGAGAGAGAGAGAAGATATTTTTGAGCAAGCGCAAGAGAAAGAGAGAGAGAGAGAGAAAGAGAGAGAGAGAGGGAAAGACAGAGAGAGATACAAGACCTAATGTCAATACAGATTTGAATTTCTGTTCTAAAGTTTTGGCTGCTCACTCAGGAGACTGCACTGCCAGTATAGCATTACCCACATCCAAGCAGTAAAGAGAAAAGGTTCCTGTGCTGACATTACTGACCTCATGTCAAAACTTACCATAACTTTCTGTATGGAACCTGATCTGCTTGCTGGCGAGGTTACATTGCCATGAACAATTTAATCCACCATCCTCATCCCTTCTCCCCAGTGCTGAACTACTTAGATGTTAGAAATTTCCTTTGTTTGCATTTAAAAACAAGATATATAACCAAGTAACTGAATCTGATGAAACTGTCAACACACTGGGCCACTAAATGTAGCAAAAGCCATCTCTTTATGTACACCACACAAAAGCCAGTCCAGATCGATTTTGAAACTGTTCATCCTATCAACCAACAAGCTCAAATTGGGGTTCTCTTCTTTTCTAAGATGGACAAGACAAACAACAGATTTCATTCTCTCTATTAACACTCACCAAAATCTAGGAGACAAATAAGGGGGAGTGGGAGGGTGAAGTGCCACAAACCTAACATCTCACTTCAATATTTCCTTCAACAGAGCTAGTCAAAATCAAGGGAAACAGAAAAATACCTAGGCCAATCATCATCTCTCCCACTATCAGCCCAATGCAGTCAGGCACAATTGGATACAAATGTTCAGCAACAACAGGCTAAGGGTGGAAGGGGGAGTAATGCACTACTTATAACCTTTTGCCAGGCATAGTGATCGGGGAATGCTGTCTCATTAGGCAGAAATGCCCCATTTCTCCAGTCTGTCCATTATCTGCCCGTGCACCAGCGGTTTCAGACCTGCAGCTCCCCAAGCCTTGATCCCATGACGGGAGAAATGGAGAACATGCCACCTATCCTTCCCTTACGGCTTTGCACATCCCTCTCCATAGTCTCATGTCCCCTATGGCAGTGGGGACCGAGGATGGAGAGTTCCCCCCCCCCCCCCCACTGATGCTTCTACTATCCCTACTGCAGACAGCAGAAATGGGATGGAAATTTTAGTTTTCTCTCCTTTTCCCTAGAAGGGGAGACCAGAGACTTGAATAGAAAGACAAATTCAAGATTTTGCTGGAGATCACAGTGTCACTTGATAGTCATAAATGGTCAGCCTGCATGAGCATAATAAGCAATAAACATTAATGGTTCATACTCCTCCAAGCCCTTTGCAGCACTGTGTTAAAAAAGGCCACAATCCTCTGCAGTGTGAAAGATAAAGACCATATGCTGCAGAACAAGATGTCCATCTCACTCTCCATGTCTCTGGGCAGACATCAGTTTGCAGAGGCTGTCCTACTCTGGCAGATGGGAGTGTAGGGTGGGACTGTTCCCTCCCCCTCACCCCCGGCCTCTCCTCCTTCCTGTGGCAATGGTGGAAGGGGGTGATGGCAGAAAATGGTTTTCCTATAAGAAATCTGTTTGTGGCCAGCATCATGTATGGAGATCCCTATACCTTTAGCAATTTGTCAGTGTGGCAGGGCTGGTGTCTAGTTTTTTGATCACACCATGTCGCACACAAAGAAAATGGGATAAAATGATTTCACACAAGTCAAAAATATTGTCAGACCAGATTCTATTTTTGTGTACGAATACGACCATACATACTTTTATTCCTACAGCCCAGACAGCCAAACCAATTTCAATGCCGCTAATCACTCCGCCGTAAAAATTCAAACCGAACTTCAATGTATAAATCTTTCATCAAAACCCAATCTCTTAATTCCTAACATAAAAATAACATGAAAAATTACCTGAATTTGATTACACTCTTTTATGTTTACTAACTTATTTTATTAATATTTCCAGCCACTGTGAATGTCATTCATGGTCGAATGTAATGAATGTAAATGCATTCACACCCACTCACAGAAAGAAATCTAAACTCTGATTTAAAGAAGATAACCTGTTAACAGTGATAAATCCTAGCTGACATGTAATTACCTGCAGATGCACACACATCCCCCCCCCCCCCCCCCCCCTGTTTCTTTGGTGGACTTACAGCAGGATGGAAATGCTAGATGTCTCGCCTTTTCCCTAAAAGCACAAGTCCTGAAGGGACAGACAGGTAACTGCATAATTTGATGGTGATCATTGTTTCACTTGATAGGCACAAATGGTCATGTAAAATAAAGCTACAAGCATTTACAGATATATCTTTCTTGTGTTGTATTTGTAGTTTAAGCAAACATATACATGTGGATTAGCAATGGCAATTTTTGCAATATGGCTTTTAGTCAACAACTTCTCCCACTGGAAAATATAGCGTCACTGTCTCTTTCTCTCTCTCTCCTCTCTCCCTCTCCATGCTGAACCAAATGATCACCTGTGGAGCCATGAGGGGTAGTTTGATATGGGCGAGCAGCTTAGACAGATTCTTGCGGCGCGTGGTCAAATCGTGCTTGGCCCACTTCACCAAAGCCTCGAAGATGGTCTCCTCATTGGGCACGTTGAGGTCGTCACTGGCCAAAAGCTTGCATACCTCATCACAAGGCAGCATCAGGAACTCCGAGTTATGCATCACCTCCACAAACATTTCCTGGGAAAGAGATGGACAAAAATCATGTTTACTTTTTCATGCATGCAAGAACACATCGCAGCAGTCTATACACATTATGTACATATAATTCCAGTATGTAGTCAAGTGGATCATTGTTGGACTTCAACTGAAAGGACCTGGGTTCAAATCCACCTTCACACTTGCACCTAGTGGAGACTTTTTCAATCGCCCAGGTCAACTGAAATCACATCACTGGCTGGCTTAAGGAAACGTGAAAACACCCAACATGCACACCCACCAAAGATGCTGACTAAGCAACAATACAGAGGAATGGGTTCAGCTTGCCTAACAATCTGAGATCTCCCTGCTCCACCATGTGTGTAATGCCCAATGAGCCCAACTGAGTTTGAAAGAATAAAATTATGTAACACTACTACTACTACGACTAACAACAACAACAACAACATCATCATCATCAAAAAACAATAAGTTCATACCAACTGAATTTGCTGACAAACAAAACTGTTTTAGCGAGGAATAGCTTTGGAGATTCTGGGGCCAGTTGAAACTTCTCCATGTATATAGAGATTCCCGACTGACTTCTGACCAAAGAAGGATTCTGTTGTGTCTCATGTCCCCTATGGCAATGACCACCACACTCACACTGTTCCCATCCTGAAAACAGCAATGACCACCTCACTCACCGTCCCCATCCTGAAAACAGCAATGACCACCTCACTCACCGTCCCCATCCTGAAAACAGCAATGATCACCACACTCACACTGTTCCCATCCTGAAAACAGCAACGACCACCTCACTCACACTGTTCCCATCCTGAAAACAGCAAACCACCTCACTCACCATCCCCATCCTGAAAACAGCAATGACCACCTCACTCACACTTCTCCAACCCTGTCATTTTTCAAAAACAATGACTGTTTACCCACAGATCTGGATAATCATACTGACCATGACATAATTGTTGGCCACTTTGTAGAGGTCAGTGCAGCCCTGTGCATCAGCGAACTGGCGGATGCCGATACAGTTGGAGGGATGAAGCTGTTTCATGAGGAAGGAGCAGCAGGCCTCTACCACTTCTGACAACTGTAGCAGACAGGCTGTGGACAGCAGGCACTCCACTGTCTCCTCCTTCAGCTCTATGCGACCTGAAACAACGGTTTTGTCACTATTTAATTCAAACACATTCTTCTAAATTCATCCCAACACCTGAAACAACAGTTTTGTCGCTATTTAATTCAAACACATTCTTCTGAATTCATTCCAACACTTGTAGCAGGTAGGTATGGCAAAGGTTCAGCCCTCTACTACTATCTGCTTCAACCCTCTACTATTGTACCTGTTTCAATGAGTTAATACTGAAACTGCTTCTAAGCTATACTACTGCACCTGATTCAATGTTCTACAAACCTAAACCTCACAAACATCTTCTCTACACTCCATCTGAAGGATGCCTGATGAAAAGAGAGAATTTGTGGTCTTAAATAACTGTCGATATTGGTTTATCTAATCCGAATGGCAGAAACCGAAGTGAGGGAAGATGGGAAGGAGCTTCCATGCACTGATTTTCTTTCAGTTTTTCTGACAGCTGTAGCCCATAACAAGCATCCCAAAGTGTCCTGCTTCTGCTCTATGTGATCTGAAATGACACAACTATTTCTTCAGTTTATCTTTACATTGCAGCTGATATCAGTTTTATTTCTATTTCAGTAGTGCCTTAGATCTGTCTAAAATGAAGAGACAAGCACATTTTATCTTATTTGACAGCTGTGGCAGATATGGAAAGCATCCCAGTGTCTCTTCTTTCAGATCTATGTGACCCGACACATCCCAAACATTAATTTTCCTTTTCACGCCAACCGATGAAGATCTGATGAGGAGGGAAAAGGCCCAAATGCTAAAGGAAACAAAAATGTGGTCTCACGTTATTTCATCTACATTTATGCATGTTTAAAATTTTAATGCATTTCTGAAAGGCATAGTCTGGCAAATAACCTCCAAGGACATAACACTAAACTTCAACGATGTGATTCTCTTTCCATTTAAATCTGACATTTAGCAGACCAAGCAACAGGCATTCTAATGTCTTCTGCTTCAACTCCTGGCGACCTGAAATGCCACACTTGTTTTATCAATTTATTTCAAAACTGTACTAACTTATCAGGTTTATTACTATTTCAGTGTGTTTTACAGCTTTGTGCACCTTTAAACGTCACAAACACGGTACAGTCTTTTCACAGGCCCACGTGACAGCTGCTGCAGATCTTTATCAAGCAGCTCCAACAACTCATTATGCCCTGAATTGCTATACAGATTACATCTTGCCCAGTATGTTTGACAGCCATTATTAATTTCCATCCATTCTCCACATAAACAGATGTGATGAAAGAAAATTGGAAGAACAGTTCCTGCCTAAAATAGATCATTTTGATACATTACCAGCATTCTTCGAAAAGAGGAGGGGGAGGGGAGCTAGGTTCTGCATAAAAACGACTTTACCTTTGACAATAAAATCTTTCTAGATGCGAGTGTCTCTCTCATATTATGTCCCCTCCCTAACCATCCATCATTACGTCTCAATAATGACCGACAACATCAATACACGATAGACTATCAAAATCAGAATAATCATTTTCTCCTGTCTGCTCCCCTGTCCTCCATCTTCTCCATCCAATTCTATCCTGTAGGCCATCAAACCAAAGTATTTACAACAGCAAAAGAGATGATAAGACAGTTCCACAGTACCTCACTACCACCAGCAACAAATGGAATATTCTGGAAGGAGAGGAAGTCCTTACTGTCTCCTAAAGACGCCAGTAGACAAGCTCTGATGCCATTAGTTCCTGGCTCGTTTCCCATGACTGCTGTCATTACCCAGTCTGCCATGTCTATTGTTGGCGCACGCCGGCACAGCAAAATGAGTTTGTTCACGACTACAAAGCTCGGGTAATGTCTGCCCTGCTTCTGTGGCGTTATATGTATCACCGGTATTAAAAAGACGTCTGTAAAATTGAATAACCAACAGTGCAATTTTTTCCTACACCAGCAAAGGACTGAAATAAAGAAGCATCACCATTGATGCCTTTCTCCCCTGTGACTACTAGTATTACAATCTTCAAGTCATAAAACAGGTAGTAACTTATATAACCGTCATGTACCGATATGTATTGCATAGAACTGACAACAGCTTAAGTCAAACGTTCCTGATTCCTGAATTCGTCTGTCTTTGAATACACGAAAAGTACACATGAATACAGTAATTATTTCTAAATTTGGGAGGTCTGGGGTGGTAATGGCAACAAAAAACAAAAAACAAAAAAACAAAAAAAACAAACAGTGACGGTCATGATTAAACCATTCTAAAAATCTACCTCCCTCTTTAATTTTTAAACAAATTTTATTACAGAAAATTTGGACTTTGTACTTCTTAATGTCACTGTGACCTTGACATTTCAACTGAAACGACGACGGGAAATCACTTCGTACTTTTCAAAGTACTATGACTTTTTAGAAGGTCCGATTGAAATAAAATATGATGTGAAGCAAAGACAACCACAGACCGTCACCTAGGTGAGAACAGTTGTTACTGACCTCTTGTCCTGTAAACTTGTTTTTTAACTTTCCAACAGTCAACATCTCTGACCCAAAGTTGGTAAAGGTCCACCCAGAAACAGCTGAGAAAATATTCCAACACATTTTTTGTCACATACACACTCACACGCAATCGTACATATACACACATCTCTCTCCGGTCATACCCTATCTCTACCCCCCCATTTTCTTTCTTTCTTTTTTTTTTTTTTTTGAAAGACTAAAAAAATCTAACCTTGGAGTAATGAAGAGTAAAAAAAAAAAAAAAAAAAAAAAAAAGGGGAGGGAACAGGGAAAGAGAAAGGGATTAGGCAGGAAAGAGAGGGAGGAAGCATCAGTATAATTCTAATTAGAAGCAGACCCATAGTTGCCGATGTATAATGCAACAGTCCTGGCCTGATTAAAATGCGACCTGAACCCCAAACCACTTCTGAGACTGCAAATTAGAAGAAGGCAGCAGATAAAGGGAAAGGGGGAGAAGAAGGGAAGGAAAGGGAGAAGAAGACAAAGGGAGTGAGAAACAGACATAAGGAGAGAGATTGGAGAGAGCGAGAGAGAGAGAGAAGAGAGACAGACAGAGAAATGTGTGTGAGAGAGAAAGAGAGATAAAAAGAGACAAAGAGAGAGTGAGAGAGAGAGAGATCGACAGAGAGAGAAAAAGAGACAGACAGGCAGGCAGGCAGACAGACACAGAGAAACAGATACAGAGAGAGAGGGGGCAGGGAGGAATACGGAATATTAAAAGCAGACTTGTTGGCCCAAAATGTAGGAGATGGAACAGAACAGGCACAAAGACACCGACATAGGAAGCGGAAAAAAGACATACACACACAGACAACAACAACAACAACAACAACAAAAAGTCAACAAAAACAGAAAACAAAACAAATACAGGATGTGGGTAGCTGGAAAGTTCGGGTTCCACGCTCCTGCTACCCAAACAGAGACTACTTCCCTTTCTCTCCTTACCTCTCTTCTCCCTCATGCATGTGCCATGACTGTTCTCGCCATTGCCATCTGCCCTGACCTTGACCCACTACACCCAAACCTCTCCATCTGAGCCCCTCCTCTGACATTTCCATTCCCAATTGTGCCTCTCATTTTCACCCTCCAGATATTTTTTTCCCTTTTGTTTTTGTTGTTGTTGTTGTAATTAACCAGAATGGTCAACACCACTGATGAGTTCTTGTCAAGCTTATGTCTTCTGTCTCTATCTCTTGTAATTCACATTAAATATTGTTTATAGCTGATAAATAATTATATAAAACTATATTCAAGCTAAATTTTCACGTGTGCGTTTGTTTTCCACTTGCTTTATCTTTGGATCATTTGTATTTCTAAATTCAGAATTGAAAAAAAAAAAAGAATATAACTGCAGTCTTTGGGGGGGGGAGGGGAGGGGGGGTGCGAGGAAAAGAAAAGAGACAGATATTAACAGAGACATAAGGAAATCGCTGTGACTGACAAGGACACTTTATTTTCGAACCAGTGAATATTGTTATTGGCTCAACCGCCCCATAACAAATATCCCTCGGCTGCAGCTCTTCCAATATTGACCCAGTCAACACTCTCCCCAGTATCGTGCATAAAGTTGGTCGGAGGGCAGTGAATGGAAAATGAAAATAGGAGAGGGGGAAGGAAGGATGAAGGGGAGAAAAGGGAGGGAGGGAGGGAGGAAGAGAAAGAAAAAGAGAGAGAGAGACAGAGCGAGATAGAGGCAGAGACAGTGAGATAGCTAATTAGCCAGCTCTAGCTAGCTAGCGAGCGAGCGAGCGAGCGAGAGAGAGAGAGAGAGAGAGAGAGAGAGAGAAGAGAGAGGAGAGAGAGGAGAGAGAGAGAGAGAGAGAGAGAGAAACAGTTCTCAACATGTATGTAACAAAAACACAAAACCAAACAAAAACTTTTCAATCTGCATGATTGCCAGCATGCTTTGTGCAGAGCAAAAATCACACGGCACATCAGTCTGCACCACATAATCACACAAGAAGCACTTATGTCATTGTATCGTATAACCACCACCACCACCACCACCACCATCACCCGCACGAGCAATGACAGACAAGCTGAACGAACTACGCCCTTTACGGTGCTCGTATAACGAGATCTTATTAATTCATATTATTACCTCGACTGGATTTACCTGACAACAATCTGGCTTTAACTGACAATCTCAGAACCGGACTTAAGGAACGCTGCTTTTTTTTGTCAACTGCCCATTTTCCACTTCGCACCCATTCAGGAAAAAGCTGTGATTAGACAGGCATCACAATCACAAAAGGAACACGAACATAATAGTTTTCTTTTACCTGCCTGAGATCATTACTATATCGAACACCCTGTCTTGCTGTGCTGTCGTATGTTGAGGTACAAAATATTTACTGTCCCTTGGCAACGAACTATTAGTCCTTTTCTCCCTTTGGACGAGGCGGCTGGTAAGTCTTGTCTTTTCTCCTTCTTTTTCTATTTGGTGTTTGTCCGTCTGTCATCTTGCGTTTACGCCTGACAAAGGCCAGTTGGCCGAAGATTTGCGCCTTTGTCTTGTCAGTTGTATTAAAGACGCCTTCTGATTCTATTTTTATGTTTTTTCTGGTTCCTATTAATGAAAAGTTGAGTAGCTTGACCAATCGGCCATGCACCTTCCACAACCATCAACACGAACGTAAGGGACAAAAAGCACGGCAAAACCACAATCCGTTTCTTCATGAAAAAAAACAAAAAAAACAAAACCCTGCAGAACAGCAAAACTGTTTACTCTTAACAATGTAAACACAAAATTTCCTCAACAACCGATGTTCCTGTTTACTTCTGGACACTAGTTCAAGATCCCAGTCCCATCCGGCTGGTATGATTTTCTGGCTCGGAAAAAGTAATATAGTTATGGGTGTTGCTCAGTTTCTTAGTACTGAACCAGTCAACACATCCTTTCTCTCTTCACAGGATGTTGTGCATGGTGGATGTGATAAAATAAAAGTCTAGCAGACAGGGATGGGGACGGCAGGACGGTGGAGAAAGGATGGAAGGAAGTAGACAGGGTGGAACGAAGTGAGAAAACGAGAATCAGATTTCAGAGAGATGCAACAACACAAAGTACAAATGATTCAAACGTATGGGCATAAAGGCCTTAAAATGTGGTGGATATAATTTACACAATGTGCATAAAAACATCTGTAACAGTGACAGCAACAGTAACGACAAAATATAATTTGCACAATAGCCTGTATTATTATTTTTTTTTTTTACAGAGCACAGTACACGTGCAGCCCTACAAAGACTGAGCTCAAAAATACCACAGCACTAACCTTGACGTCACTGCACCATTTAACTACTATCGTCACCATCACCCGCACAAGCGATAACAGACGACAAGCTTAAGTACAACCAGCACTTAACTTGCGCAATTATCTCAAGCAGCTTAACCAATAAAAATTTCGGCCGAGTTTAATAAAAACCCAGTCGCTTTTCAGTGTCCATTTTCCCCCTTCCTTTTTTACTCGTTATCATTCCCGGTCCCCCGTGGGGATGCCGGGGGCTCTTTCAGTATAAACAATATCCCCACCTTCTGGAAATTCTGTGCTACACGTCTCTTTTCTGTCACTCCGTTTCTTTCTTCCTCCTTTGTTTTATGTCATTTCTTCCTATCATTTTTTCTGTCACCTGATGTGTTTGATAAAATCTTACGTACTTTTTCTGAGGATTGAAATTGGGTACATGTGTTAAGTGCATTTTTGGCTCTTGGGAGGTGAGATATGGGGAAGCAATTTTAGGTATTTTATGCCCGTTTTTATACATGTTTTGGTGTTCTTAGATATGCTTTAATTTATATTCAGTGTGTTTAAATCCCCTGTGCGATAAATTGGATGGAGTGGTCAACGCCGGGGGCATGTCCTTCGATTATGTGCTCGAACGCATTGATATGTGCACGAAATTTTTTTTTTCTTTGTTCCTGTTGTAGTTTTGTATGTTTCGAAGCGATTATAGCCCTTATATGGCTCTACGAAGTCGGCTGGGCTTTAAACAACAACAACAATAACAATACCTCGTCCTCCACAAACAAACCTGGGATTACACGGACATCATAAGGACAGCAAAGAACACGTAAATTACTTATTATTTCTTTCACCTGCCAGGGAAT
Organism: Monoplex corrugatus; assembly: GCA_030674185.1. Taxonomy (NCBI): domain Eukaryota; kingdom Metazoa; phylum Mollusca; class Gastropoda; order Littorinimorpha; family Ranellidae; genus Monoplex; species Monoplex corrugatus. The sequence continues at coordinate 37,224,749 of CM060310.1, forward strand.
ATTATATTCTGGGACTATAATTATATCGATCACCCTGTCTTGCTTTGCTGTCGTATTTTGAGGAACAAATACCTGCTGTCCCTTAGCAACGAACTATTTGTGGAAAGTTGAACACGCAGACTGACCAGCCGTGCACCTTCTACAATCATCATCAGACAGACCATTAGGCGAAACAACTCGGTACCAGACACAGCAAAATCACTCTGTCCTCATGATCAATACAGCAGCAGACACATCGAATTCGTTTTCTTTAATGCAAAACACCAAAAAGAACAGAAATAACAAATCCGTTTTCTTTTTTTTTCTTTAAGCAAAACATTAGTGAAAGCTGAAATAGCAAGTTCCGTTTTCCTTAACGACGTAAACTCCTTTCCTCAACAATTTCTGTGTTTTGATTTCAGATGTGACTTCAAGATTCCTAGCCCCAGATGGCTGCCTGTAATGTTCTGGTCCTCCAAATTAATGTAGTTATGGGTGTTGCTTTTCCCCCCAAATATTCAACCAGTTAACATGTCTCCCCCCCCCCCCCCTCACACCAGGCATACATTTTGACATGGGGGTTAAGGGAGTGGAATGGCTGGATGACAGGGATAAAAAATGAAACAGCTGGAAGAGGAGGGCGGTGGTGATGAAGCAGAACGAAGCAGAAAAATCAAAGAGTCAGGAATCCTATGACTCATGTAGGAGGTTGAAGTAATTGTTGACAGTGATTAAGAGTTATGACTTGATCATGTGCACATGCACACTGCGTGTCTCCCACCACTCCCTTCTCTTCCCACATTAGTTGGCTGGCTTTCCCTTAAATACTAACCCCCCCACTACCACCCCATCCCTCCCGCATTTCCAACATCCCATTAGTTAATTTCTTTAAACTACTACTACCCCTCTCGCCCCCCCCCCCCTCCCACACATCCACTTCCTCCAATTCCCCCTAAACCACCGAGCCCCGTCGTACCTTACCATTGCTTTTTTCCCCTTTTTACATCCATCCATCACCTTTGTGCACGACGTATGCATTGCAGGACAAACTGGCCACACAGGGTGATGGATGGGAAAATGATGGTGTGCAAACGTGTGTGTTTGATATTGTGTGTCTTGGCGACATTTTCTCCACTCTGTTCTCTGCAGGAGCTGCCAGCGGCAACCACGATCAATGTCCTGTGCATTTTGGTCATGTGGAAAATCCCATTACTCCTCTTCCCAGTTCGTCACTGCTTGCAAGTTCACATACTTCTTGGCCAAGCCAACTGTGATAGTTTCCTCTTCTCCTTCTGTTATATACAGCCATATTCTTTCTTTGCAAAACCAGGATGACCATTAAATTCGTTCTGCTTGAAATTTTAGCATCTGTTCTTGCAAAATACAACCGAGACAGTTAAAACATCTACTCATATGTTCTCTGATCAACACGAATTTCGCAGTTACCAAAATCCACGACGACTGCTAACAACGATACATTTTTTTAAAACATAGGACAATTTGAAAGACCTCAAGTTTCTGTCACAGCGTTTCCTTTTGCAAAATTGCAACTGTTATTTAAAGATGTCATTCTTCAATTCTAAAGAATTCATTTTATCACCAAAAGAAGGCAAATTGCAGTTTGTTAAAAAAAATTGTAAACGAGGCAGGCACTGATGCAGAAAGCCGATAAAGAACCTGATCTCTCATTCTTTCAACTTTTAGAAGAAATTAATATACGACAGAAATGTTTAAGAGATGTTTCTGCCATATGCACAAAAGGCACAGTGGCACAGTTCAAACGAGTTGTCATCAATTACGATACGTCTTTTATCAACAAGTCGCCACAAAAAAAAAAAAAAAAAAAAAAAAAATCTAATGTGCATATCAAATGAAGGATTTTAAATGATTTATTGTGACTACGGGCGAGTTCAGACAAACATGACACATTTGATTCAAGATGATTACGCCTTAGTATCTATATAGTATTTTTCTACGTACGTGTGTGTGTGTGTGGATGCGAGCGCGCGCACGCGTGCGTGGTGCGTGTGTGTGGTGCGTGCGTGCGTGCGTGCGTGTGTGTGTGTGTGTGTGTGTGTGTGTGAGCGTGTGAGTAAACAAGAGAAGGGAGACAGAAGAGTCTTTCATAAGTGTCATATCATGATTATTAGTGTGAATGTCATGTACATTAACACTGGAGCTATCGTGTGCACACGCATGTATAAGTTGCAAAATTACAGACATCTCCTTGTACTCAGTACATGCAGCACATCCGTGCATATATGCAGGTTGACATTTCCTTGTGTTCAGTGTGCGCAGCATATTTATGCATGCTTGAAAGAGAAGAGAGGGGATAGTCTATGACTATACAAAAGGCCTGCTTGGCATTGAAACGAAGTTCCAGCCTTCCAGACTGCACGGGTTCGAATCCGGCTTGAGGAAGAATAAACGTGTGGGCAACCTCCAGTCTACACAGCTCTGAATGGGACCCGACACTGCTCACGTGTGGGGAAGCTAAAGCAGCGAGCTGAGGAGATAAGCACAAGGCCATCCTCAAAATACTGACCCCAAGGAAAGGTAAGTCTCGATCGACCCACTTCCTCAGAACCTCAGGCTATGGGACATCTATCATCATCATCATGTGCCCTGCCGCATGGCGTTGGCGATCATGGCCCTCCATATGTATCTATCCTTTGTTGCCGCAAGCACATCTTCCACCTCTGTCCTCAGCCACCCTGCAAGTCCGTCCAATATTTTCTCCCTGGATCTACCAGGTGTTCTCTTTCCCTCCAGCTTCCCTGTTGTGACCAAGTGCTCTAATTCCCCTTTCCTCATAAAATGGCCTTAAATGTTGCCCGTCTTTACCTAATATTCCTTATGAATGATCTTCCTGTGTCTACCACCATCAATACTGTCTCGTTTGTTTTCATTGCTGTCAATGGAACATTTTTCTTAGAAACCACGTCTCGGTGCCTCAGTCTTGTTCTGGTTTTGCATGCTGACTGTCCACACCTCACAACCGTCTAGCATTATCGGTTCTGTTAACATTTAAGGACTCTCTTCCTGATATTAACTGATAGGCATTTGTTGGTCATAATACTTTTCATCTTCTTGAATGCTGTTTTGGCTTGGAATGCTACTTTGGCAACACTTGTCATTTACATTTACATGTCGAACAGTACACGTACACTCTGACCATAGCAAATGCACTTTAGACACACCCTTCCCATCCCCCTACCTGTGTAGGTGTACTGCACCAGGGCAGCCAGGGCTTCGGGATCCACGTCCTTCAGCTCCACCTCCTCCATGTTGGCCTCCCGCACGTTGTTCATGAACATGGCGGCAAAATAGTCGGAAGCGGCACTCAGCACCAGGCGGTGGGCCGGCAGACGCTTGGGACCTGCGATCAGCACCACGTCGCACAGCTGCCGCTTGGACGCGCACGTCTCCATCTTGCGCATCAGGCGCTCGGCGTGGTTGTGGGAGCGGAACTCATCTCCCCCCACCTCCTCCATGCGCGCGCCGTTGGGGAAGTTGTGGGTGGCGTGGTGAGGGTTGTGGTGGTGGTGATGGTGGTGGCCGTTGCTGTTCTGGAGGCTGGCATAGGTGTTGTGGACCAGGTACCTGCACACACACACAAAAAATGATAGGTTAACTATAAAATCATGCTTTGGTGAAGTGCTTTTGCATTGTAAAAGTTTGGAGAAGTGCAAGAGGTACCTGCACAAACAAAAAAGACATGTGAACTATAAAATCAGGCTTTGCTGAAGTGCTTTTGCATTGTAAAAGTTTGAAGAAGTGACCATCAGACACTAAAAGACACCACAGAAGGTAGGGTTAAACAGAAAGCAATATACTACACTCTACATGCTTGATGTCGTATTCTGAATTGTATGTCCTTTATGTGCTCTAAATTCTATGATCTTAGTACAGAAGAGTTGAACTAAAGATCAGCTATGATGCTTCAGACAAGAAGATACATCAGAATCATCCACCCACCCGAATCTCTCTTCAGGAAATGGGGGTAGCTCGAGGGAATATCCAGACCAGGATGTCGTCAAAAGTGCGAGTGATTAAAGAGCGAGATGCCCTTTGGTATTACCAAGCAGATACAGAAAAGTCACTGGAACAAGGACATGGTAGTACATCTCTATAAGTACACTGACGTCACTGTCCTGATTGGCGACAATACGTGAAACTGTGCCTGAAACTTGTGACAGGATTTGACAGTTGAGTAACTTTAAGAAGTTAATCTCTCTCTCTCTCCTCTCTCTCTCTCTGTGTGTGTGTGTGTGTGTGTGTGTGTGTGTGTGTGTGTGTGTGTGTGTGTGTGTGTGTGTGTGTGTGTGTGTGTGTGTGTGTGTGTGTGGTGTGTGTGTTTAATGAAATAACGGTTTAAATAACTGTACTACGTATTTGGGAAAAAAGACAAACTATGAAAGAAATACTGTAGAAATCAAGCAGCCTGTCACCAAGGATAACATGCAGACTCTCACGGAAAAATTTTTTTCAAACACTACATCGTGCAGTCTAACAATACAGAAACAGAAGAACACGACAGCATAAAGCCTTTCTGCCGTCATATCATATAAACAATGACCAACATCAAACTGCTAATGTCAATCAATATGCCATCCAACTGACATCAACAATGCAAATACGCTCTGTCGAAGTATGTGTACGTACTGGTAGTACATGTGTAATCACCAATGGCATGCGAAATCATCAGACAAACTCCTCAAGCAACAAAGGTCTGCAAACCAACAAGTCCTACCTATCTCTCAATGTCTCTCTTCTCATGTTTGTCATTTTCCTGCATCTCACGCACACAGCACACTCTCACACACACAATACCTTCACTACAATGCAGCCACACCTTATATTCTTCCTTAAAACACTTCAAGGCAAAGCGTACGCGACCACAGGATCCATACACACTCCCCACCACTATACTACACTACTAAATAAAAGGAACCAGCACTGTCACAAGTGAAAAAAACCGCTGTTTCTAAGCTGGTGTTGTCTGCTTGTGAACAAGCAAGAAAAGGAACAAAGAAAATATTGCCGACGTCAGTACATTTTAAAACAAAAGCTTAAATGAGGTTTCATTCAATGAACTTGGTTACTTGCCAAAGGAACATAAATTCACGCCTGCTGGTCAAGCATTTATTTAAAACAGAATACAGAGACCAGATTTGTATTGTTACACGTTAACTGACAATTGTGCAAAAATCACACGTTTTGGCACACATTTTCCCAAAGATCTTTGCCCATTTTATGACAAGGTATTGTAGGTTTGAGAAGCAGACCTCCTTAATCCCCTCTGGTTAATTACCCAAACCATACGACTGGCCATATTCACAATCAATTTCATCATTACAATCACTTAATTAAACGACATGCGTGCCATCCGTTAAAGTAAAACTAACACTATCCCAATCATGGAAACGTGGTTTATTCAACACTTTCAGATTTGACAAACTACAGCAGTCCGTCTGTTTAAACTCCACAGGTTCCTGTGGGTACAGGTAGGGTTCCATCTCAGTGCCAGGTGTGAAGCCTCTCTTCCCAGCTTTTTTTCTCCCCACTTTTCTACAGCTCAGCCAATGTGTCTGAGGGTCCTAATGGAGGCGATTTGCCGCATGCCTCACCTGTCGTCTGCTGCGCTAATGACTGGGGTAGGAAAGACATTGAAACCCACCCCCAACGGTAAGTTCACGTCACCAGGGGGCTATAATTCACCCCGCCTGTCACTTCTTTTTCCCCTTACGTAATGAGCTTCTTTCGCTCGTACCTGGTTGAGTTTTCGGTGCGTTCTGTTGATGTGTTGGTTTGTCTGCTTGCTTAAAAGCTTCCTTGCTTTTGGCTTAACCCTTTGACTCCCGCACCCTATTTACCAACTGCAAAAACTTAACCCTTTGACTTTTCTAACCTTATCCATCAGCTTTCTGCAGGAAGCTGGTGGATAGTGTGATGGAGTCAAGAGTTCAGTTTTTGCTTTGCAAGCATGGCTGACAACGCAGGATCCTGATGGACAAGGTGCGGGAGTCAAAGGGTTATGAAGCAGTAACAATCATGTTCAGTCCTCACCAAATAAAACCGCAATAAGCTCAGAAATTAACAGACACGTTAATCTCACGACAGACTTGATAAAAACAAACCAAAGAACGGTACATTATTCTTCCAATTACGAAAGCAAAACAAAACAACAAAACAAAACAATAAAAAAAAAAAGCAGGAAAACAACACTATCTAGTTCCAAAAACAAAGCGAAAACTCTTTCAAACAAAACTCAAAACAAGAAAAACAAAATCCGCCTCAGCAGACAGCTTTACAAACAACCATCAGACAAAGATAGAAATAAGACAGCTGCTGAAAACCAAACTCAGCTCACCCACCTGAACAAACTACAACTGGAGCAAAATGTCAGAAGATCGTGAAAATATGATTAAGAAAATAAAACACAAAGACAGAGATGGGGAAACGGGATTGAGACAGAAGGAGAGCGAGCGAAAAGAAGAAAGAAAGGTGGGGGGTGGGGGTGGGGGTGCAGGAGGGATAGAATGAGAGTATGAGAGTGAGCAAGCAAGAGAAAAAGGAGGAGGCGAAAGAGGAGGCGAGAAAGAATACAAAAACAAATATCTGATTCGTTATATATGAAAGACTCAAGAATTGAATAACAAAATATACTTTCTTCGGCAAAATGACATGATAAGCTATCACAACGCTCGCAGACAGTCCAAAATACAGGAAACGACAAGCCGTTCTGACATCTAAGCAGCCACACTTCAGTCGTACAAAAACTGAATTAGAGATTGGAAACAACGTGGGAGAGATTTAGATTGCATGGAGGTAGGGAGGCAGAGAGAGAGAAGAAAGGGGGAAAGAGAGGGGGGGAGAGAGAGAGAGAGAGAGAGAGAGAGAGAGAGAGAGAGAGAGAAAGAGAAAGAGAGAAAGAGAAGAGAGAGAGAGGACAAACCAAGTACACATACACAAACAGCTTCATCTAAACGTAAAGTTTGTGATACCAACAATAAATCATTTTTGTAGAACTCTGCTCTCCATACTACCTACAGAAATACTGATATCGCATGCACGCACACACACACATACACACACAGATATAAAAAACAATATTACACATGTACAAAGCGCAAGCGTAATTTATACGTAAGTACTAATCACACACGCGCGCGTCCACATACAGAGAGAGAGACAGAGAGACAGAGAGAGAGAGAGACAGAGAGAGAGAGAGGAGTCGTTACATCAACAACGGAAAGCCTGAGATAACAGATAAGTTTTAATGTGACTTGATGTGAGAAAAAGTGAGCAGATCCTTTAGATCAGCCTACAGCGCGTTCCATATACATGAAGTTATGTTGGTAACGACTTCGTTCCCATGAAAAACCTTGACTCAATGACTCCCGAGTTACCATTCCTTTTGACCCCATAATAACAGGTGGAATTAGCCGAGACTGCGTGGAGGGGATGAAATTGGAAGGAGCAGGGGGGGAAAAAAAAAGAGATGAGCGAGAGAGCATTGATGTTGAACAAGACGGTGGTGTGTGTGTGTGTGTGTGTGTGTGTGTGTGTGTGTGTTGTGTGTGTGTGTGTGTGTGTGTGTGTGTGGGCGCGCGCGCGCGCGAGCGAGAATGAGAGAGAGAGAGAGGGGACAAAAAGAGAGAGGGGGGAGAGAGAGAGGAGGAGAGAGCGATAGACAGAGACAGAGAGACAGAGAAAGGCAGGCAGGCAGGCCAGACAGGCAGAAAGACAGACTGACAGTTTCAGTTTCTCAAGACGTCTCCGCACTCGAAATAGATTCCATAAACACTAACGCCTTGACGCCTTATGATGAAGATCAAAATGAAAATGATTATGGCATCAGCCTTAAGCCTGTACCTAAGCCCTTTGCATTGGCAAGGTCTTGAGGAACAGACAGAAACAAAAATGAGCAGCAGATGGTGCGTGTGTGTTGCATAGTGTGTCACAACGTTTAAAAAAAAAAGAAGCGAGAACGTACCAAAGTAAAAACAGAACAACGGCATTTCAATACATGCCTACAGGAAAGCAGTTGACATTTGAAGCACGAACAATCTATTCTTTGTCCCCTACTCTCCTTTACTGACCACAGCATAAAACTCCTACTGAATGTCGGTGTGTGTGTGTGTGTGTGGGACACAGAGAAAGAGAGAGGGGGGGAGAGAAAGAGAAAGAGAGAGAGACAGACAGACAGACAGACAGACAGACAGACACACACACACACACACACACAGGTGGCTCGACCAGGTCCAACAAAACAGAGAAGATCAACAAAGTGTGGTCACTGAAACCGGGGATTTTCTAAAAAAAAAAAGTATTGAACATTTTATCGATCTATACATTTCTTGGCACGTAATCAAGCAGTGTATTTCTGGTCACAAATGTACCGTATTACACTGCACTGTAGTTGCCAAAGTTCATTAAAACATAACGTCGTAAGACATAACACCACCATCAGCCACAAGAAAAGGCCAACATTTATACCTCAACAGTTCAATAAGCATAACCAACCAGCTGAAATCGCACATAATGTTTTTTTCAGGTCACATTTTTGTATTGCACTGTAAATGGTGTCGCATGGCACTGTACTCTACCGCCACACTGCACTACACAGCACCAACTTCACTGAAATGAAACGGGGTGGGAACTGCAGAACCTTAAATACAGCTCAAGAAATCGAATTAGATTCTAATCAAAGGGGATTCATCGCACTCAGAAAACTGCAGCTGCGCTCCACCAAAATCTGCCAGCGATATCTGGCAGACTCCTTGGCCCTGCGCTAAACTGTACGCGCTGGAAAAATCCTGACATAGAGGGGACCAGGAACAGCCTGTGAAACACTAAGCTGACAGCACCAGGATGATCGAAGCATTAGCATGAGCAGCAAACCAGTTAATATTATGTTGCAAGCTGGGATTGCACTCAAGGTAACAGATCGTGAGTACACGGCTGATCAACTGAGCCAGCCAACCGCTAAAACATACACAACATGCCTGCAGTATGTCGACAGCAGTATGTATTATACTCATATCAACGTAGTACTGGAAGTGAAAGGAGGAAGACATCATGCAGACGACCACACAATGCCGACCATGGTGTTGACAACAAATCTTTTCATATTGAACTAGAAGGAAGACAGAACTGGGGGAGGGAGAGGGGAAGGGGTCCATCCATTACTGGTCTGCCATCAATATGGATCGGATGAGCATGTGCATTTTTCTGCTACCCTCGATCAATATCATACCATGATACATGATACATTTTGAAGCCTGGCTCTATTTTCCCCCCCCTCAATGTGGAGGGAACCATCACCCTCCCTTTTCTTTGCTCCCGTTTCTGTTCAATAACAGGGGGAAAACTTTTTTGCCGGAAGATTTCTCTTGCTGTTGGTCCTGACTCCACGTTTACAGCCTGGAAATGTGCAGAATGATATGTCATTACTATTTTATGTTCAGCGATGATTATCGTGTAACTTGTGAAACTGAAAACACTGTTTTACAGTCACCAAATGTGTTCTGGGTTGCAATGTATATATTACTCCGTAGATCTAGTCACTCACGACGACAGGTCAATAAAATCAGACAAGGGAGAGAGAGGGAGATATGAGAGAGAGAGAGAGAGAGAGAGAGAGAGAGAGAGAGAGAGAGAGAGAGAGAGAGAGAGAGACAGACAGAGAGAGAACTGAATTGAAGTGATGCTGACCTGGATTTCAGATAAAACATCCTTCATCGCTCCTCTACAACAGACAGCGAGCACTTACTTACACTTACACACACACACAGAGGGAGGGAGGGAGGGAGAGAGGGGGGGGGGGGCAAAGGGTATAATATGAACATATTGAATCGAATGAATATTTCCGTTATTTTTCATAGAAAATGGTAAACGTTGTCCCACAAGCCACGAGGCTGCAGCCTGGTCCGGAATGAGTTGGTCGAGACCTCAAGTTTTCTCAAGGGCAGCATTACAATTCAAGAGCTATACCCATCTCCTCGCCCTTACTGCTTTGCCTTTCCAAAGCTGAGACGCCTTTTCACAGATGGTCGGGTTGTAAATTACATGCATCGAGTTTTTCTTTAAGCTAAATCAAACCCGTACTGTGCTTATAAGCGAGAGCAAAAAACGAGAACAGATGACCTTAACAAAACTGCATCGCTTTATAATCACATGGGTGCTGAGGGTTAAACAAGATTCAGGGTGAAAGCGGGTACAGCACAAGACAAATGGTAAACTCGCTCCCTTACTTTCCCCGTCTCACAACACAACCGCCCTGATGGGAACCGTTCCATCAGCATAGCTTACAATCGTGTTGTTACGATCTGTCACTCGTTACTGGCGCCAGAACAGAGGCGTCTGTCTCCAGGGCCCAGACCATACACATAAATAGTAACACAGATAGGCTGCTCAGCGATCTCATCGTGTATGTCGGCCTCAACATCGATTTCTACCTGTTTCGCTGGATACCTTTTTTACCTTGAAACCACGTCGGGACAAGTTAAAGACTGCCCATTACACGTTATCGTATGTGTGGCGATAGTTTGCCCCGATCTACGTAACATATTACTGATCAAGATAGGAACTTGTTTTCTTACAAATCTCATTCGTCTTGTTTCCATCAGTTACATTCTTGAGCATTTTTAAAGTAAACTTTTCACATTTCAGATTCAGTAGCTGCATATGAAATTTGTACTAACGTTATTCCAGACTTCGTAAAACTGTTTGCAAAAATGTATATTAATAAACGTAACACGCATAATATTTTACCAGACATATGGGAAGAAAAAACTGAAATACAGGCATAAAACTCAGCAATAAAAAACTAAAATTAAAGATGGTTACATTGGCATTGCACGGTTCACAATGAAAATCTATATGTATTATGTTGTAGAATTTTAATGTCATCTGTGAGAGGTAGCCTTACATTCTGTCTCTTTATGTGTGTGTGTTGTGTGTGTGTGTGTGTGTGTGTGTGTGCGCGCGCGCGCGTGTGTGTTTGTGTGTGTGGTGTGCAGATTTCACGTCCATTCTCTGTATCTTTACAATATGCGTGTTCGTTTTATAAACACATACCAAATCACACTACACAGAACCATATCTTAATGAAGGAAATCTGAAAAAAAAAAAAACCACCACCACCACCACCACCAACAACAACAACAAACCATTGAACTGAAGTTAGCAGAACAGTATAGCAACGTTATTTAGCTCCGTGTTCTCACGCACATCTAGGGTTTTAGCAAGGTATCCCCCAGTCAGACGATAATAGCACAAGGTGTGATACAATACAGCGAGCAGCCTGTCTCTCTCTATTCACGTGTATGGACCAAACTTCCATCATACATCCTTTGTCTGCAACAGTTGCCACACTGGGAGGCAGGGCAGCTAGACGATATATCCCTGGGAGATTCAATTCCTCACCTGACACCTATCCCTCGACAGTTTCTCTTTAGAAAGTCGTCATTCTAGCTTTGCTTGCCGGGATCACGGGTCTTTTACAGTGTATACAGTTATTACTAAACTGCCTGTGGGGTCCTTACTCACTTCCAACGGCCTTGTCAATACCAGGCGTCTGCCAGACAATTCCATTCGACCACTTCCCCCCTCCTCCCTCCAAAGACTAAAATAATGGGATAACATCAAACGGGAGACCGCCAGACGTAATATACACAAAAACCGTTAGACGCCATGACCTTTGCTCAAGTACAAAGAAAAGTTTGAGAAGAGAGCGAAAAGAGTGCATAAAATTATTCTGAGATACTGCCTTTCACTTCCACCGCCGCTCCCGCTCTCTCGCTTCTCCTTTTCTGTTCCCCATGGTTTATGTTCCGACTTGAGAGAAGTCTAGTTGATGGGCCATTAGCTGAAGGCAGCGCGAGGGACGTGGAACCGTTTTTTCCTCTTTGAGGAAGCAGATCAATACAAAGTATCAAACTTAATGATTTGCTCTGGCAAGGATGGGAGAAGTCATCGTGTGTGCTTTCAGTGTCCGTCTATGCCCACAAAACGGGGAGAAAGAAACTAAAACTGCTAGATGTGATCGACTACTTCTGATGCGTTGTGATCATGATGCAACACATAAAATACGCTGCACATCACAGGATAAGAACCCAACAGTACCGAGACGGGTTCGGCAATCGGCTGGGCTATAAACAAGGCGAGCAAGACAGACCAGGAGTTAAGCTCGCAGAATGAGTCTTCGTGAATGAAAGGGGGGATCTTTGTTCTCATTTCTACAAAACGAGGCTCTCTCTCTCTTGATGTGGAGAGACTTAGCAAACATCATTTGCTGTGAGTAACTGAACAAAGCAGTTGACAGTGTGCCTTTTTATTTCTATCATTTGTTCAGTGTTTTTACTTTTCTATATAGTTTTTGAGTTTTATTGTTTCACATTTGAACACGTTTCAGCATGACTGTTTAACATTTGAAATCTACTGTTTAACATTTGAACACCCGCTAGCTTAGCCATAAAACAAAGTTAAAATTACATTCAAGCTCCCTTTTGAGCCTGTGATGTCACCTTTGCAGACAATGCGTGACGTCATTATTTGATTTACACCATTTGTATGTCAAACAATACGGAATACAGGAGTACAGTTTTTATTCGATACAGACAGGGTGTGTGCCTGACATAGATGTTACACACTCACGCAAAAATAAAGAGTGTGAGCCACAATGCCAGACAGTTTTCTTTTTTTATACTACTTATCCTGCAATACTGATAGTCTGCAGAACAATGATTAAAATACTTGCATAGGTGTGACGATGCAGACAGGTCTGTCCTAATATTAATAGATTACACTTCAATCAAAGAGACAGTGTGGCGGTTATGACGTAAGGTAAGTGTATTCGTTTTACACCACGTATTTTTCATTTTCAGTAAGGGGTAAGCAAGAAAGGGATTTATGTCTTAAAGGTGATACACAAAGGGGTGTGCTATACACGCATAGCACTAACGTTTTACACTTCAAGCACAACAGACAGGTGTGATGAACAATCACAGTATGAGACTGTTACTTCCTGTTACGCAACTTCTACACACATAAATGATGCTTAAGAATAGAGTGGACGATTTTTTATAAAGTGCTTTGATTGTTCTTGGATGTGCGCATGTACACTGTTTTGCCCCATCCTGTGTAGACAGTATGTTGCTACACAGTCTCAATATTCTGACTTCGATGGGCGTGCACGCAGACTGAATTATGTTCCCATCAGCCATCGGATACTGCGTGACTCACAGGATCTTTAACGTGCATATCTGACGTTCTTGATTCAGGCACTAGCAGTCTGCACACTTGCTGACACGAGAGACAGGAAAAATCTGCATCACATACCTGTCAGGCAGGAGTAACCAGGCAGGATCGAACCCAGACCTGATTGGAAGTCCAGTGTCTTATCCAAGTGACTATCGCATCAACGACTTTATATAATTTACACGGTATGATACATACAAATATGATTGAACACTAACTTTTCACACTTCTCTCCAAACTGAGTGTGCATAATTTTAACAGTCACGATGTGTTAGTGACTACAAATTTTCACAAAGCTTTACTATGGGAACAAACAACTACAAAGCTTTACTATGGGAACAAACAACTACAAAGCTTACTGTGGGAACAAACTACAAAGCTTTACTATAAGAACAAACAATCAGCAAGACATTCATTTGTAGCCTTGTTTGGTTGTACATCTTATTTTAGTGACGACTGTCACGCCAGAATTGGGACATGCTATTACAACACTGAACAGTCCATGGCAAACAAAAACAACAGTCCATATAAGTTTGCATTACAAAAAAAAAAAAAAAAAAAAAAAAAAAAAAGGGCTGTAACTGCACTTGCGATACAAACTTATTGTGAGACCACTAAAAATTTCACGCTTTATGCAGAACTGAGAAGTGTGTGTAACAGTGATGATGTGATATGGTTACTTTCTTTACACTACTAATATTAAAACGATATGCACAAAAGACGTGATAAAACAGGATGGACTCTATACCTGCCAGGTGTGCTGTAGACAGGATGTGCCTAATACTGTTTTACACTTCACCGCAGAACTGAGGCGTTTGCACAGGGTGAAGCGTGGCTAAGGAATGAAACAAAATGAAGCCGACTGGGAGCTTACCCGACGAGAAGGACAATGATTGGCTGTACAAGAACGAGGCCCAGGATCGTCATTTGACCGAAATCCTGGCCAAGACAGAGAACTGTGCTCGCTAGGATTGTACTTGTTAGAAATTGTACTCTAGTGTATGAGGCTAAACGGAAGGGTGTGCGTGACAGTAACGTTTTTCTCAACTTCAAATGCCAACCAAGAAGACAGAGTTATCATAGGGCGTAGTAAACAGATCCTCTTTTAAACAAGACCAAAAAATAGACCATCAAACAGTACACTGACAATGTGTACCACTCCCTCCCCACCCCAAAGGCATAAAGTCAGCCGCGTTCTCCATTTCATGTCATCACCCTATCAACCAGCTTTGTGACCATGAGAGTAAACAGACAATGCTTTACCACATCCTCCCCCCCCCCCCCCAAAAAGCGCAACGCAGCATACTCAACCCTTTCATTCTCTCACCCTACCCACCAGCTTTCACTGGCTTTCTGCCAACTGGTAAAAAAAAAAGTTACGGGGTGAAAGGGTAGAAAGCTGGTAAAAGCTTGATTATAGGAGGGGGGGGGGGGGTGAACAGGAAAGGAACTGGTGAATACAATGTAAGGAGTGAAAGTGTTACTTTATCGGAACCACACCATCCACTGCTTTTTCTTTCCCTGCGGGTGTCTGTATAAATGCCTCAAGAATAAAAGCTTTGTTTGTATTGTTTAGTGTACTGTTGAGAAATGTGTTTGTTTAAAAGAAAAGGTAATAGAGTTGATATTAAAATGAAAATGCAGCAAACTTAGAAAATAACATTTACTTTTACTGTAAAGTGCTTGGAATCAAACGGAGAAATACATGAGGCGATGGAATAGACGGGAAAGTGGCTATTTTTATCATATGTTTATAAGATCTTACAGGTTGTTAAAGTAACATGGCGACTAATGTCCACTGCTTATCATATCAAAGGAGAAAAGATATTACTAATGTAACAGACTGCGAAATCTTTTTTTTTACTCAATTCATTTATTAAATACTAAGTATCTATCTAAATAAAGGAGGAAAAACATCAGCTATCATCTCAGACTTACTTGAATGAGCCACAACAAGCCGTCAACGACCATATGTTGCTACATGGGCACACGAAGGTGTCGAATATCATTTTGTACATGATCACAATAGAACACGCATAAATACCGACGAATGATCAAATACCTCCAATACACAGCGTCCTTCAGTCAGCAATGCTACGATTTCACCAACTAGTTGTGCAGTATCATCCAATCAAACCACGCCCGGTGATAAAGCCAATCAAGTTTAATGCCCCAAGTCCGCGGGTAATCTGATCTCACAAACGAAGATCGAGGTTCTGGGAGCAGAAATATGAGAACTGACCAACAGTCAGAATGGAAGACGTGGGAGCCCGCAAAACAGCTTCAATATGAACCATCGCACAAGCCCAGCCTGAAATCCAAAAATCTAAAAACAATGATAAAATCGCCACACACACGCACATATTTTCCGCGATTCTAGAGCTACTTATCCACATCTGGTTCTAGATGGTTAGTCAATGTATGGTAACGGCAGTACTCTGAGGAACTAGTTACTGGTGAAGTCAGCCACACATTCTTCATTTTGACTGCTAATAAAAATCCGACCTCCCAATTCGTTCTTGGGAAACTTGCTGTCAGTAAAGTAAACATAAGTTTTTTTCCTCCTCTTTTGCCATTTCTTGGAGCAGAACCCACAACGAATGGATGACGTCACTGTCTCAGGAGGGATGGTCAGTACAAAGCAATGACTAGAAAGCCAAAGTCTGCTACCAACACAAGTAGCATACAACAGTACCAAACACATAATAAGCTCTTACTGGCTGACACTTAAGAGTATCCCTCCTTTATAGGGGAATCGCTTTGCTTCGACGAAGAAAGTCAAGAAAGGGAAAGCACTTCATGTATTTTCTCATAGTCCGAGCCAAATTTTGGAGAGTGATGTGTAATAAGAGACCTCAACTTCTCCGGATCAGCATAATAAGAATGCGCACTGCGACCATTTCCTGTCCCTAACGAGTGACGGTTACTCATTTACAGGTGGGTGGAATGAAACAGTGTTCAAGCCAGGGTACTAACTTGGTCATCCATCCATTTGACTCTCATGCTGAATTAATCATGTTGAACCTGGCTTTCAGGAGTCAGTGGTCTATCCAATGCCCACGATCGGGAACAATCCACACATGACATAGAGCGAGTCAGACAGGATACAAACTTAAAAATCTAATTCTTCAACTGGTCCTCATCTTCCAAGCTTGCTTCAGTGATCATAGTGTCTGGGATTATTTTATCACAACGAAGTGATGATGCACGTGAATGGGAATGATCGTGATGATGCTGTGGCGCTCTGTTTTTGACTGAAACTGCATGACCAATTGAAAACATTTGGACTTAAGACACAGCCCTCTGCTGCGTGTAATAGTGAATCAGTCACAGGATGATGTTTATGTGAGAGAGTGAGTGTGCGTGTCCAGTCATGCAGGTGAATCATAATCATGGCTGGCATTCCTTGAGTCAGTTCCGTTCTGTTGGCAGTCAGCGCCAGCAAGCAGTGAAGAGAAACTGGCAGACGGAGAGCCAGCAGCAAGCAGGACTCTATAATGTCAGTGGCCACCAGCTCTGGGTGCCATTTTCAGCAAAAAGGCAGTAACAAACCTTGGTGTTTACTCCCTGTCCATCATGATGGTATCCACAAATACACTACATGGCTAGGGTACACGTACATTAACATTACCGCCTGGAATCCCCCCCCCCCCCTTCTTACACTACGTCATAGTGATTGATATAAGGGTTGCACGTGTATATCATGTATGGATGTGCTATGAAGAAATTAAGCCCGGACCGAATGCTGGGATGGAAGGGAGAGAGAGGAGAGAGAAGAGAGAGAGAGAGAGAGAGAGAGAGAGAGAGAGAGAGAGAGAGAGAGAGAGAGAGAGAGAGAGAGAGAGAGAGAGAGAGAGAGAGAGAGAGAGAGCAACAACAGTGCTTATTTTGGAATATCTACTATTTTTCATGGGGTATTTTCGAACAGTAAAATCTATTAGCAGAAAATCATATCAAAATGTCCTATTGCCGCTTGATAGAAGTACAGACAAAACTACACCGTGAAAAAAAAAATGGACACGGGGGTGGGGGTGGATGGGTAGGAAATAAGTCAAATGCAACAGAACTGAATCATACAGCAGACATAGATACAGCTTTAAAAGGGTAACAGAAAGACAAAAGATCCCAATAAAAAATAAAAAAAAAGCACTGATCGATTCCCATCGTTGCTGCTCTCTGCTCCGAGTGTTGCTGCTTGATGTGTGTGTGAACCTGTCTGTCTCAGTCTGGCCATGGCTTACCAGTGCTCAAGGGGGCTGAATGGTAATACGTGACCACACTTTTCACCATGAATGCTCCAGTCACTCAACTGATCAGTTGCCTGCAGAAATCGCACTTCACAATGTACATATGGCAGTTTTTGACAGCAAAAAGGGGGACAATTTGTTGCTACATGGCATGCAGACTGTAAGTGCCCCGACTGCCATTTCATTGCGACTTGTCTATCAAAATGTGAAACGAACTGAGATCTGAATGGCACCAAGCGACTTGACAACAAAAACAAAATCGTCGGATATGCAGAAATCAACTGAACAAGCAGCAACCAAAGTTCTTTCCCAATTCATCACTTGAACTGAATCCGACTTTCTGCTCTGGCCTTTAAAACTTTAAATAAATACATTATAAATAAAAACATAGAGGGATGACATAAGTAAAGGATGAAGATGCAGGTGTGTGTGTGTGTGGGGTGGGGGTGGCGTATAGACAGGCAAACACGAGCAGACAAACAGTGACAACTAAGAGAGGACACAATGGACAAACACAACCTCTGGAAAGAGGAGCAGTAATCGATTCTGATCGTTCTGCTCCCTGCTCCAAGTGTTGCTGCCTGGAGTGTGTGGCCCCGGCGGCAATCTGGTCACGACTCGCCAATTCTCAAGTGTTTAATGGGAAAACATCACCTGGCTTCTCACTTCTGTGCTCGACTCCCTTCAGTGCATCCGAGTCACCTAGTTCAGTTTGATGAGCTGGCTTTTAAATCAACGGGCAAAGTTTATCCTTCATGCATGAAGTTTCTGCCATCCAGGGTGGGGACAATTTGTCGCAAGGCGGCATAAGGAATCAGGCCTAAAAGCATGATGACCTCAGCACCCGTGACTTTTTCTTTTGTTTCAAATGTTTATCCAAGAAGTGTACAATATACTGGCATTTAACGTCAACTGGCGACAGCAGAAAAGCAGCTTTACTTTTCAGTCACCACTGATCCAACCTTTTCCCCAGACCTGTCATGCAAAGAACAAGCTCACGTGAATCATCTGGCTTGAATACCGCTTTCTGATGTAGGGAACCTTTATTTGAATGTACACTAAATGAACAAATGACATAAGGGTTAGAGATGGCGAGCAGGAAAAAAAGACGGTGGGCGAGAGAGGGGTGATAGAGCTAAAGACACACAACTAAAGACAACGAAGAACACAAAACAGACAAGTGCCTTACACTGTGCTATAATAAGGAGCAGTTATTGATTCCAATCGTCCCTGCTCCCTGTTCCAAATGTTGCTTTCTAGAGTGTCTGGTCACTGTTCACTAGTAATCATTAGAAAAAAGTCACCAGGTTTTTAATAGGGCTGCTTTATTTATTTATCTATCTGTTCATTTTTGTTTATTGTTGTTGTTGCTGTTGTTGTTGTTATTATTATTACATTAGTTCAGTGTGGCAGTCAAAACGTTTAAGAATCGCTGTTGATCTAAATGAGCTTGAATTTGATTGATTGACTTGGTTTAGCCATACATCAGCATCCACCCCATGTGACATGGCCGACAGGGATAACATCCCTGAGAACAGGTTGGAAGGGGGACGATAAGCAGTTAACGTAAGCGTGAACGTCTCTGCCAGCCGGAAGAAAAGCTTTTGTCGCAAGATGGGTATAGTCATCGATCAAAAAGCACAATGAGTATAGTGCACCCCACTTCGTTTTTGTTTTGGCTCACTGGCTTAGAAGTATGAAATGTACTGACACATTTGTGAACGCTATGAAATGTACCGACACATATGTGAACACTACGAAATGTACCGATACGTATGTGAACGCTATGAAATGAACTGACACATATATGAACACTATGAAATGTACAGATACATATGTGAACGCTACGAAATGTACAGATACATATGTGAACGCTACGAAATGTATCGATACGTATATGAACGCTATGAAATGTATCAACATACATGTATATGTGCATGAAATATATCGACACATGTGTGGACGCTAAGAAATGTACCGATACGTATGCGAACGCTATGAAATGTACCGATATGTATGTGAACGCTATGAAATGTACTGATACATATGCGAACACTATGAAATGTACCGATATGTATGTGAACGCTATGAAATGTACTGATAATATGTGAACACTATGAAATGTACCGATCATTTTGTGAACACTATGAAATGTACCGATACATGTGAACACTATGAAATGTACCGATACATTGGAACACTATGAAATGTACCGATAATAGTGAACACTATAAAATGTACCGAACATTGCAACACTATGAAATGTACCGATACATACGTGAACACTATGAAATGTACCGATACACATGTGAACACTATGAATATGTTACCGATACACATACGTGAACACTATGAAATGTACACATACATATGGCATGAAATTACGATACATAGTGAACCTATGAAATGTACGATACACACTGTGACTAAGAAATGACCACTATGAACCTATGTAGATCAACATACAATGTGCTGAAATATTCCTACATCATGTGGGACGCTATGAAATGTACTGATAAAGCACCCTAACTGATGACATAAGGCAATGAACCCTTGAGTTCCTCGGGTATGAGGAACAGCTCTACAAACTCTTTTGTCCCATCTCTGTGGCGAAGAATGGCTAACAACACTTAAACATGATCAGTGTTGAATCCGTTCATCTGTGAGAATTACTTTTGATGAGATGATTCAAAAGAAACACAGTAAAGTAGTTAGTGTTGAGTATTGTGCTCTATCATATACTGATTTGGGGGTGGTTGTACGTGATTACGTGATTTGAAGTCTGTAAGTACACATTGTTTAAAACCATATGGCATATAAAAGAATGGGGACAAAATGTGGCACAGAATCATTGGGGGGGGGGGGGGGGGTGAGAGAGGAAGAGGGAGAGGCAGAGAGAGAGACAGAGACATAGATATGGAGGTAGAGAAAGAGAGAGAGAGAGTGGGGTGGGAGGGGGGAACCTCCAGACAGGCAGAAGCACAGATCTGATTCCAATCCTTGCTGCTCCTTGCTGCAAGTGTTCCTGCACGTGGTCCTGTAACAGTCTGGCCACGGCTCAACAACACTCAAGTGGTTTAATGGGAAAACCGTGACTTGGCTTTTCAACACAGATGCTGCACAATCACACAGCTGATGAAAATAATTTGGCTTCGAAGTCAACGTGCCAGACAGCGATTCACGCACGAACTTTCAACGAGCCGGGTGTGTGTGTGTGTGTGTGTGTGTGTGTGTGTGTGTGTGTGTGTGTGTGTGTGTGTGTGTGTGGGTGTGTGTGTGTGTTGTGTGTGTGTGTGTGTGTTGTGTGTGTGTGTGTGTGGTGTGTGTGTGTGAACAATTTGTCGTAGGAAAGGGCGCAGGTCAGTGATTTAAATTAGCCCCCCGACTTCCTTTCTGTTGCGGTTTCCTAAGATAAAAGGAATAGTATAGTAGGGAGGAGACAGAGATGACAGCCACAGACAACAGAAAATATGGAAAGTCATAAGACAGAATGACAAGAATACAAAGAGGGGAAACTCGATCAGTGCTATTTATTGCTGCTCCCTGCTCCAAGAGTTCCTGTTTATGGTCCTGTGTCAGTCTGGTCTCCAGTGCAGAGGGTCACAAAGTTAAGCTAAAAGTGCCCAATACAAGTCAAACAAGTCGTGCCAACAAGCTAAGTCACACTAGTGCTCAACAAGCTACAAGTGCCCAACAAGCTACAAGTGCCCACAAGCTAAAAGTGCCCAACAAGCTAAAAGTGCCCGTCGGGCAATGCACTTCTGTGCCACACGGGGCATGCAACAACCTCTTTACTGGTTTTGATTGTCGTACGCCAGGTGCCAACCTGTATCACGCTTCGCTTGGTTTTAACCCCACAACCCGCTCCTAATACGACGCTTTCAATCATTTGACTCTCTCCCCTATCCACTAGCTTCCTACATTATCAGCCATGGCAGCAAGGCAGAGACTTAACCCTTTCACTCCCTCACCCTATCCACCAGATTCCTGCCGGAAGCCTGACTTCATTTTTCGACATAATTCCATAGCCTCCTGAGCAGAACAGCTTTCACTGGCTTGCCTACCGTGATGTCCCGGTCGCGTTCGAAAATCCTCAAAAGGGCGGGAAAGAAGGCAAGACTATGTTCGACTGACAAGTGTCTGCTGACCAGCATTCACTATCGTTATCATCCGTTTATTATTGTTGACTATTATTACTGTTGTTATCATTATTATTATTATTATTATTGTTGTTGTTGTTGTTGTTGTTAGAGTACAGTTATTCATTAATTTTATAGATACAGCCTGCAAGGTAATCTGCCATACTCTGCTGCCATCGAAAAAGAACATCCGACCAAATGATTCCTGACAGAATACAGTATTTTTCTTTTTAATTCAACGCCAATGTTCGTGGGCACCTGCTTTTTATTTGTTCATAGATTCATTGACTTCTCTTTTATAGGATCTACCAAAAACTACTATTAATGATTCAAAAGTTTTACAGTCACTGTACCGTGCAAAGTCACTGAACGAAATTTAGACGTTGTTAAATTTACAGTTCAAAACGTGTGTCTGTAGGACTGTTTTGCAGTTTACAGTAACAAAGATAAGTAGGTTTCCAAAAAACAATTCCCAACCTAGAATATACGAAGAAATACGATAACAGGTGAAAAAAATGAATAAAAATTCCACACGTCAAGGGATAAGGGATTCCGGTCATGCAACTCCTTAGTGACTTAGTAATTCCCAACCAATTCCTAACCCACCCACCCCTCTCCTTCCACATACATGGGGAGACGTGCTAGACGCTCACTGATCGATCACGAGCTGAAGCAAACACTTCCCTAAGAGGACAGACAGTACTTCCGGCAAAAAGTTGACTGTTGATACTAGGAAAGTCGATCTCTCCTCAACGGAGTCTTTAAGACTTGGTCTAATTGCCAGAAGTGCTACTACCAAGGCCATGAAACGGCCACCCTAAGGACGAAGCCACAAAATTAATGAAACTGGCTACGAGGCCTCTCCAACGGCTCATCAAACGCTCACCATGGGGCCGAAAATAGCGCGCCCTCGACAATGCTCGCACAGCCAGACGGTATAAAATACATGAACCTTGAACCTAATTTGAAGATATGATGTCCATTCCTTTTGAACCAAATGCCAAGACCTTCACCCGTTTCGGATTTTGCTATAACCTGGCCACGAAAAAAGTTTGTATTCTGTTCTTGAAAAAATTATAGGCTACCAACTTCAGATCATGTCAAAAATCAAAGCTAAATAGATCCTTTGACATTAGTGGCGGCATGAAGGATAACAGAAAATAACATATCCTTTGCCTCAATGTGGAATGGAAGATGACAGCATAGAAGAGATAGTGGCGGCATGAAGGATAACAGAAAATAACACATCCTTCGCCTCAATGTGGAATGGAAGATGACAGCATAGAAGAGATCCTTTACCCTCACTGAAGACATGGAGGATAACAGAAATAACAGATCCTGGATCCTCGAAGGGGACATGGAAGATAACAGCATAAAACAGATCCTTTACTTCACTTGATACATGGAAAATAACAGCCAATAACCGTCTCTTTACCCCCAGTGAAGACACAGACTAGAGGATAACACGAATAAAGATCTGTACCTCAATAACAGCCAATAACCGTCCTTTACTCATGAAGGCACAGACTAGAGGATAACACGAAATAAAGATCTGTACCTCAATAACAGCCAATAACCGTCTCTTTACCTCCAATAAAGGCAAGACTACAGGATAACACGAAATAAAGATCTGGACCTCAATAACAGCAATAACCGTCTCTTTACCCACAATGAAGGCACAGACTACAGGATAACACGCAATATGTCAAAATCTCAATGGGGACAGAACATGACAGCAAAGAACAGACCCTTTACCTTCACTGAAGACATGGAAGATCATAGTCTATAACAGACTCTTCACCCTCAATGAAGACATACAGGATAACCAGAAACAACAGATCCTTTACCCTTAATGAACAAAACAAGATCACCCTCAATGAAGACAGAGGATAACCGGAAACAACAGACCTTTTACCCTTAATGAACAAACAAGATCACCCTCAATGAAGACATAGAGGATAACCAGAAACAACAGACCCTTTACCCTTAATGAACAAAACAAGATCACCCCCAATGAAGACATAGAGGATAACCAGAAACAACAGACCCTTTACCCTTAATGAACAAAACAAGATCACCCTCAATGAAGACAGAGGATAACCAGAAACAACAGATCCTTTACCCTTAATGAACAAAACAAGATCACCCTTAATGAAGACATACAGGATAACCAGAAACAACAGATCCTTTACCCTTAATGAACAAAACAAGATCACCCTCAATGAAGACATACAGGATAACCAGAAACAACAGATCCTTTACCCTTAATGAACAAAACAAGATCACCCTTAATGAAGACATTGAGGATAACCCAGAAACAACAGATCCTTTACCCTTAATGAACAAACAAGATCACCTCAATGAAGACATAGAGGTAACCGGAAAAACAGACCTTACCCTATGAACAAAACAATCCCCCTCAATGAAGACATAGAGGATAACCCAGAAACAACAGACCCTTTACCCTTAATGAACAAAACAAGATCACCCTCATGAAGACATACAGGATAACAGAAACAACAGACCTTTACCCTTAATGAACAAAACAAAGATCACCCTCAATAAAGACATACAGGATAACCGGAAACAACAGACCCTTTACCTTAATGAACAAAACAAGATCACCCTCAATGAAGACATAGAGGATAACCAGAAACAACAGACCCTTTACCTTAATGAACAAAACAAGATCACCCTCAATGAAGACATACAGGATAACCAGAAACAACAGATCCTTTACCCTTAATAAACAAAACAAGATCACCCCCAATGAAGACATAGAGGATAACCCAGAAACAACAGATCCTTTACCCTTAATGAACAAAACAAGATCACCCTCAATGAAGACATACAGGATAACCAGAAACAACAGATCCTTTACCCTTAATGAACAAAACAAGATCACCCTTAATGAAGACATTGAGGATAACCAGAAACAACAGATCCTTTACCCTTAATGAACAAAACAAGATCACCCTCAATGAAGACATAGAGGATAACCGGAAACAACAGACCCTTTACCCTTAATGAGCAAAACAAGATTCGACCCGATCTGGCCTTGGTGGTTGGTTGAGCTATTACAGTATTAGCAACATGAACTAAACTTTACCTTCGATGGGTACAGCGACGATAAAAGTAAACAACATCCTTTACCCTCAATGAGGACATGGACAATACCAAGAATAATACACATCTTTTACTTTCAATGAAGCATGGAGGATAACAGCAAACAAGTCGACCACCGTGAGGATCAACACATAAAGAACAAGAGTAAGGAGGATATGTCCAACCGTTCACGAACCGCAACTCAGACAAGGGTCATTAACGTGGGAAACTGACCATAAAAGAAAAAAAAACCGCTTCAATCCACACACAGACCCCTTCCATTCCTAACCCCCAACCCGCCATCGTAATAAATCCCCACCCACGGGTCCCCACCCACGGGGGGCGCCGGGGTGTCTCCTGCCGATAGCTCCCTCTAAACACCATAAAGTCGCCGAGGGGGAGAAGAGTGTTTTCAATGTCATTTGCAGGCGCCAGTCTTGAAGAAGGCGGGCACGGGGTGGTAAAAGGCCCTCTCCTGTCAAGTACTGGAAGCAGCTCAGGACTTCAAAGAGATGGGCTGTGATAGGTTCAGTCGTTGAGGAGCAGCAAAGGGGGGGGGGGGGGGTAGTAAGAGAGAGAAGGGGGAGGGGGGTTCCACAAAAAGAGACTCCCTGTTGTGTCAGAACTGATGGGGTCATTAGTGCCGCGTGATTTCTGTCAGAACCCCTCCCGCTCCTCACCATACATCCTTTCCACTCATCCCCCCCATCCCCACCCTTCTCCGCCCTCACTTGATCTTTTCACTCCCTTAGCCTATCCACCAGCTTCCTGCAAGCCCTTCCACTCCATCCTCCTACCTACCAGCATCTTGCATACCTTCTAATCCCTTCACCCTACCCACTAGCCTCTCATAACCCTTTCACTCCCCTGGCCAATCCACCACGCTTCCTGCAAACCTTTTCACTCCCTCAACCTGTCCATTTGCATCTTGCAAATACTTTCATTCCCTCAATCTGTCCATTTGCATCTTGCAAATGCTTTCCCTCCCTCAATCTGTACACCAGATTACTGTAAAACCCTTCAGTCCCTTATCCTATCCACCAGCTTCCTGCAAACCCTTTCATTCCTCACCCTATCCTTCAGCTTCCTTGGGATCTGGTGGAAGCTGATGGATAGAATGAGCCGGGGGGGGGGGGAGGGAGGTAATTTCCCTTTTTTTTCTCCCACCATTTTTGTCATAGGGAGACTAAGAGTAAAAGGACACAGAAGGCGACACCTGATGTGTTCATATTCATAAAATACAGATGAAACGCTCTTCTACACTTGCTGAGGATTGTGATTTCAGATAAAACGTCATACTCGACTTTGATAATATCGCTCAGAACAAAAACGACCATACTCAAGAGATGCATGTTATTTTACACGTGTGCTAAATCAGCGAATGCGAAACGCAGACGGAAAGAATTAGTTGCACGAATCAGTGAACGCAAAATACAGA
This sequence comes from Monoplex corrugatus, assembly GCA_030674185.1. Classification (NCBI taxonomy): domain Eukaryota; kingdom Metazoa; phylum Mollusca; class Gastropoda; order Littorinimorpha; family Ranellidae; genus Monoplex; species Monoplex corrugatus. The sequence continues at coordinate 37,250,923 of CM060310.1, forward strand.
CGGAAAGAATTAGTCAATCATACAAAACACAACGCCTTAACCACCCTAATTATCCCTTGGGGGAAAACAGCAAATACACTTGTAAGTGCACATGCAGAAAGCACGTAAGCGAGAGTCAGACTAAAAGTAGCGCATGCGTCCGTGCCTGCGTGTGTGCGTGTGTGTGGGTGCGTGCGTGCGCGTGTGTGTGTGTGCGCGCGCGCGCGAGAAGGAGGGAGAGAGAGAGAGAGAGAGAGAGAGAGAGAGAGAGAGAGAACGACAGACAAAGATGCTTTATGTTTCTATGGTAAAAGTTACTGGACTAGGGCCATTGTCAAACTCGTTGTTGCAGATTTAACACATACTTATCCTCCGCCTGGAGTATTTTCTACAAACTGTACAAGAGCCAGTGAGCGAGCAACGCAAACGACGAAACTGTCCACCTAGCTCACCGTAACAAACGAACAAAAACCAGAGCTGCAAACTGCACCAGACGACCCAAATCGAACACTAGGACCACACGGTTTAGCATCAATTATTCACTGCCCAATATCCTGATCACCACTCCCCCTCCCCCTCCCCAACTACATGTTGCCTGGCTTAGCAGAATAGAAACATTGCCCCCATTGTCCCAAGTTCTCAACTACCCTGGCCTAATGGATGGAATTTCCCATCATCGTGTGCGTGTGTAGGACTAAACAATGACGGCGACTGCTGTTGCTGCTGTTGTTTTGCTTTCACCTGATAAAATCTACACGCCTATCCTCCTAATACTCATCACACACTTGTTCAGCTTTTCGGAGTAATGATAACAGTAGCAACATTCGTTAAATACCAAAATTACAGCGATAATTCATTACGTCTGTCGGATAAAGAGGAAAGCTTTCATGTGAAATTGTATGCAAGAGTCACTTCCAGCAGCATACTTTCTTTAAAGACGTATAATAGTTTCACTTTCCAGTGTTTATACAGATAATTTACATAATTCGGTTTGGGGGTTTAACATTTTCTGAGGGCCTTTTTGGTATTCCTATTTAGAGCTATTGAAATATATACCATTTTGTAATATGAGTGTTCCACTGTCAAAATAAGAAAATCGGTTGGAATGTTCCCCACCTACATCGCCTATCCAATGGCCGTTTTACGTCAAAGATGAATAATGGTACCGACTTAATTACTCAATTCAATATTCCTCAATTAATCAAAATATGAAAACTGGAATCTGCATACTTAAGCCTCGCACCCCAATCAAATCACTCCACTAAAACAGAACACAAAGAGAAATCTACCAGAAAACATGCAACATGAACAATAAGCTGTTTGAACATTATTCAATGAATTTCTGATCAAGTGACGGAGTTTTCAATTTCATTTTTCCCCCGAAGAAAAAAACACACTTGTTTTTATACACATGAGTAATTCATCATAGGTCATACGGCATACAGACACCTATCTGATGTTTCTCTTCACACAGCCCCCATCCCCTTTTCCAAACGTTATAATCATAGCATTTTTTCATATATATATCGATCTTTCTGAGTCAGTAATGTATATATTATATTAGTACTTGCTTGCAACAGATGTACTAGTGTTGGGGGGTGGGGTGAGGGACTAGGAGTGGGAGTTAGTATAATTGACCACTAGGCATTGGGCTGACTGGGAAAAATGAAAATGAACTAATTAATGTAGAGCGCAGTGAATCTTTACCTATGTGTAGGAGAACAGCGCTATATAAAAGTGATTTATCATTATCTATATATATATATATATAAAACATTCTTTCACGTGACGTGTTGGAATACTTGATGATTAGTCCAATTTCGATGAAACAGTTCGACAGGATTTCAAACCACAAAATCTAAAAATCTAATCCTCTTCCCTCCTCCCTCCCCCCTTCCTTCCCATGCAGCCTCCTTCGAACGACAGAACACTCGGAGATGCGAATCTTCATGTTCAATGGTGTCCTTCCTAATTCCCCCAGTAACCCCTCCCATCTGACCCTTTCTGTACCTACCATCACCATGCACTGTTTGAGACCACAGGGAAGTCTGTCCGACGCAAATGGATCCTTTCAGGAGAAAATCAGAAAGGAAATAGACCGTGGGCATTTTTTAGAAGGACAGGTCATCTCCGTCTTTTTTCGAAGTACTAAACATTATTTCTACGCGTCTCTGAAGTGTCTACATGTAACATCTGTCCGTCTGTCTGCCTGTCTCTTTCTCTCTCTCTCTGCAATTTATAGGAAAAAGATAGGAAGAGATGACAGAAAGCAAAGGAGTAAAGAAGAAACAAAGACAAAAAAGAGGAAATTTCAAGCTCAGAACTTCCAGAAAGTGGGAATATTATTTACACTGAAGCGAAAAAGCCCCCGGCATCCCATGGGAGATATAGTTAGAGGGCTATAGTAATATCGATTACACGCAAGTGAGCAAGATACACTTAAACTGCAATTTTCATCTCACCACCTTCCATTCCTTATGCCGAAGGGGAAAAAAAGGGTAATCAATAAATCCCAAATTACTGTTTTCACAAAAATGTGCAACCTATCACACTGTCAACTATAATTTACCTTGTTGTTCAGTAGCTGTGCGCCGCTTTCCTTCCAAGTTTTCTTTACACACGCTGCGGTGTTTTTTAGAGCTTCAAACAATTGTCCCTACTGCATGATCTGAAGCACGAAGGAGGAAAACTACAGGCCCATATTGATTTACAGCCAGTGTAAACACGCCCGTGGAGAGTTATTGTTAGTGTTGTTTAAAGCCCAGCCGACTGCGCATTGCCATATCAGGGCTATAACCATCTCAAAAAGTACACCATAATCACACCTCACTGGAGGAAAAAAAAACACTGGAAAAGAAAAGTAAGTACCCATATCAAAATACTCGTGCATACAATCTAAGGATATGCCCCCGGCGTTGACAACCCTGTCCAATTTATCACCAGGGGATTAAAAAAAATTGAATACAAACATAAACACAACTAAGGCCACTAGAACACATTAAAAAAAAAAACATGGGGAGAGTTTGTGAAAGGAAAGGCGAGATGGCGAGGTGAAAAAATATGCACTTTTAATTTTCAATGCCGAAAGTATTAAGAGGGGTTTACTCAGCGCCACAGTTGTATGTACGGGCGAATTTACGCTTGAATAATCTTTGTCACACACACATATATACATATAAACTCCCTCCCTCCCTCCCTCTCTCTCTATGTGAGCACACATATGAATTATGGACGTGTATTGAGCTCATGAGCGCGCAAGGGGAAAAAGGCGCGACAGACTAATCGACTTCTCCAACGCTTCTACTTACCGTTATAAAACAGCAAGCGCTACGGTGCAGGACACATACTGTAGGTTGATCTTGACATCCACAGCCCTCTCAAACTTCACAAAAGCATAGCCTACTAGTTCTTCCCTCTTTACGAGCTGACAACATTCCTTTTCTTTTGCACTGAAAACAACCGTCACCTTCCTCTCCAAAAGTCGAGCTTCACACATCAATAATAATCCTCTAAGACCGAACGAGAAAAAAGCACACGGATAAAGAAAGCTTTTGTTTTAGAGAGAACGCGGCTTTTAACTTGTGACCGAGCACGAGCAAGCTATGAAGAAAAGTCAGCCAAAATATCTAAACACGTTTTTAAGAGCATACTATTATAGTTTTGGTTTCTATTAAGAACTGAATATCAAAGAACAAGCTACACGACAGACGCCAGTCAATAATTCTTGTCCCCAGCTGTACGACTAACAAAGCTTGCTACTGTTCGCCTGCGTCGAGTGAACAAAGACACGGACACGTATAAGTATCAGATCACACACGGCCACCGTGACACTTCTTTTCACGAGCACGCCGTTCCTACTTAACTTGCCAAACGTCATTATCTAAAACAGGCCCCTAACCCAGATCACACTTCTGTCCTCCTCCTCTCTCTCTCTCTCTCTCTTTAATTCTTTCAGGACACTGATTCAGATGGACCCCAGACAGGCGGCGTAAGATTTCCAATAGTTCCAATCGGAAGGCAGGGTTCTATTCTGCCTGCATGGCGTCTGATTTAAAGCGCGAAAAAAATGTCGATCTCCCAGGTCAACATACCAGTCCATCTATCTGCTAGTGCCTCAACCCTTTCCGTTTGTGTACCGCATGCAAAACATCAACTACGCATGTTACAGATCCTGTAGGCCACGTCAATGTTCAGTGGCTTAAGTGAACACAAAAATACTTAGCATGTACACCTGCAGAAGACGAAGTATGCACACGGCAGCACAACGCCTACATACTGTGGGCCAAACAATGTGCATAATATGCGGATCTGAAAAAAGTGCTTATCATATATATTATGAGCAATAATTTCTTCCTTTTAACAAAAATCCAATTTTAGTGTACTCTTGTGCTAAATGAAGGCTTGTAAATGAATGCCTATACTTTAATGCTTGTGGAAACACTAACTACGTTTCCAGTGCAAGGTTAGACACATCAGAAGCAAGCGAGAGACAGAGAGAGAGAGGGAGGGAGGGCGAGAGGGGCGTAGGGAGGGAGAGACAGAGAAAGAGAGGGTGAGAGAGAGAGGGAGGGAGAGAAAGACGAATAAGAGAAACACAGAGAGAGAGAGACAGACAGACAGACAGACAGACAGAGACAGAGACAGATTTAATGTCAACGTCACATACTTGTACAGAAGGAAACGGTCTCTAACAGAATTTTGCAGTGAGCACAGGAATAAGACAAGGATGCGCAATGTCAGCACTGCTATTCAACAAGGCCACAGACAAGGTGATGAGAAGAACAACTAAGGGCCAACCAAGCGGCATCAGATGGCATCTCCCTCCAACACTGAAAGACCTGGATTTCCACAGCACCTGACACTGGTCTCCCACACTTGACTTACTACCAAACATGCAGGAGACAACATCCTGGCTCGACATCTTCCACCAAGCAGGCCTACAGATCATCCAGACGAAAACAGAGGTGATCGCAGTGAATATCGTGGACCCCTCAACAATCCAAGTAGATGGAACAGACCTACTCACAACTGAAGAATTCACCTACCTAGACAACACTGTCAGACATGACGGACGAGCAGACAGTGACATCAAGAGTAATCTCAACTAAGCCACGAACACCAGAATGCTGAACAACGTGTGGAGGCCCTCCAGCACAGCACCAACCTGAGACTATGCCAAAACCGTGTCTTTTCCATCATGCCTATCTTCTGCCTACCACTATCTCCAGCCATCAACTACATGACCAACGCAATCAAGACAGTATGGGCATTGTCATCACGAAAAGACAACGCTGATAGATCAGACATATCATCCGGAGTTCTCTTTATTAGAAAACACAACAGACGAAGATACAAGAACACCGCGTGATAAACAGCAGGAAATCTTAAGGTCCTGAAATCTATTTGGGGTATTATACAGAGGCTGACATAGAACAAACAGAAATGCACAACCACTGACGCTGTTCTAATGACATTACAGGGAATAAGTAGTCACACATGTCCTATTATCAAAACTGAAATTGGCATACAGTATTACCCAAGTCGAGCTCTTTCTTGTCAAATTATATCACAGATGAAGAAAGATTTTCAACCACCACATATGTGGGCTGAGAGGGGCAAGTGCAAAGATACCAAATTTACAGCTTTCCATTCAAATTTTGATTAAACGTCATGGTGTATATTTAATGCCACAAGGGTAAATTCTTCAAATGTGAAACGCGGATTCCTCTTCCTGGAATTAAAAAACTATATCACGATAGTATGGCACCATCCTTTTCTTGTTGTTGTTGTGTGTGTGTGTATGTGTATGTGTGTGTGTGTGTGTGTGAAGAGATAGACAGATAAGACAGACAGACAGACAGACAGATAGACAGATAAGACAGACAGACAGACAGATAGAT
>CM060310.1:37261801-37341801 GCA_030674185.1 Monoplex corrugatus
ACAATTCTTTCCCCCCCCTCTCTCTCCCTTCACACACACACTCTCCCTCTCCCCCTCCCTTCATTCATTCACGCACGCACGCACGCACGCACGCACACGCACGCACACCACACACACAACAGAGAAAATTGAGTGGTGTGTGAGTGTGATCTGACAAGAGATATCTCGAGCTAATCTGTTCCTATGAACTTGTAAGACCTGATCAATCATTTTCACCGACGAAGAAGACAGTTTCACGCCACACACCCACACACACACTCACACGCACGCACGCACACCACAACCTCTTCAATCATTTTACATGTGACAGTTCTACAATCACTGCCTTTCTCTCTGCCTACACACACACCACACACACACACACGAGAAGCAACACCGAAGAGAGAGGAGAGGAGAGAGAGAGAAGAAGAAGAAGAAGAGAGAAGAGAGAGAGAGAGAGAGATGAGAGAGGGAGAGGAGAGAGAGAGGTGGATTTAGAAGAGATACGATAAGAGATAACTCGAACCAATCTGTTACCATCCTCAGGAATCACTTTCCCTTGACAATTACGACACCACCGTTCTCTCTCTCTCTCTCTCCCCTCTCGCAACTCCCTCCCCTTTCTCCCTAAATTCGAATACACATAGAAAAAAGGGGGAATGATCTGAAACATTAAATTGTAGACCAATGTGTTCTCAATACGCTGTAGAACCTCGTCAATCATTTTAGCAAGGTCCATCATCATTGCGTCTCCGCCCCACCCACTCACCCACCACCCAACCACCCACGCACACACGAACACCAGTGAGCACGAAGTAAAGAGAGGGAAAGATCCGACACAAATCTGTCCGTCATCAGTTTATCTACTGCAGCAACAATCACTGCCTTTCTCTGTCTCAGGGTCTGTCTCTCTTCATACACGTAATATGCAAAGTGCGCCATAAATTACGGCGGCTTACACAAAAGCACAAAAGGCTTCGGCACAATCCAACCCTAACCAGTCTCCTAGCGATATGGTGCACACTAGCTACAGTGCTGTAAATCATTCCACAGAACTGCACTCTAGAAGGTCACAGGAGGGAAAATAATGTTCTATCGGTACCCGACACAGGCCTGACACATACAGCGGTGAACTTATCCCCCTGTCCTCTGCCTAGGGGTGGGGGAAGCAAAAGTAGTCCTAGAACCCTAAGGTAGGTCGTATGAGACTATTGAGAGTGACGTGGTAGAGAACTCATTATTCTCGGATTGCTGTTTAAGGACGAGCCCCACGTTTCTCGCTCGCCAGTCTGCTAATCACAACCTTGAACAAAGCTTAGGTACATAAACTTATATGTTATATACGTAAAACGTTTTCTATCTACAAAACTGTCTAATCGTGCTTGCATTTAATACAGTACACTCGGCTTTTTTCCCTTGCTGAGGAAAGGGAGGTGGGTGGTTAAATGTGTGTGTCAGGTTGTAAGAGACAGAGAGGAGCATACGGAGGGGGAGACGGAGAAAAAGAGAGAGAGAGAGAGAAAGTGAGAGAGAGAGAGAAAGTGAGAGAGAGAGAGAGAAAGCTCTATGTTATGTGCGTGCGTGTTAGTGTGTGTTTCAGTCAGAAAAGAGAGAGAGAGAATGTGTGTGTGTGTGTGTGTGTGCGTGCGTGCGTGCGTGCGTGGTGCGTGCGTGGTGTGTGTGTGTTTCAGAGTGTGTGTGTGTGTTTTTCGAGTGTGTGTGTGTGTGTGTGTGTTTTGTGTGTGTGTGTGTGTTTGAGTGTGTGTTGTGTTTTGTGTGTGTGTTGTGTGTGTTTTGTGTGTTTCATGTGTGTGTTGTGTGTGTGGTGTTGTGGTGTGTGTGTGTGTTCAGTGTGTGTGTTGTGTGTGTGTTGGTGTGTGGGCTGTGGTCTCAGTCTTAGTACGCTAAAGTTCAGGGGAATCGGCTGGTCAAGCGAGCGCAACGACCCGTGTGCACACAACTCCACACTGACTCGAGTCCTACCACACTGCTCCAACCAAACTTTTCCCAACATCAATACGTCGGGCTGTCCCTTACCCAAAACCCGTCTGCCATTTGGTTTCAAATCATGCGTATTAGAAAAAAAGTTTTGTACATGGTATGAATGAGAGAGAGAGAGAGAGAGGAGAGAGAGAGAGAGGAGAGAGAGAGAGAAGAGAGAGAGAGAGAGAGAATTGTAGTATACATATATAAATTATGCTTCCTACTCGAGTGAGCACACATTAGATCTTTATCACGCTTAGAGTGTGTGTGTGACCCACTGAAACTCTTGTGGTGTGACCAGAAGTGTCCCTACCGATACAACGAACTCAAAGAGTGTGTGAAATACGGACTCTTAAGACATATGCTGTGCTGTCTATTGCAAGCGTGTTTACCATTACTGGATCTATACTAAATATTACAATTTTTGTTTACAAACAAGATGTTAATTACGAGTGGAGTGCGTATGAGACCCGAAGTGACCTCGAATGACTAAACTCTTAAGACAGTGTGTGAAATACAGACTCTATTCAATATCCTCTACCGTCTATGCGCGCGTTCCTATCATTATTGTAAAAAAAAACCCAAAACATTATAAACATGTACAAGCATCATCACGTGTGGAGCGCGTGTTAAGCGAACGGACCCCGGTACGACTAAACCCTTGTGTCAATACTTTTCTCTCCCTGGCACCTACACACACCTCCATGTCCGTGTGTGTAACTCGTGTAAGTGCTGTGCTCTCTCTTCTCTCTCTCTCTCACACACACACACACACACACACACACACATTTTAAAATCGTTTGTGTACTAATATACATACATGTACATGTGTTACGCTAATACATTCCACATATTGTTGAACAGCAGCAACCTGGACTAGCTGTGAAACACTTGCTGTCTACTGCCGCGTCCCAAGAGTAACCACCGAAAGACTACGCTGATCATGGGTTAAAAGAAAAAAAATGCTGGCACTATCCTTGCCAAACGGTAGAAGAATGTTTTTCACTTTTAAATTCACTTTTAAGTTCAACTGTCTGTCTGTCTGTCTGTCTATCGGTGTGGGGATGGGGGGATGTACCTGCGTGTGTGCAGAAAAGGATTGGGGATACAGCTGACAGACATGACAACAGCCTTTTTGGACGAGTGGAAAGGTAAGTGCTTCCCTGCAAATGCTATACTTGTTTCTTCACTACAAGCTCACTCTCTCCTTCTCCCCCCCTCCCCCCGCCATCTCTCTCTCTGTCTCTTTCACACACATATAGTGATACACATACATGTGCGCGTGCATGCACACTCTACTGTTTTGTTTCTAGGGAACAATTAACAACACAGCAGTATGATTGCGGGCCAAATACACAATATGCTTTCCTGCCATTAGCCTCTGCCTCCATTTTCAGCAATCAATGTCTTTGCACGTGCAGGTGGACACAAACGGGTTTACATTGAGAAATGTATCACTTTGCATCTCCTATTTCGTCACACTCAGTATCAAGTGAAAAAAAAAAACAACTTCTTTTCTCTCAGTGTGTGCTCCCTTATTTACAAGTAATCTTATTTCATTATTCATTTATTTCTTTTATTTACTTTCTTTAAGCGTTCCAAAGTTTCTCGGACGGGTGTATTACACTGTTTTTACCCACATTATGCAGGCAGTATCGTTGCTGCACAGTCTGCATACACCGTCTTCAGTGAGCGTGCATGATGAGTGCTTTCATACAATTTTCCATAAACCACCAGATACCGACAGAACTTACAGGATCTTTGACATGCATACTTGTTCTGCGTGTTTTTAGGTACGGGAGAGGTTTAGGCACTAAGTGCACACAAGCTGATCTGGGAAATCCCCAACCTTTACCCATCAGGCGGGAAGTGCGCAGACAGCAGCGAACCCACATCTTCTGATCTGAAGTCCCGTATGTCTCCAGTCAAACATGACTCAAGCCTAAAATCAGAGTATTATCCAGCTACAAGAGACTTTTCTAGCCCATCACAGGTGATATGTGAGGTGCAAATATAGGAAAGTGTCATATAATATCTTAAGTGAATGTCAAAATGAAGAACGTGCGTGTACACAGGTGTGTGCGTTCAAAGAATGCTTGTACAGTAAATTCACCCCTTCATTGGCCTAATACTGAAAAAACGGATAAACAAGCAAACGCACACATCATTTCTAGATTGTCCATGAAAACTGAACGACAATCTCCTACATGAAACTGTCTCCTGTTAGCACTGTCCACATATTTTAGACAAAAAACTGTAACGAATAATTTGCTGAGGCGCTGTCCTGAAGCTCGATTGTTAGAAAATGTTTCCATTTATATAACACAAATCGAGTTATCTAATACTCCCTCGAGCACCACACACACACACACACACACACACACACACACACACACACACACACAACACACACACAACACAACACAACACACACACACACATAATTATTTCCTTTTCCCATTCCCACTCCCGACTTGCCTAGAGACAGGACCACGTGGCTGTCGTCATCTTATCACGGCAGCTAATGCCATTTAACGGCCTGGATACAGCAGACCCTGTTTTAACTACTAATTCCACATCTGCGACAAGGCGGATGGATGCCAAGTGCCATTCACAGCACGGCGGGGACTGAAGGAAGTCTCGGAGGAATAAATAAGAAGGAGGGGGAATGTGAAGGAGGAGGAAGAGAGCGTGGGAACCTGCTGACTTCAGCAGTCAGGACCTCCCTCACGTGGACACACAACCAGTCTGATTATGCCATGAATTATGGTTTTTATCTGAACAAGATTCTATTGTGGTAGTGTTGACGATAAACCAGGATTTCATTTCCTACAAACATTTATCTCATCTCTCCGAAGTACCACAACTTCATTTCCAAAAAGCTAAAACCAAGGACTTTATCTCTCAAAAGATTTCATCTCGTCGAACAATTATTCTTTTTCCGACACAAAATCTTATTACATTACACCAGTGCTTTCATTCTGTTTTCGTATCATGTAATCGACATACAAGATTGTAAAAGCCCGTATCTACGTTTAAAGCAAAATTATATTTTTTCCCATGAAGAACTTGTAAACAAATCTATATGTCCAACTTATACCTCTTTAAGCGACAGCACTTTTCAACTCACTCCCACCCCCAAAAAATGTGAACTGTGTATTTCTACATTAAATAAAGGCAAGACGTAGGCCTACATCAAAATGACAAAAGCATGAGACACTGTAAGCTTTTATGAAAACTCACGAAAAGTAATTTCATACACTTAGCCTAATCTACTGTGTACAGGGGTGTGTATAATAAGACTTTAGCAATGACACACGGTGGCCCGTTTCACCGCTTTTGTACCAGTTAACAAAGTGTCACTGCTGAAACTACGAGACTGTTTCACAGCACTGAGGGATCATACCGTCTTTCCTCAAAAGCCCACCCCACCCCCTCACCTTGTGCAAAAGAAAAGATGTGTTGTGTACAGCCTACAGGAGGTAAAGGAGTGGATGTTGCTGACAAGAACGGAAAGGAAAAATAAAAAAAACAGAATGAAAGTAACAAAGCTATTTAAAGAGGAAAACATAAGTGAGAAAGAAAATATGAATGAACAAATTCAACAAACAAGTGAAAAAGGATGACACGAAAGCAGTGCACAGCATTATATGGCTCACTCACCAGCATGATTCACACACTGCTACACGTAATACTTTTTCAGATTTAGCTAAAAGTGTTAGACAATTAACACTGCCAAAGGCTTTGCCTGAAGGCACGATTGCATTTCATTTGCTATGTATACAGGAACAATATGCAAGGAAAGGAAAGTCGCATTATTTCCATAATTTGCAACATGCGATTTTAAAGATTCATCTAAGAGTGTTATGCTTTTAATAACGTTAGCAAAGATTCGCCTGAGGCAACTCCATTTCATCTCCATTTATAAATACGTTCCCAAACACTTAACGAAAGAAAAACTACACTCCATCTGCAACATGTGATTATTCTAAGATTCAATGATAACACTGTCGAGGGCTTCGTCTGTAGGCATTCCATTTTATTTCCAAAATACACACACGTGTGTTAAAAAAAAAAAAGTTGGAAAGGAACGCTGCATTTCATTTGTTTTGTCTTATATAGATCGAGTCGGTGAATGCCGTTTAATGCAGAGACTGTCAACTCATCAGAACGACCTGACACTTGACAGTTTAATGTGGCACTGGCATTCCTCGTTATTCATTGTCCAAACTCTTTAAAACCCTCATGCATGGGATACACATAAGCCTCTCTCTCTCTCTCTCTCACACACACACACACATACACACACACATACACACACACACACACACACACACACACACACACACACACACACAATGACCAACAGTCTACTCGAGAACGAGATAAAAAGATAACAGACAGAGAAAGAGAGAGAGAGAAACAAACAGACAGACAGACAAGACAGGTTAGGCCTACGTGTATTCAAATTACTTAAGCAGAAACGCAAAACAGTTATGTTATGGAGGACATACTTTACTGTAACTTCCACGCAGACAACGGAGCCACCCCACATCCCTCCAAAAATAATAAATTTCTTTTGTGTAATTATGATCCCTGCATACCTTGTGTAATAGAGCAGAGTTGTGTACGTGTGTTTTTCTAAGCATGGTTTTAAATATGACTAGATCTAATTAATAATGTAGCCTAAACACTACTTTAACACATCTCAGCTAATTGATGCCAGTGTCACTGGAAAGGATTGTCAAATGAACATTCTGCCATCGATTTTGGAGTATTCAAAGTTTTCATTTAGGCCCATACTACAGCCCAGGCCAAGCTGGCTTTTCGTTGATTAATTCCTCCAGGCCTAGATGATTTTTAATTAATTAGTTCAAAGTCTATCAAATCCACTGGACAATTTATGCCCAGGCACCACTGGTACTATCAATGATGTTTTCAATACAATAAAGAATGTATACTGATAATTAGGCTACTCACAAGAAATTGTTCATATGCACACTAATAGTTTCAGTTGTATTCTTTTTCAGATTATATTCGATATGTACTGACGCTACGGACTCCGCATGATAGACAAGACACAAAATGATCATGGCATAAGCCATGAACCTGTGCATGAATCCCAGGAGAGGGCATGGCCTTCAATATAACTTTTCAAAATTATACCTAAACAAAATAAAATTATTAATTACACAAAAATGATTTTGTTTCCTTCACTAATTCTTTAAGCCCTAATTAAAAAAACTATACGTACGCACCTGTGCATTAGTTTCTCTCGATCCATAATGCATCCACCACACAAGATGAATAACTGACAGCCCTCAGAATCTCCAGCATGCTGTCACACGACAAACCAGAATCCCCCCAAACGTGAAACGCTTCACATTCACTCTCAGTCTCTACACTTCAAGTAGGCCCACTTCTTCATTCCCTCAAAATTCAGGCATCCACTTTCGACTACTGTCAAGCCACACTGCTATAAAGACAAGAGCACGAGCAACCCCGCTGACAGCTTCGATCCACGCTTTCTTCCTTTGGAGGAGAACTTTTCAGTCAATTATATTAGTCATCCCTGTCTCGCCTACCAGCTGTGACTGCCAGCATAGATGGCTTAATTGTTGTTGTTGCTAAAACTGTTCTCACTGCCTCGCCACTTGTAACGTGGATTCTGCTTCACATTGATCAGTTTCCTGCGGACCCACAAACAATCGCCCCCAGCTGTCTGTCTTTTCTACAGGCCAACGTGACGGACGACTCCGCTGACCCTTTCAACGCTCGCTGTTTGGTGGATTCGGACACAGCAAATCGCATACCTACATCAACTCCCATCAAACATGTTTAGACTCCAACACAGCCTATGACCCCATGAACTTCAAAACAGACCAATGAAAAGTTCAAAACAAACAAGTTCAAAACCACATCACCGCATGTGACCGACGACGACGCCCCAGGCCAAACAAAACCACCTATACCCTGGCCTCAACAGCGTTCAACAGTCCACACGAACGATGTTGTCAAGTGTTGCTGGCTTTTCCACAGGCCCAACCCTTTGTGTCAACGGCGCACTGTGAACACACTTGGCGGCTCCATTCCCCCTTTTCCCCCCGACACAGAAAACACACCGACACAGGACGTGTGTGTGTGTGTGTTGTGTGTGTGTGTGTGCACCGCTCAGCTGTCAAGACCTGACCCATTTAGGACAGGACGGACCAATCAGCAGGGAGGGGGTGTGGTCGTCAGGGGACCATCAATGGACTTTGAAAACGGTAAACTTGTGCTGTCGACATCACACTTCTCACCTTTCAAGTGAGAGCAGAAGAGTGAAAACGAGACCCAACCTCTCCCCACAAGGAAGATTCAATGTGTGACCACAGCAAGTGTTGAACATCGCTGCCGATCGTACGGGGCTGATATATGTTGTTCACAAGAAAATCTGTCCTTTTTGACAGTTTCGCCCCAGACCCCCTTGAAGAAAACGGCTTTGTAAGACGTTTTGGACACGAGGTCTGTTTGCTTGTTGGGGTTTTTTTGTTTGTTTGTCAGAGCGTAAAACGTAATAACAATTATATATCTTTTTCAAGACCACCCATGAAAACAGTTAATGTCAACGTATGTCAAAAATGTAAAGCAGCAGCATGCTTCCATGATCACAAACGTGAAATGCAAACGCTAAAACACAGACAGCGAAAGTTCACAGAAGTAAAGTTTATTCAAACAGGGATTCCCAGCTCTCGGACGATTCCACGTGTGCTCAAAACAGTCTGCCATTCTCGACTAAGTTGAGCATACGCAAAACTTTATGAGATGGCAAGGTCATGAATATTTCGCAGAAGGTGAAGGTCTCAATACTGTTTTGCAGTACTTTTTTATTTGTTTTGTTGTTTTTCATGCGGGTTGATTTGATAGAGCCGTGATGTCTTGAGTTCAATCCCAGCCTGCAACATTAAACACTGGCCTGTTTTCTGTCCATCTCAATGTTTCCATCACTGTGGTGGAGGTGTCAGCATAGTATTTCATTGGTCTTCCTCCGACCTCCCCTTTCCCGATCCTAGTAAAAGACCTTGCCAGCGCACAAGTTTTTGCGTAGGCTCAGGCAGTCTACCAGATAACTGCTGGCAGATTTGGCTGGAGCGCATATGGAAATTTCCAAGTGCGATGATGCCTTCTTGAACAAACTCCAACCTCCAAACTGCAGTTATTCACAGAAAATTCGATTTAACGTATATAAAAAATACAGGAATGATTAAGCACCAAGTCTGAAATGGAGGGGTGAGGGACAGGGGGGATAAAGATACAGAGGGAGGAAGTGAGGGAGTGAGGGAGTGAGGGAGGAGAGCGCTAAGCCTAGAGTTTCGTGGTATTACTGTGGGACAATCCCATGAGAATCACCTTCGCACATCACTGCTGTTCTCCACCGTTACTCATTTTAGTGAATCCCGGATGAGCAAAGAATCAAATTTAAAGTTTTTTTCTCTTGTTTCGCGACTCAATGATCAAGCGCCACTAGCACTGTGCATCTCTGTAAGTGCCATTAACCTTTACACACCTTCTCGTCATCTTTGTTCCTCTGGTGGCAATAAATTCCAACATTCTATATTTAGGAACGTATTGGCACCATTCCATCTCTTATTAGACGCCCATGTAGCAGGAATCACCTTCCGCATTCAGTTCGTCATGCTGTCATTCTTCTTTCTTTCAGATCTGTTCTTGGAACTGTTCTCCTTCAGCAGCTCTCCGACACCTACATTTTTGTCTTCTAAACAGCATCAGAGTGCGTTTCGTTTTTTCCCTCGACATGTGTGTGTGAATGTGTGTGTGTGTTGTGTGTGTGTGTGTGTGTGGTGTGTGTGTGTGTGTGTGTGTGTGTGTGTGTGTGTGTGTTGTGTGTGTGTGTGTGTGTGTGTGTGTGTGTTAGAAAAGGAAGGAGGGACAGTGAGAAACTGCTGAGGCCACACTGTTTATAGGGTCGACAATGACAGGTATGAGTTACTGATATACGGACAGTACTGTGTTAGAGAATGTGTGTGTCACTGCGTGTGCATCTACGTAAGAAAGTACGTGTATACGAGTATGTGCATGTAAGTAAATGTGCGCGTCGCGAAGGCAGCAAGGATATGTATGTGTGTTTGTATATTTTTTGCATAAATGTGCAAACATGTTTGTTTATTGAGGTACACACGTATGTACTGTTTGTTTTTGCTCTATTTGAGTACACATTCTGTCTATCTGTCTATCTCTATCTATCTATCCAGAGAGAGAGAGAGAGAGAGAGAGAGAGAGATACATACACACATATATATATTTAATATATATATAATATATATACATATATACATGTATCTAGCAATTCATTTGCAATTGTAAAGGACACACCTAGTAGAATTCTAAGAATCATACTACTGCAGAAAAACGGGACACATGACAGGTAGTTGTAAACCGCTACCTGGCTGTGTGTAATAAAGATAAAGGCAGCAATCCATATGCTGTCATCTGTACCTTGAACAAAAGGCTGAGCAAACAGCTGCTGTAGTAAAGATAAAAGACAGCAATCCATATACAAGACAATTGCCTCTTGAACCCAGAGATTAAATTCATACAGGTAATAAGGTGACCAAACATTGTTTGAATTGTTAGTATCATCAGCGTAGTAAAACAGACAGCAATCTATTCACAAGATAACTGCTCCCTGAACATTAACTGTAGACTGAAAAGAAAGCAAACATTGGAAAACAAGCTGACAGTGTAACAGTAGTAGTAGTGGTAGTAGTAGTAATAGTAGTAGTAGTAGTAGTACATTAGTAGAACACTGTGATCTCGGCATTCTGCTTACACCACATCTATAGCGTGAGTGAACCAGTCAATGTTTATGCTTAGCAGGGTTTAGACCTTGGACAACAGAATGACCATCGTTGCTTCTAGCAATAAAGTGTAATAAAAAAAGTATGACTGAAAAGTATATGATCTGTGTCTGGATAGTCTTCACTGTCAACCATATTCGTACGAGTTACTGATAGAATAACTTGTTCGTTGGAGTCATAGAATTACTTTTCTCTTCGTCTATGTGGCTCTGTAGTTTCAGTTTCCCAACATGGTATCTCCGTGTTTGAAAACAAGTTCCACATGCATGAAAGTGTTATTGTTACGTGCATTTCTGATCGTCTCTCTCCTTCATCTTGTGCGTAAAATATCTATGGCTACTCAACAGCGTAAAATATGAACATCTCCCAAAACCTACAAGACGAGCGAGGAGTATTGTACTCGTACTGATGTAGTTTTAGGACTTTTTGTAAGGCCATCAGGTTCGAACTGAAATTTTCACAACTACACGTTTAACCAATAATTTATCAAGTACACATGAGAGAGATAAGGCTTCACCTTTCTCTTCTATTAGAGGAGGCCTTTTACCTCCTCTGCCGCCCGCATTCACAGCAAAATTCTTTCTATATTACTTAGCAGTTCAAATCCCGTATGTGAAATACCGTTATTTCGCTACACGTGACTCGTAATGTTATTACGGTATCAGTGACAATGTACGTAAATGACAGACTAGTCAAAATCCTGATATCAGTGACAATGTACATAAATTACAAACTAGTCAAAATCCTGGAATCAGTAGCAATGTATGCAAATGACAACCTATTCAAAATCCTGGTATCAGTAATAATGTACGTAAATGACAAACTAGTCAAAATCCTGTATCAACGCTAGCTATCAAACAGGCTGGAGAGTATGCGAGTTTTACCACAGAACGTAGTTTTACAAGACAGCAGGGGGCGGGGGAGGGGGGACAGTGACGCATTCTGCTTTCCCCGATGTATCTCAACAAATTCACTGTACTCACTGCACTCCTCACCCACTCCCTGAGACGAAACCATAGAAGGCGGAACTACACTCTGGGTGAAACAGATGCTGACAAAACCGACAACTCCGACACAAGTCCTCATTTTCTGTCTCGTAACGTCATTGCTGGCATAATTCAATAACCCGACAAACTCGTCCCATCTGACTTGCTATCTTACCACCCGCAGGAAACTGAAGCTGAAGGCAATGACCTCAGAGAAACAGACCGTCGCAGAAAGCTCTGAAGAAATGACATATGTCATCTATTACGGACGTCTCACATTTTGCTTTTCGCCCTGCTCGCTTTTGTTCTCACTAGCTGTCTTCACCGTTTTGCACGGCTGGATGGGTAAGGTCGGAGAAGAAGGGTGGGGGGTGCCGCGGATGAAAGGGAAGGGCACAAATGAGAAAAGATAGCTTAGTTGTTGGGAAGTTGGGTCTGGGTGGAAAGGGGGAGAAAAGAGGAAGACAGACAAAGAGAAACAGAGAGAGAGAGAGAGAAACAGAGAGAGAAGAGAGAGAGACAGACAGGAGACACAGAGAAAGAGAGATAGACAGACAGACAGAGACAGACAAACAGAGAGAGAGAGAGAGAGACAGACAGACAGACAGACACACAGAGACAGCACGTAAATGCCCAAACTGTATGAAACGACCTCTCGAGGCATTTCTCCACTGCAGGATTTCCAGCTCCCTTCTGACCACCAGCGACACCCATGATGGTACAAGCCAAAAAAGATAAAAGAAAGAAAGAACTCTGACATTACTTAGCATCTAAATAGGAGAAATCATTTAGCCTTTGGGGGGGATAATCCCTATTAGACGATATGTGTGCAAACTAAAATTTAAGATGCTATGGTAAAACGCTCACATCCTGAAGAAATGTGTGCTGAAAGACGCTAAAAAGTCCACAACCAGACTAAATGAGACCTAAAGTGTTTAGGCACTAAGAATTCCACAACTAACGAATGTGTGCTAGAGTGCTAGGACGCTAAAAGTCCACAACCTGACGAAATGTGTGCTAAATGTTTAACCCTTTGACTCCAGCGCCCTGCCTGCCAGCATCTTGCAATGTCAACTTTGCTAGCAAAACAAAAACTTAACCCCTTCGAGTCTCTAACCCCATCCACCAGCTTCCTACAAAAAGGTGGTGGATAGGGTGAGCGAGTCAAAGACTTAAGTTTTTGCAGTTGATAGATAAGATGCGGGACTCAAAGGGTTGACACTGAAAAGTCCACAGACGGACAAAATGTGCGCTCGTGTTAGGATGAGAAAAATCCACAACCAGACGAAATAAGCGCTGAAGTGTTAAAGACGCTACAAAGTTCACGACCAAACGAAATATGTTCTAAAGTGTTAGACGCTGAAAAGCCCACAACCAGACGAAAACGCGTGCTAAAGTGTTAAGACAGTAAAAAAAAAAGTCACAACCAGATGAAAAACCAATGCCTGCTGAAGTGCTGGGAAGGGAAAATGCCGTTGTCTCCACTGGACAAAGTAACTTTTATTGTGCGCTGAAACGTGAAATCGCTAAAACGTCTCCACAAAATCAAACGAGTGCTGAAATGTTTCACACAGACACGAACGCGCGTGTACACACACACACACACACACACACACACACACACACACACACACACACACACACACGACACACACACATGCACAAGTGTGAAATTGTTCGCTCGCTCTCTCTCTCCCTCTCTCAGAGAGAGAGAGTGTGTGTGTGTATGGTGAGAGAGAGAGAGAGAGAGAGAGAGAGAGACAAGAGAGAAAGAGAGAGAGAGAGAGAGAGAGAGGGAGAGAGAGACTATAAGCCTACCCACCACACAGGATCGTACATTTCTTTTCCCCAAGAGTCTGTAATCAGGGAAACAGTAAACACACGAGAGAGATCAGATAATGATGGAGCAAGATATGTTGTATTTACCTTGGGCACTGCACACAACAATCAGCACATGGCTATCAAGCTGGCTACATGCACTCCAAATAAAAATCGGACATAACCCCATAGTGTTGCCGTGCCACAGCCCCATAGTGTTGCTGCGCGGGCGCCAAAATATCATGACACTATGGTTAGAGCGCCCTGTTGAGAAGACATGGGTTCGACCCTTAGTGGGACGAAGTTATTTATGGCCTTTAGCTCAGTTATCAGTTCGATATGCTTATAACTCTTGTGAATATAATAGAAATAGAAAGCCAAAAATATAGGGTTGGAGTTAAATAGCAAGAAGACTGAAGTCATGGTAATCAGTAAAAAGAAAAGAAAAAAAAACCCTCATGCAAAATAACAGCGAATGGCACAACTTTGAGACAGGTTGATAATTCAAATATCTGGGAACGATCATCTCACCAGACGGCAGATGCACATCACAAATAGCCAGCAGAATCGGCCAAGCCAAAACAGCATTCAAGAAGATGAAAAGCATTCTTACCAACAAATGCCTATCAATTAACATCAGGAAGAGAGTTCTTGAATGTAACATAGTACCGATAATGTTATACGGTTGTGAGGCGTGGACAGTCAACACGCAAAGCCAAAACAAGATTGAGGCAACCAAAATGTGGTTTCTAAGATGAATGTCGAGAGTTCCAAGGACAGCAAAGAAAACGAACAAGACGGTCTTGATGGAGGCAGACACAAGAAGATCATTCACAACGAAGATTGGGAAAAGACCAGCAACATTTTTAGGCCATTTTATGAGGTAAGGGGAACTAGAGCACCTGGTCACAAGAGGAAAGCTGGGAGGGAAAGAGAACACCAGGTAGACCCAGGGAGAAACGATTGGATGGACTTGCAGGGTGGCTGAGGATAGAGAGGGTGGAAGATGTGCTTGTGGCAAAAAGGGATAGATGCACATGGAGGGCCATGATCGCCAACGCCATGCGGCAGGGCACATGATGATGATGATGATGATGATGATGATGATGATGATGCTTATAATGCAGGGCTGTGGGTTCAACCCTCAGTGGGCCCCTGTTTTTTTTTTAAACGAAATCTCGTTGTTCTTTGATTGAGCCATGGACTCAAAATCTGATCACTGTGCGTTGAATTCCAGCCCGCAGCATTAAAAACTGGCCTGTTCGCTGCCCATCTTAATGTGTCACTCATTTTGGTGGTGTCAGTGAAGTGTTATACTGGTCCCTTCTCTCCACCCCAACCCCCACCCACTCCAATTTCAAGACCTTGAGAGCGCACAGGGTTTTGCGCAGGCTCAGGAAGTCTGTCAATAACTGCTGGAAGATTTGGGTGAAGCGTATATGGAATTGTCAAAGTGTAATGAATCCCTCTTGAACAAACTCTAAACTTACGATTACAACAATAACACTAGTAGTAGGAATAATATATGCAGTTTTGCTGAGAAAAACCCAGCACCGACACAAATCAAGCAAATCATCAAATTACAGACAGAGAATCAATGGAAAAAAGTAAAGAAAACATTAAAAACAACGCTATGATGAAATTAGAAGAACCACAATACATACAATGCTACTGAAGTTACAAAATATGAATTATAACAAAATTTCGACTTCCATATGCCAATCGATCAAGTGCATTACAAAATCATGAGAGATAAAGGCAGACACACGTAAAGCAAATACATGTCGACCTTAACGACAACAAAACCTTTTTATCTCTTGCCTTTGTAAAACGGCATTAACTTCCACTTTTTCTGCATTCTGTTGGGAACATCTGATTAATGCACTGATTAAATATAACATCTGATTAATGCACTGATTAAACATACAATACACATCAGTGTTTCAATAATGTGAAGCATGGAGTTTAAAGATTATGTTGGAGATGTCATCCAGGTCTGATAATGTTTTTCACCGCTCATACTGGAGATGTATTTTCCGACCTAAGAAAGAGTGACGAGAGGAATGACTTATTTGTTTTATTTTTTTCGTTGACAGAACCCGATGAGTTGTTTGCTGCACTTATAATACAGTTTACCTGTTTCAATTAATGTTATGTTTTCAGCTACAGATACGAAATGTTCATTAAAGCGTTGGCAGTCATTGTTGTGGAATGTCAATGCATTTCGGAGACGTATGTTAAGAACTCGCCAGTTTGTTGATGTGTCGTTTTGGTTGTTAGTTTGCTGAAATAAGCTTAATTTGCGTTTACCATGTTCTTTGATTTGTTTCTTGCTTTTTCTTTGGGGGTGGGTGGGGGTGGTGGGGATGGGGGTGGTGTTCTTTATACATTTGTGTTGGTTTTTAATTTACCCTTCTGAGACATAGCTGAAGCTTCTCCAATGTCACTGTAGCTCGAAAAGAACCAAATCTGGATTTTCTGTAATACTTTTTATATAAAATAGGAAAATGCTGTAATGGCTTGACAACTGGTTCTTTCGTCTTCGTCCGCTTCTTTGATTTTTTTTCCCTCCTTTTTTCCCCCTCCTTTTTGCGTTGTGGCCACAAGGTGCTTTATTAAAATCATGCATGATATGAGAACAAGCACATCGCGCACGCCCTCACCTTTTGTTTTGAGTTTTGAAAATCTCTCTCTCCCTTCTATATGTTTTCGTTTTTCGGTTTTTTTTTTTTTCTCTTTTTTTTTATTATTTCCTTCTTGTTTTGAGACAGACAGAGAGAGATTGAAAAGAGCGGTGAACCCGGTTCGCACACTTCAGGCGTGTCAACATTCTGCCTACAACCGAAATAGAAAGTGAGAAAGTTTCCATCCCCGCAGCCACACTGAATATTTTTCAGACATGGAAAAAAGTTGGGTGCGACGGGAAACTTGCCCGTTTCCTTTTCTTCTACCTCCTCGCAGTGACGGATGGCTTCAGGCGGCGACGAGTCGATGAAAATCAAATTAAAAGACGTATTGATTTCTCTGCTGGAGCTTGCAATACAATGGGAAAAGGGATCAGGAGGAAGCTCAATCTGTCTTTCCTCCTTTTTTCGCCGAAGGCGGAACTGTGAAAGCAAGGGCGGCCTTTAGATGACTTGATTATGGTTGATAATCATTTCGCAGGCATTTCGTCTGACGGGAGACTTTTATGGTTTTTTCCCGTTTTAGCACACATTAAAAGGTTCATTGTGCGCGTGTGGTGTTGTCGTTGGTACTTTCGTTGTGGGTGCTGATGTTGGTGTTGGTGATGATGGTGGAGAGAAAGAGAGAGAGAGAGAGAGAGAGAGAGAGAGAGATGTGTGTGTGTGTGTGTGTGTGTGTGTGTGTGTGTGTGTGTGCCTGATTCGCGCGTGTGGTGTCTAAGCAGATGGACGGGGAAGGAGAGGCTAGGCATAATGATTATGAATACTGTACTGGAAGATGTGGCTTAATCTGGTTATTGCACACACACACACACACACACACGCACGCACGCGCGCTGACGTCTTCGTCAAAGCAATTATTATTATGCATTCACCATATCCCTTCTCTATCTCCTTCCCTCTTCTCTATTTCACATATCACACACACACACACTCTCTCTCTCTCTCTTTCATCTCACGCATTCAGAGAGAGCGAGAGCGAGCGAGCGAGCGAGCGAGACACAAAGAGAGAGAGAGAGAGAGAGAGAGAGAGAGAGAGAGAGAGAGAGAGAGAGAGAGAGAGAGAGAGAGAGAGAGAGAGAGAGACCGACTGAACCCAACAGATATACCGACAGATCATTTTCACTCAATTACAAAACAACAACAACAAAAATCACAACAACCCATAAAGATACTCATTCATCAACAGAGTCAAGAACAAAATGTCAAGCCCCAAAAGATTTTCAAACCATTCTAATAATCTCCCGTTTTCAAACGACTGAAGTCTAAATGAACATGGAATAAATTCATTAAAACTACGAGGAAGCGTTTTTTTAATACAAAAAAAAAACAAAACTTGGGTCGAGGTGACGTTGCTGTTCATAAAAAAGACACACCAATCTTTCTAATAAATGCAGATTTTATCATATGGCATGACTTTTCCTGTAATAATGGTAGAGACTGCTTTCATGTGAACAATGACCGTCATCAATCAAAATGATCAGATTAACAAACGTGAAAACAAATTTTAGTCTCTTATCAGATTAATACTCGTAACAGTTAAAGAAATTTTAGCTTCTAAGAAGATAATCCAAGTTTCGTATTTTCTACAGTCACTGTGACCTTGAAAAATCAATCGATAAAATAAAGTTTGACCTGAAGCGAGGTAAATGACACACTGAAACAACAGTGAAAACAGAAAATGAATAATTGTCAGACGTTTATGAGAATGTGTTGATCATACACCTTCCTCACTCAGTGCTGACTTTAGACACTTGTTTTCAGTCTGTGAGAATTTGGTTTTGACGCCGTGACCTAACTTATGCATTCGCGACGGTCTACACCTTTGGTCCAAATTTGGTAAAAAGCCATCCATAAAACGTTCAGAAAATCTAGATTACATATTTCCGTGTCACACACACACACCCACACACACACACACACAGACACACACACACACACACACACACACACACACACACACCCCACTCCAGCTAATGTAAGGCAATCTCTTCCCCCCTCCCCCCTTTTTTTAAGGAGTTTAAAAAACGGAAAAACGTACAACCAATTCCATTACACAGAAACATTACGACCAAAACAGCTGTCCACAGGCAAACGGTTTAATTCACTAGAGGATGGGTTTTCCTGGTGTGCTTAAAAACGCTCAAGCCCTAGAATTACTCTTCCTTTTCCGGCGCCATTAGACGGACTTCGCTGTGTACCCTTTCAGGATTTTTCTCCCAAACCGTTTTCTGCACCACCTCAGTGGCATTTAGCCCAACGTGGCTCACTCCAGCTCCCTCCTAAGCGCACCACCGAACCAACACAATGTCCATTCCGTCGTAGCTCCAGAGCCAAGGAATCCGCAGTAGCCATCAAAATCGAACAGCGTCAGGCCACTCATTAGAACAGACCCTGGATTGCCGCTGATTACTCCAGTGATTTCAACGGTGCTTGGTCTGATCAAATGTAGTTGGGGCATCCTCCAACTGAGTGCCACACTAAGTGTCACACAATCCCGGAACCAAAAATCACTAGAAACCGCCCCCCCCCCTCCCTCCCCTTTTCAGTAAAAAGAGATCGCCACGACAATTGCAACCTTTATATGGACACCAATAGCAGAATTTAATGTGAAGTTGGTCTAGCCACGAATAGGATAGTCGTTTAAAAAAATCCTCTGTGTGTGTGTGTGTGGTGTGTGTGTGTGTGTGTGTGTGGTGTGTGTGTGTGTGTGTGTGTGGGGTGTGTGTGTGGTGTAAGTGCTGCATGCGCGCGCGCGTGTGTGTAAAGCGAACGAAGACTAAATTCCTTGTCGGGAAAATGTTAATATTTTGGTGGGAGGGGGCAACTGATGTCACTGACATGTAAATATATCTTACCAACCTTCTAACGAAACACTGCAAAGATCCGCTGATCGCGATCATCACAAACATCTAAGAAAACGTCACCCACACAATTTTGGCACACACAAAGATGGACATATACATACACATGTACACAGCCTCACCTCCCAGTCGGTATGAATCATACCCTCTTCCATCTCATCCCAGCCCACACATCATCTTTTATTCTGCATCTTTTGCTCGTCTATTCTGTCAAGACGTGTGGAGGGTGAGGAGGGTTGTGTTTAGAAATATGACGGATATGAAGAGGTACTAAGACGTACAAACAACACAGCAGACTACACAGGTAAAGATTACCTTCAGCTTGCACCAGTAGCTTTGTATAATTATGAGTGGCACATTTCTTCACAGACAGCGTGGACGTTCTTGCAGGGAAGTGGCTAAGTGGCTACCTGTCATATGACAGTAGTACCTGCCAAAGCAGTGCAAGTCTAGTACATTGGCGTGCACACACACACACACACACACACACACACACACACCCCCACAGAGAAGAGAGAGAGAGAGAGTAAGAGAGAGAGAGAGATCTGAAATTTTGATTTGTCATCAAGATTCCAACAAAAAAAGGTAGTCTTACTGGTCTCGTAGAAAACGGAATACATCAGAAGTGACACAAAAGCTTAACCCATACCATCTCACCTGAACACTTTCATGACTTCATTATCACCGATTCCACGGAACAGTTCAACTGGAACCAAAGGCACCTAACACAAGGTCGTCACTGCACCATAACCATCATCATCGTCGTTAACACACTGTTGAAGTGTTCGTATTCAAGTTTGTTCTGATCTTGGTCCTGATACAGTAAAGACATCTCATTCATGTCCCCCGAACTGAACAAGGATCACTATTCTCTCCTTCTCTTCATCCAAATATCTCGTCCTTCTTCTCCAAGGACTACACACATTTTATTGTTCCATGGTAGGTTCTGGTACAGTCATAGGACGTCTCACACGCGTCCGAAAACACAAGATCAAACTCTTTGTCTCTTCCTATCCATGATCTCAAGCCAGAAGGAGGGGATAGAGAAGTCATTCTCATCGCATTCTCTCCCTCAGTCGAGGACTCTGGGGGAGCTTAAACACATCACACACCGCGCACAAACAAATCAACACAAATCACTGCCAAACACACATCACGCGAATGTCTTGATGGCACCAGAACCTCCCTCCCTGAGTCTTCTAAGAAACGAGAAGAATGTTGACTGCAGAACAGAAGGCAAGCTCAGAGAGAAAACAGCAAAAAGATGGGAAAGAAAAAAGAAAAAGAAGAAAAGGATGCACATTTAGGAAAAGACAAAGTATGTGGCGCTATAACGAGCCACTCCCAAAAGCTTCTGGCTTCGTTCAAAAACCGACAATTTGAAAACAAACCAAAATCCGCCTGTCTCTGGCACCGGTGCCAGACAACACCTTTTAGCAGATTAGCAAATGTCAACGTGAATAATACATAGGGAGCTCTGGGCGTGTGGGGGCGATTTTCCCCTCTGGCTATCACTTGTAATAATAATGTTATCGCTGTAGCGAACAAGTCATGGTCTGTTTTACTATGTAGGGTACTAGGTCGGATGCATCCAGACAGAAGTGGAATTTTTAGAAACCTCACAGCATACACCTGCGGCAACTACAATTCTTTTTCTCTCACAGACAGACAGACAACAGACAGACAGACAGACAACAGACACACACACACACGACACACACACACACACACACACACACACGTGCGCGCGCGCGCTACCAGACAGATGATGGATCAATCACAACAAAGCCAGCAGCAACATAAATATCCTCCTTGAAGATATCGGATCTGTCAGCACCAACATAAACACCCGCTCTAAATTTGAATCCACTGCAACAATAAACTTTACTTGACAGGCAGGAGCGATTCTTAAACCATGCTAACGATCTTCTTTATCAACCTACCCCTTTAAAACTAAGATTCTTTAGTTTCGATTGGACAATGGTTTGTTTGTTTTGTATCAATCAGAGAGACAGAGAGAGAGAGAGAGAGAGAGAGAGAGAGTGAGTGAGTGAGTGTATGAATGTGTGTGTGTGTGTGTGTGTGTGTGTGTGTGTGTGTGTGTGTGTGTGTGTGTGTGTGTGTGTGTGTGTGTGTGTGTGTTGCACGCGAGACAGACCAAAATGTGTTGGCAAGACATTCTCAACTGTTTCTGGACGAATCTTCACCAAATATGGGTAAAAAGTTTTAGAGTAACCATCGTATTAAAAAAAAAAAAAAGGAAAAAAAAAGAAAAAAAGAAAGTATTTTTTAGAGAACACTTTTAGAGGAGGACTGTTGACAGCAATTTCTCATGAATTTCCAACAATATTTACAGTCAGTTTTCATTATGGTGACAATCTACCATTGTCCTCAATGCACGTCAAGTTTTATTTTCATCGGACACTTCTTCACTTAAAGACCATGAGAAGTTCAAAATTTAGATTTTCCGACACAAGTTTTGTCTAAAGTAAGAAACTGTTAGAATGGCTTGACCTTTTTTACCTCTATATTTTCGTTGTTTTTGTTGTTGTTGTTGTCGTCGTCGTTGTTGTTTTGTTGTTTGATGTTTGTTTGTAGTTGTTGTTTCGTGTTTTTTTCCCCGGAGAAACCACACATTCAACAGGATAAGACACAACCTAAATCTCTCTTTTTGTAGGTCATACACACAGTAACACTGGCTCACAAATTGCTCAATTTCTGGGACACACATTTAGACAAATGACTTCTTAAATGGTGAACAAGTGACCTCTATTTGATAAAAACATGCTGAACAAATGCAGTGTATCCCGTGTTCCAAGATTTTTTTTTTTTTTTCTTTATTTCTATCTTTTTAACATTTGGAGTACACAAAACATCATGCAAAGTTGCTGAAAAATACAGAATCTCTATGTCTCTCTATAAACTAAGAGAATGGCAGAATCATGATAATTCAAATTTACATATTTGCCAATTCCCGTCGGATTCCGGACCTGTCGTCTAAATCTGGCAAACATCCAGCATAGGCCAGACATTTATGCTAATGCTGATTCAATACTGTTTTCACTCACACACACAAACACGCGCGCGCGCCACACACACCTCTAAGCGATGGGAAACAATTTTAGAAGGTGAATTTTGAGAAGGAAGGCATGAAAAATAACAGCAGACACCAACACCTGCAGCCTTCGCAAGCAAACCACCACCACCCCCCACCCCATCGACATCTGTCGACGTTTCGAGTTGTACTACCGTGTCAAAAACCCTGATATTTTACGCCCGTGTTGAACAGAAAACACCCCCACACTTCTTTCGTGAACAGACTTCGGCCTAATTGTTCCTTTGTTTACACGAGTAAGTTATCAATAAAACTTGGATGAGATCGAACGTACAGCACGAACAGTCGGAAGGCGCGACCCCGAAATCGTGAACTTTGGATAGTCCAAAAGTGTGACCTGGAAGAGACCAAAACTAGACCACATATTATTAATATAAGCCAAGCACGCGCCGGTCGATGATAATTATTTTTCCGCATATCGGCATAGACACATAGAATACATGTACACGGTATACCGTAAAATCATTATCATTACCCCCCGTCTGGATCAGCCATTCCCGCTGTGGGGACATAAACAACAGGCGCTTTTCAGCTACAGTCATCTTGCGCACAAGCGCTACTGCGAAAAATAAAGAAAAGTTCGCACTTGAAGGCTACAACCCTCTCCTAATGAGAAAAATAAAGAAAAGTCCGCGTTTGAGGGCTACAACCCTCTCCTAATGAGAAAAATGAAGAAAAGTCCGCGTTTGAGGGCTATAACCCTCTCCTAATGAGAAAAATAAAGAAAAGTCCGCGTTTGAGGGCTATAACCCTCTCCTAATGAGAAAAATGAAGAAAAGTCCGCGTTTGAGGGCTATAACCCTCTCCTAATGGAAAAATGAAGAAAAGTCCGCGTTTGAGGGCTATAACCCTCTCCTAATGGGAAAAACGAAGAAAAGTCCGCGTTTGAGGGCTATAACCCTCTCCTAATGGGAAAAATGAAGAAAAGTTCGCGCTTGAAGGCTATAACCCTCTCCTAATGGGAAAAATGAAGAAAAGTTCGCGCTTGAAGGCTATAACCCTCTCCTAATGGGAAAAATGAAGAAAAGTTCGCGCTTGAAGGCTATAACCCTCTCCTAATGGGAAAAATGAAGAAAAAGTTCGCGCTTGAAGGCTATAACCCTCTCCTAATGGGAAAAATGAAGAAAAGTTCGCGCTTGAAGGTTATAACCCTCTCCTAATGAGAAAAATGAAGAAAAGTCCGCTTTTGAGGGCTATAACCCTCTCCTAATGGGAAAAATGAAGAAAAGTTCGCGCTTGAAGGTTATAACCCTCTCCTAATGGGAAAAATGAAGAAAAGTTCGCGCTTGAAGGCTATAACCCTCTCCTAATGGGAAAAATGAAGAAAAGTTCGCGCTTGAAGGTTATAACCCTCTCCTAATGGGAAAAATGAAGAAAAGTTCGCGCTTGAAGGTTATAACCCTCTCCTAATGGGAAAAATGAAGAAAAGTTCGCGCTTGAAGGTTATAACCCTCTCCTAACTCTAAGCTATACAGAAGAGAAGTAGTACGAGTAGAAGCACAGACGGCTGTGAGTAGAAGTTTCACTGAGTTTTAAATGGACCAGCATTATAAGGACGGTGCCCTCTCTCTCTCTCTCTCCCCACCCCCCCTCTACATCCCAGAGCTATGAAGAATGCCAGGTGCCCATTCACAAATGGGTAGACCAGCGGCTATACGTACTAAGTTTTTATCTAGGGCCGAAGTGGGCTCGAATCCGTGCAAAACAGATCTAAAGGTAGGTGTAGAAGAGGGACTGACAAAACAGAATCAACACCTGCAGCCTATCGCACGCCATCTCCACCCTCTTCTTTCTGTCAACGCACAACAAGAACCCCCATTAACGTGCCAAAACCTTGATGCTTCACGACGTGAAGGGCGTCTATGTCGAAAAGCAAACAACCCCTCTGGTTCCCCGTGAAACGAGTTCGGCCTAACGGTTTATTTGTCTAAGCGGGCAGGTGATAAAACCTAGAGTGTGATCGAATCCATACGAACGTCTCTGTTATAATAATGACAGCGATACAAATTCGCTTGCCTTTCCAGTGAGCATAGGTTTATGCGCTGGATATGCATCCGATATAATAATCTTGACTCTCCATCGCGTGAAATTTGCGATGCAGAACATAATTTTATCATAAAACGGTCCAGCGCCAGACGTCAGAACGACCGTCGTTGCCAGAGTAATCAGACGTCTTTATATTCAATATTCTACATAACTGTGTTATTATATGTTACTGGTTATAACATGTTATTGTGTATGAAGTTTCCTTTCACGACTGATTTTTTTCTTTGTTTTTTTTTTCACCAATAATGTGCTTGTTTTTGATTTGGTGAAGTATCCTTGTTAAACTGGGATGGAAAAAAGATTTCTGTTTTTATTTCATATGTCTTTACACAAACGCACGCGCGCGCGCACATGCACACACACACACGCACAACACACACACCTCTGAGCGATGGAAAATTTTTTAGAAAAATGTGAATCTTGAAAAATAACAGCAAAAACCAACACCTGCAGCCTTCGCAAGCTAACCCCCCCCCCCCCCCACACACACACACAGACCACACACAATAAAGTTCTATTCATGTAAAGCTCAACGAACGTGCTTTTGACTTGGACCGTTTGTGCTGTATAAATGAAATCATTACTGTGACAACACGTAGGTATGATTAATGACTGAAAAAGTACTTCTGTCTTTTCGTCTT
The DNA here is from genome assembly GCA_030674185.1 of Monoplex corrugatus. Classification (NCBI taxonomy): domain Eukaryota; kingdom Metazoa; phylum Mollusca; class Gastropoda; order Littorinimorpha; family Ranellidae; genus Monoplex; species Monoplex corrugatus. Next base: position 37,286,776 of record CM060310.1, read on the forward strand.
CTTCCTTTTCTTTCTTTTTGCACCCCCCCCCCCCCCCCCCACACTCTGCAGGTATCAATGTGTTTATCAAACCGTGTTCTAGCATCAATTACACAATCATCCACACACGCACGCACACACACAAAGAGAGGGGCGGGGTCCATATTCAAGGATGATCACATATATATGCGCTAATCCACATCGCCTAACGCCGCCATACGATAACAAGAAGCGAGGCGGCTGGTTGCGTGAGAGCATACTAGTTGGTGGCAGAAAGATCTGCAAGATGTACCTATTGGCCTCCTCCGTTTTAACTATAAAGACTCTGTCAGTCGGCACAACGCTGACATTATGGCGCAGTTGGCGTGCCATAAGCAATCCAGGAACACAACAGAGGAATTAGCTTCGTTGTTTTCTGGTAATCGGTGAGGAAAACAAGTCACAGAAGGGGGAAAAAGGGGGAAGGGGAGAGAGAGAGCGGGGAGGGGGGGAGGGGTAAGGATTCACGGAAGGAAAGTCGCAGGATGTGTTCTCATTTTCATGTCCCTAAAAAGAGTGTGTGTGTGTGTGTGTGTGTGTGTGTGTGTGTGTGTGTGCGTGCGTGCGTGCGTGCGTGGTGGTGTGTGTGGTGAGTGTGTGTGTGTGTGAGTGAGCGTGCGGCGTGCGTGCGTCTATGTGTGTGTTTGCGCGTATGTGTGTTTGTATGTGTCCATGTCCCTAAATGTGTGTGTTTGTGTGAGTATGCGTGTGTGTGTTTGTTGTGCGCGCGCGCGTTCGTGCATTTGTGTGCGTGTATGCTGAAAATCCATCTATCTATAAACACCTGAGAAAAATTTGCAGGCGCATTCACCTCTTTACCTTTAGAGTGGAATGATCTGCAATCCCCCCCCCCCCCTAACTTAACCCTTTCAATCCCACATCCTGTCCACCAGTATCATGCATTGCCAACCATGCTAGCAAAGCAAAACATTAACCCTTTGACTCCCTCGCCCTATCCACCACTCAATGTACAGCTATGACTTGTTTTTCTGTGATTTTCTTTTCATGTGACTTTTTCCCGCTGCTATCTGTCACCAAACACACAACGGATTTCATATGCAGCAGACCCTCGTGCCAGCCTACTATTGTTCACGATGCACGTCAAGTTTTATTTCTTCCAAAGCTTCTTTAACCCTTTCACTCCCTCACCGTGTCCGCCATCATCCTGCATTGTCAGTCATGATAACACAACAAAAACTTAACCCTTTCACTCCCTGACCCTCTCCACCAGCTTCCTGCAGGAAGCTGGTGGATAGTGGTGAAAGAGTGAAAGGGTTAGGTTTTTGCAGATTATGGACAGGCTGCGGGAGTGAAAGGGTTAAGGTCACAGTGATCTTGAGAAATAATTGGGTGTTTTCTGTATTTTCTTAAATAACTAGGTGTTTTCTGTATTTTTTAAAAATAACTATTTTCTGTTGTTTTTTTTTCAATTAAAAGAAAAGATCGCTTGCATGGCTAAACCATATGTTTTAAGTTTTGTTTCATTTTTTCCTTATTTCGTTGTTTTTGCTGTTGCTTTCCTTCACAGAAACCGAGGCTTTCTCTCCCTCCTCCCTCCTCTCTCTCTCTCTTTGTCTCTCTCATACACGCACAAGCACACACACACATACACACACACACACACACACACGTACACACAATGCCTCCCTCCGTCGAAATGACACCTTTCCTCTTTCTGTTTTCAACAAAAGCGAAAGGAAAAGGCAAGCATGTGTTTATATTGCGTGAGCGCACATCTCGTTAATGAGTTAATGACAGGGGAGAGAGGAACTGGCGAAAGAAAGAGAGAGAGGTGCGGAGGTGGAGGGAAGGGGAGAGGAGAGACAGAAGAGAGAAAGAGGAAAACAGAGAGAGACAGAGACAGAGAGAAAGGGTGGGGTAGGTATGGGTGAATGAATGCATGAGCGCGATGGGCGGGGTGTTGTGTGCTGTGCATGTGTGTGTGTGCGTGTGTGTGTGTGTGTGTGTGCGCGCGCGCGCACGCGTGCGTGTGTACGTGTGTATGCGTGTGTGCACATGCGTGAAAAAGAAAGGAAGGAGAAAGCCGACAGACAAACATACACACAGAGTTACAACAGACACACGCATACTAAACACAAGAAAGGGCCCCTATTGTCTCCACAGACACACGCAAAAACACTGATGCTATACTGACTGACAGCACAACACGCATAATAAACACGTGATTATTATCACAAAGCCTCGAGTTTCCACCTGCCACCAATCTGCTTGAGTATAATGTTGCCCACTAATAACAGCCTAGCACTCTCCAAGAGCAACGTAACGAAGACAATCATAACAATAACACAATAAGAATAACGTAACAAAGACAACCATGACAATAAACATCGAGAACAACGTAACAAAGACAACCATAACAATAACACAAGAACAACGTAACACAACCATAACAATAACAAGAACAACGTAACAAAGACAACCATAACAATAACACAACAAGACCAACGTAACAAAGACAACCATAACAATAACACATCGAGAACAACGTAACAAAGACAATCATAATAACACAAGACCAACGTAACAAAGACAACCATAACAATAACCAAAACAACGTAAATCAGACAACCATAACACAACAAGAACAACGTAACACAGACAACCATAACAATAACACAACAAGAACAACGTAACAAAGACAACCATAACAATAACACAACAAGAACGTAACACAGATAATCATAACAAGAACACAACAAGAACAACGTAACACAGACAACCATAACAATAACACAACAAAACAACGTAACAAAGACAACCATAACAATAACACAAGAACAACGTAACAAAGACAACCATAACAATAACACAACAAGAACAACGTAACACAGACAACCATAACAATAACACAACAAGAACAACGTAACAAAGACAACCATAACAATAACACAAGACAACGTAACAAAGACAACCAAACAATAACACAACAAGAACAACGTAACAAAGACAACCATAACAATAACACAAGAACAACGTAACAAAAGACAAACCATAACACAACAAGAACAACGTAACAAAGACAACCATAACAATAACACAAGAACAACATAACAAAGACAACCATAACAATAACACAACAAGAACAACGTAACACAGATAATCATAACAATAACACAAGAACAACGTAACATAGACAACCATAACAATAACACAAGAACAACGTAACAAAGACAACCATAACAATAACACAAGAACGTAACAAAGACAACATAACAATAACACAACAAGAAACGTAACACAGACAACCATAACAATAACACAAGAACAACGTAACACAGATAATCATAACAATAAACACAACAAGAACAACGTAACAAAGACAACCATAACAATAACACAACAAGAAAACGTCACAGAAATCATAACAATAACACAAGAACAACGTAACAAAGACTAACCATAACAATAACAACGTAACAAAGACAACCATAACAATAACACAAGAACAACGTAACACAGATAATCATAACAATAACACAAGAAAAACGTAACAAAGACAACCATAACAAAACAACAAGAACAGCATAACACAGACAACCATAACAATAACACAACAAGAACAACGCAACACAGATAATCATAACAATAACACAACATCAACAACGCCAGCAGCAACAACATGTGGACAACCACTTTCCTAACAAAAAAACTGACATTTTTCAGAAAAAAAAATGGTTATCACAGTGAATCAAAAACGAAATGCAATAAATTCACAAAAACGCACAGAACAAAATGTTTTCAACAATAAATTAGAAACAAACATGATGCCAGAACAGCTCTAAACGCGGTCAATCAGCTCAAACACACACAACACACACACACACACACACACACACACACACACAACACACACACACACACACACACACACACACACACAGGTTACTGAAGAAATCGATGGTCACAAAATCCTAAATAAATAAACATCCCTACCCCAAGAATTGACCTGTTTTAATCTAACTCCAGCCTCATGTATTCAAGAGCAGGCTTCCGGAACACACTACCAAAAAACATGCAAGAATGTCTCAGTTTCATACTATTTAAGAAGCAATATATGACACATACCATGAACTTCAAAGGTCTTCTACAAGCTGACAACCAGATCAATCACCCGTACATTTTTGTAGTGATTAACCCTTTTACTGCCAGCATTTAGTGAATTTTCTCACGCTGAAAGGAAATTGCGCTGGAAAATTCTTTTTCTAGTTAGGAACATGACAGACCCAAGGTAAAGAGCAGAAGGAATCATGATAGTTTTGTGGGGCCGGTACCATAAGTGAGATCAAATTTCCTTAAATAAAAGTACCACAAAATTACTGCAAGAATATATTATCACTAGGCAGCGAAAATATTAGAAGTATTTAGTGCAGAAAGATCTTTCTGAACTGATATTAATGTTTGCACTATTGAAATCTAATTCATGTGTAATTTTGTAGTGTAGACCTTCTTTGAGCGAGGACTGGATGCAAATAAAGCATATATATACATTGCTCATTTCACACCCTCGTAATTACAGTTTGTTTCTCTCTCTCTCTCTCTCTCTTCAGTGAGTTATGGCCACTGTGGTTCACACACACACACACACACACACATACACACACAAAACCTCAAAGGCACGGTAAGTAACGAAAAGAGGAAAAGATAAATCATTTGGCACAAAGCAAAGCTTTCGTTTGGGAAAACCAGTAAACTGCAGGACGTGAAACACGGGACAGTTGTTATGTCTCAGACACTTGCCAAACCCACGGATTCCTCTCTAAACCCTGATGCTAACGCACGCAGCCAACAACTCTGCCAAAATCGCAGTCTGCTCTGATGGGTCCCAAAAAATCAACCGTCAGAGGCCAAAGGCAATGGTGGCACGGCATATGACCTAGCTGTAATTGTCCCACCAAAAACTGACAGAGACGGGATTAACTGGGATCAAACGAAGACTCCTCGCACCACTGGATCACGAGTAGTGCAAATGTATTAAATGTGAAAACAAACCGAGATCATGTGTGCAGCGTGGAATTCCCGCAAAAGAGTAACTTACTTAGCAAAATTAAGCAGAAAAATCCACTCTGAAAGGTTAACATAACTCCAGTTTTTACGCTAAAAATATCAAAAAGAACAATGACAGAAATAAGAGTAAAGAAAACAAACAAACAAACAAAAAACCTGGCCAAGCCATATTCAAAACCTATCTTTAACTATTGGCATGTTTTACCAGATACATATTCCACTGCAGCTACATGTAATACTAAATTGTTATCTACAAAAACACTCATTTTTGAATGAAAATCTTTTCAAATATATAAAAATCTAAACATGTAACCTACATTTGGTACAACTCCGTTGTTGAACAACCAGAAAATCTCTGCTGAGAATTGACATGTTTTGGGTTACAATGACCGTTGCATTCCCACCACAAAACAGAGCAAACAAAAAGAATGACTTAAGTTACAATAGCAACTGTTGTACTATATTTATCATAATAGTAATATAACAATAATAACAACAATAATAATCATCATCATCATCATAACCAAAAATAATAATAATGATAAATTCATTTGTATAGGGCACACAATCCATGCCAAAAACACCCTAATTGCACTTTACAAAGAAAAAAGGAGGGGGGGGGTACCATGCCATTACACTAATGCAGTCTAAGCCCACTCAGATGAATACATACATTAATGGAATATAAACACAGAACACAAAACATCAAGAATAACGACACAAAAAATCAAACAGGAGGGGAGGGGACGCAATGTACACAAATGTAAAATTACACACAGCAACCCAAAAAGAACACAATTTTCGACGTAGCTGCTGCAACACACGTAGGCCTGTTTCATTACGCCCATCAGGATTTACACGGCTCTCCCTAGTGACAGACAGATACAGGATCTTGAACTCCAGCACTTGGAACTTCACCAACTTCCCCTGCGCTGGGAGTCTCGAGCAGATTTTTCACAGCACCTCTGCTGCTGTCGGTTCCAACCTGGACGAGATGCCCGAGAAAGCAACAAACGATAAATTGTCCCTGTATCTGTGACGGAAAAACAATTTACTCCAGGGAGGGAGAAAAGAAGGTATGAACAGAGACGGAAGAGGGATTCGGAGAAGAAGAGAGGGAAGAGGAAGAGAGTGGAGAGAGAGAGGGCGAGGAGGAGACAGAGACAGAGAGGGGGGAAGGAGAGAGAGAGAGAGAGGGAGAGAGAGGAGCGAGGGAGGGAAGTGAAAAAGCTATCATAATGAATATTCTTCTAGCAAATCCTTTTCATCGATAAAGAAAAAAATTAATAAAACAAAAAAATCCCTTTCTTCCATCCCTTCTCCCAAACTCCCCCAGGTAAAATCTTTTTCACACTGTGAAGGATTTTTTTCCCTTTTGTTTGAATAACTTCTGCTTTTTCATTCCTCACACCCACCTCCCCTCTCTCATTTTCTTACTTCTGTTCAGTTTTTTTTCTTCATCCTACAGCTCTTTTTACTGCAAACGGTATTCATACAACTTGATTAATCCTGATCATTCTCCTGTGTCCTAAGGTAAGAGCACATTATCCACAAACGTAAATACTTACTATTCCCAATAGTGTTTTGAGAGAAAGCGACGTGTCTGGGTAGTTCAGTCATTTTCAGAGAAAGTGACGTGTTTGCTTCGTTCCACTGTTTTTGGAGTCAAGTCAAGTCAACGTTATTATCTCCAAAAGAGAAAGCGACGTGTCTGGTTAAGTCTAGCTGTTTTCTAGAGAAGGTGACATGTTTGGTTAGTTTAGCTGTTTTTAAGAGTCAAGTCAACGTTCTTATCTCCAAAAGAGAAGGTGACGTGTCTTGTTAGTTTAGCAGTTTTTAGAGAAGGTGACATGTTTGGTTAGTTTAGCTGTTTTTGGAGAAAATGATGTTTGGTTAGTTAGCGGTTTCGAAATACTGATGTTAAGCCTTTCCATCTCTATCTTGACTTTTTTTTTTTCAATTTTCCTTCTTGCAGTAATGCTCTTAAATTCCAAGTAGCAATTTTTATTTTGAATGTGATCGCAATAGCTTGATGACGGGTGTCATCTGCACAGCATGACATTCCCTACCGGACGAAGATGCTCCACAGAAGCATCTATTTATATCGTTTACTATATTCTTCTTTTCTTTCAGCTGGCCATGACACGTGGGAAAATACGATGGTGGTTTCCCGTTGCCTTCCGTCGGTTCTTGTACGGACTTTCCGCTAGCCTTTGTCGTTCCCACGACTACCCACAAGGCAGGGTGGGTGATTTTCTATCAGGGTTTACTCCCTCGGCCTGGTCTCTCCCGAGATGACCACAAAGCAGAGGAGCTATTTACCCATAGCTGGGGGGTCTGATTCATGGACAGCAGGGCATATTCACATGTCGGTGGATCTGCGTGGCGTATGTCTGGGCGCCAGACCTCCTCCGAGTCCTGGGAGGATGTATCCGGATTCGAGATAAAAAACATACCGATTTATATAAGAAATAAAATCCTTGCAGCGTCTTTCGAATTTTTCTGGTCCCTGACACTTAAAATAACTGTGGAATCATGCCCAATCATACCTCAACATTCATCATTTCTTGTGGATTGGGCAGTGGTCCAAATTTAATACAAATTTATAAGTGGCAGCTATACTCTCTTTAACTCTGTAAATAACTGAGAAATTCTTTACACACACACACACACACACACACACACACACACCACACACACACACACACACACACACACACACACACACACAAACATACACACACACACACCAAGACGGGGAGAGACTCGCCTCATGTAGATCAAATGAATTTCTTTTTACAACATCCCAATTCCAATTTTTTTTAAAAAAAAGCAAAGTTTGCCCAATAATCCTGAGGGGAGTGAGGTGGTTAACAACACTAGACCAATATTATGAGGGCAGTACAGACCTTATCCCTATCCTTCGCTGTCTTACCTTTCCTCAATCTGCGCAGGGTCAGTTACCCATTCGCTGCTGGGTACCGGGTGGACTGGAGACCACACGCAAAAACTGTCCTTGAGCTATACTCGAACCTAAGCAGTCAGACTGCAAGACGGGAGCTGTACCTCCAATCCAATCTGAATAACGACAACCGTTGTTTCTACAACTTCCCAAACCTCATCCCTAGTATGTTAGAAATAGCCACAATGCCTGGAGGTCGGGTAGAGTGGGATGGGGTTAGGGTGAGCGAGTGATGAGAACGGTTAGTGGAGAGAGAGCGAGATGATGAATAAAAGAAACAATGTGGTCTATGGACATAATTGTTTTTTACTCTAATGATACGACAGCGTGCGCACGCGTGCGTATACATAATTATATATATACAGATGGAAGTCCATGATCGCCAACGCCATGCAGCAATGCACCTGATGATGATGATGATGATTTATATACATACACACGCACACACACATTATATATATATGTGTATATATATATATATATATATATATATATATATATATATATATATATATATATATGTGTGTGTGTGTGTGTGTGTGTGTGTGTATATATATATTATATAGATATATATATATAAATAATTTTTATATATAGATGTATGTATATACACTTGTAGCGACAGGGGATAGTTTCGTGTGGAGGGCCATGATCGCCAACGCCATGCGGCAGGGCACAACATGATATATATATATATCCACACACACACATACATACATACACACACACACACACATATATTATATAATATATATATATTATATATATATATATATATATATATATATATATATATATATATATATTTTATATATATAATATATATATATAGATCTATATATATACACACACAATGGTCCGATCGTCACTTCCAATATACACAGAGACGTAAATTATTTACATACTGCTGGGTGGCGATTGCCAAATGCAGGCTAGGGTTTCCTCCTGCGTACAGTCAACCTGATACATCTGTCTGGAGAACTTCCTGACAGTCTCGGTGTACTTCAGCTCTCTGTGCGACTCACCCACACATGACACACAGCTCTCTCTCTCTCTGTCCTTGTGTGCGTGCGTGTGTGTTTGTGTGTGTGTGTGTATGTGTGTAAGTGCGTGTGTGTGTGTGTATGTGTGTGTGTGTGTGTGTGTGTGTGTGTGAGAGAGAGAGAGAGAGAGAGAGAGAGAGAGAGAGAGAGAGAGAGAGAGAGAGAGTGTGTGAGTTTCTCTTTCTCGATAAAAAGAAAAGAAAACAGAAAAAAAGAAAAAAATGTTCACCGACCACATGTTTCCTAAGTCATCATCTCTCTCCATTTCATCACACTTACCTTCCTAATCTATCCCTACCCCACCCACACCCATCTTTACATACCTAAGAATGATCTGATGAGTGATGAGTCAGAAAAAAGAGCAAGTAGGACAATATTAGACTATTTGAGAAAATCTAGGAAGGGTGAAGACCGGATCATACATGTTGAAGCAAGAAAGAAATACAAACTGTTAGTACAAATAGAAAGGCAAACTCTGAGGAAAACAAAAAGCCGAATCATTATTCAACGAAATAAATAGTTTGCAGTTTTATAAAGAGTATGAGCAATGGAAACAAAGACTAAATCATAATAATAATAATAGTAATGAGCAATAATTTAGCCATTTCAGAAGTTTTTCAAAGTAACGGTGAAAAACTGATAAACTACATCAAATTGGTGTAGACCTAGACGAGGAAATCGGACAAGGTTGTTTTTGGATAAGTTCAAAGGGCGATTGGCAAACTTAAATTTCCTAAAGTTGAGAGAGAGAGAGAGGGAGAGAGAGAGAGAGAATGTGCGTGTATGTGTGTGTGTGTAATACTTTATAATTTTCATATAATTTTAGCTGAGATGTTAAATTATGAGAATAGAGATATCCTGCGATACCTTACCAAGTTCGTCAATACAATCTTTGACGATGGTATATAACCCAAAGGTCCAAGGCAGTTATCACACCTATACACAAAACAGGAAATCCTAGCAATGCAGATAATTATAGAGATGTGTCTGTGTAAAATATCATATTTGATTGTTGCATAACAGCGTTAAACAGTGTTGCATAACAGCGTTAAACAGAAGATAATATACCTGGTTGGTAAGAAGCTAACCATTTAGAAAACTAAGAAGGTTTCCGTAAAAAGTATTCTAAAACTATTAAGATATTCACTTTATGTGCCGTTATACAGAGATGTACGTGTAAAAAAAAAAAAAAGGCAGGAAACTGTATGTCGCCTATGTAGACTTCAAAAAAGCTTTTGATTCTGTTCATCATAAAAAAAAATAATATTAAAAACCAAGGTGTAAAAGGGACATTTCTTTGCATTATTATAAGCTATGTACAAATAATTCCGTTCGTGTATTCGGGCAAACTATGAGGTTTCCGAGATGTTCGACTGTCCAACTCAAGTGAGACAGGAATGTTTTTTAAGTCCAACGTTATTTTCGATGATCACCAATGAATTAGCAGACAATATGGTTATCAAATGTAAATACAGCATTCAACTACTTACCAGTTCCTATGAATTTATTTATTTTTCTTTTTGCATTTGACGTGGTATTGCTGTCAGTCACACTGAATGGCTGTTAAACCAACTTTACAAACATACTGCAACAACATAAAATGAAACGTAAATATTGACAAAATAAAAGTTATGGTATTTAGGAAAAGGATTTTTTGAAAAAAAAAAAAAACCCTTAAAACAACAAAACAAAACAAAAAACACGTAAAATATTCATACGAAAGGAAGAGACTACCGGTGGTAAATGCTTACCGCTGTTTAGGTTTTAATTCAACAACGACAAGTGTGAAGAGAGGTACTTCACATCTATAACTATACGGAAGAAAGCAGTTGTTTAGCCGAGTACATCATTTCAGAAATACAAACATATGATAAGGATGTATTTATCAAAATATCTGATGTTAAGATACTAACGATTTTGCTGTATTCATATCACATACAGGGACTGAAAGGACTGCAACACCTAGATAAGATTCAATTGATGGCATGTAAAAATTCTTGGGCGTGCGCGTGCCTGTAGGGAGACCGAATAAGAGTGTTTGGGGTGATTTGGGAAGATATCTTTTACATATAAACTTCTATGTCGCGTGTTCAAGGCATTGAAACTGTTCCACGTGGATAATAAAAAGCTTCAACACAGAGTTTATAAAGTTTATAAGACAGTGTTGAAAAGAAATGTTGAGTGACAAAACTGCTTTCAACAATGTGCGATTACAGCAAGGTGAGTGTAATGTTAAAGAATTCTTGAATGCATTCAGACTGAGAATGATACATACGTTTACTGAAGGATGGGCTCGTGCCATTAGAGATCTCGACAGGTATGAATGCTATAGGTCATTCAAACCCATTTTTGAAAAAGAAAAAATATTCATGATATGGATACGTCCGTTTTAGGGTTGTCATTATGCAGTTCATATTTAACGTACGCCTGCTTATAAACAATGGACTTCACTACAGTGATTCTCAACGAGAAAAAGCATGTCCATATTGCATACAATAATGACGGCTCCGTCTGTCTGATTAGCGACTGGATGTGCCCAGTTCATGAATTTTGCACAACTCAATCTGAAAATGAACATTTTCTGTATGATTGCTCTATGTATACAGATTTAAGAGATGAATTCCTTACAGAAATTGCCAGAGTACACTATCATCTATCAATAGCTTGCTTCAAGCCTCAAATGTTAACCAAACGAACAATGTGTCCACGTTTATTTTTCATGTGATCAACAACCGGAAAAAGTTATGGGGGGTGGGAGGAGAGAGAGAGAGAGAGACAGACAGAGAGAGAGATAGACAGACAGACAGACAGACAGAGAGAGAGAGAGAGCGAGAGAGAAGAAGGAGGAGAAGAAGAAGAGGAAGAGGAGGAAGAGGAGGAGAAACGAAATAAGTTTATACAGACTGGAACATATCTTAGTTAATAGCACATGACACTACTGCATTCTTTAAAATGGCTGTATTAATTCCCACTTATGTGTGATATTACGATATTTATGACATAAACATGTACACACACACACATACATATATATATACATATATATACATACATACATACATACATATATATACACACACACGCACACACACATATGTATATATATATATATATATATAGATAGATAGATAGATAGATAGATAGATAGATAGATATGATAGTGCATAAATCTTCCCCCCTTAAAATAGTTATGTACTGTGGCCAAAGACCATTGTACATTAAAACATTATTCTGAGCTCTCTCTCTCTCTGTCTCTGTCTCTCTCATACATATATGCACATACATTCATACCACGTATCTGCAAGCAGCATCACATTCGTACATAAAGGCAGTCTCCCTCTCTCCGACAGACATACACAAGTTACTATACCCAAAAGGTTCCTGAAAGGAAGAGTTGTTGTATCAACTCTATTTTACTTAGGCATACACATACACAGATAAACATGCACAATCACTTCCATACACACAACCATCTCATCTCATCCAAATCACACACAAACACACACACACACACATACACACACACACACACCAACACACACACCACACACGTTCCTTCCCCCCAAAACCCCAATGTCTCACCATGTCTTTTTGGTGACAGCCTTCCTGGGCACGGTAGAGAAGTGCAGGCGGTTGTAGAGAGGGATGGCATGGCGGTCACCCACAGGGTCTTCCCACATCCTGCTGTACCCGGACTTGGACTGTGACCGCCCCGTGGTGATGCCTCCTCCTAACACCTCACCACCACCACCGTAAGACTCCGCTGCTGCAGCTGACCCTGCTGCTGCAGTTGTGCACGGCAACCAGACCCTTCGGCAGGTCTGGTGAGTGGCACGATCTGAGACCTCTTCTTCAAGCTCCTCCTGCAGCTGCTGCTGCTGCAAGGACGATGGAGGCGGTGAGGTCTTCTTGGTCGACTTGGGCGAGGAAGATGAGGACTGGCGTGCGGATGCGGCCTCTTGAAAGAACTGGAGGAAGCCTGGAGCTTTCGAGGAGTCTGAGAAGAAGGGAAGTATGTTAGGGGGCTCTGATGTCTTGGGAGCGTTTTCAGTGGAGACAGGTACGTTACTGGCTGAGGATGTCTTGGAGGATTCTTGGAAGAAGGGAGGTGAGTTCCTGGTGGATAAACAGGTGGTTTCCTTGGCAACAGGACGGGCTTTACTGGAGGTGGATGTCTTGTCCTGGAAAAAGGGGGTGACGTTAGCTGTGGGCAGGTGGTTGGAAGTGGGCGAGGCTCTGAATGGGGAAATCTTGGGAGAGGAGCTGGAGCTGGAAGGGAGGGTGGGCGAGGCGCCTGAGTGCGTCTCCTTCTTCACGACGGCCGGAGCAACCGCAGGACAAGCGGTGGTAGTCGGAATATGGGATGGAGAGGACGCTCGGATCTCTTGGTAAGGTTTGAACCGTGCCAGACACTCGTTGTGGTCCCGGGGCGGTGCTGGCGGCCACTGCACCGTGTGGGACATGTGGTCACTCTGCTGCACACCGCTCAACTCAGCTTAAACCACTTTGCCCTGAATGGTCGTAAAAAAAAGGTTTTAAAAACTAGTATCTTGTTACTGTACTTCGTGCTCACTCCAACTCAAAATTTGAAGGTTTTTCTCAAACGTTGTACTAGCTGAATCATTCAAAGAATTTAACGGTTCTCTGAGAAGGTGGTAAGTTTTACAATCCAGTAAGTACAGTTGACTGAATTACAAAGAGTATGGATCACAACAGCAGGCTTAAGTCAGAAGAAGCCAATTTCAACGATTAATGTCCACACTTTCTGCTTTGCTCACTCTTGCTTCAAACCAAATGCCCACTTGGCTGCACGCACTGTTTGTAGTAATGTTTCTGCAATGCAGGTGTGCAGTTCCTGACCGGTTGTGAAGAACTGGTAAGTCACCCACGTCACACAAAAAGACAAGCTCTGCTTCGTCTCACAATCAATTCTCAATCAACCTATTTTACAGGCTACCTCGATTTCGGGACAGGGACGAAATGGATTGCTCCTGGAGCACGCCAGATGATCAATCTATCTTTCCTTGTAGGCTACTTCTAGCCGATGCTGCCACTAAATCAGTAAATGTCAAACGCCGCTGCAGCTGGGAGCGAGATTAGGGGAGACTTTTCCTCCCAAGAGACGCAATCACTTGTCCTTCCTGGCTTGCAGATGGTGAGCAGCGTGCGGGTGAAAATCAATACTCTCTTTCAAATAGTCTCAACTAGTGACACGGATTACACTAGGCTACATCGATTGGCGGCCTCATCCACACAGAAAGAAGAAAAGGTGAACAGCCTGTATGTGCGTGACACAGCTGGAGACGAAAAACGTTGACTGTCACGTGATAAGGAGGAAATGAAACTCCTCTCTCTTTCGCGCCAAACAACAAAACTTCTACTGTCTTGATCAGGTTAAAAAAAAACCCTGTTGTTGATTGCGCTATCAAGAGCGCTTTCTTTTCTTTTATGACAAGATGTTATGGAAACGTAAACCATTCGCCTAGCAGCAAAAGCAGTGGTTAATTTGTTGGGTGAGGTCCAGAATCTTGAGACGGAAACAAATTGGCGCGTACAACTTGTTGCGTGGTGTTGAGCGCCCCAGTCTATTTCATGGAGGGCTAGCTGCCGACCAAGGCTACAAGAGCGCACGTGATACCGGTACGTTGACTATCAGATAAGCGGGTGCAACAGACTATTCAATGGCACACTTGTTCGGCAAGCACAGTGTAGTTGAGGACAGCCAGCCTGGACTTTATACCAACACGCAGTCACACTGTTACCGTGCGACTTGCACAGGCAGTGCTAGACGAAAAATACATGTAGTGTGGAATAAACAGCAAGTCCGGAGTGTCACTAGCAGAGAGCAGACAGTGCGCGTGCCGAGCGTGATGCCGGAATGGCGGTGGTCACGTCGTGAGAGGGTGGGTGAGGAGGATGACAGGATGCCGGTGTCTGGCAAGCAAGTTCTCCTCCCACCAGCCACTTGTTTCCCTCCGAAGCGAGGCCAGACGACAGGAACTCGCTAACTGCTGCACAATGCTGCACAGCGGCTGCACCACCTTACTTATCCCAGCCACAGAGAAGACGAGCAAGAAAAATGGGAGAAGGGGGTGGATGGAGGCAGGAGCGGAGGGTGACGATGGAGACAAGGGGAAAAGATATTAGGGAGTGGTGCTGGCAGAGAAAGTTATCGATCACTCGCTCATTCCTTCACGCTTTGCCCGCCACTCGTTTGGCTTTTGGATGACTCCCCCCTAATGTCCTCTTTGCCACAACAGACATGAAGGAGACTGGACGGGTACACAACAGGGAATAGGGGTCACAACAACAAGAGTCACAAGTGTCCAACACACTGAAGAGGCCTCCCTTGATCACCACATCAACACTGTGTCCCTTGTGTACCAGACGGGCAATCCGCTCAGCTCTGAGCCTGATCACAGGCCGTCATCACAGACACCGTTGACTCATCCTCTCTCTTGACCAATCTGGTCTCCACGCCAGCCGTCGCGCTAATCAACTGGTCACAAGGGTCAAAATGGACCTGTCTGACTCGCCCAGTCTGATGATGACTGACCAACTGAACTATTCAGGCCTCCACTTAGCGACTGTCAATCATTCTTACTTATGAGCTTCTTTTCCTCCAGAAGTATTCTCACGATCTATTGTATGTGTGTGTGCCACAATTGTCTGCCAATATCAAGGAGCAAACGAAAACCTTGAATGTTCATAAAATGCACAATGCATGAAAATGTATCTTCTGTGTTCACCTTCAGCTTAAATTTTCCGTTGATGTCAAGCACTATCACACAGGCGTCCTGCATTCAGTAGTATCTTAAGAACAGTTTGCTCTGGTATAGAATAGAAAACTGTATTCATCTGCACAATCTCCGTTTCACATATTAATCAAGTTGTCAATAATAAACTGGTGAACACCTGACTGAATACCCTGCATTTAAATATATTCAATCAACAGTTTCATTTAAAATAATACTGTCAGTGCAGGGCAAGTTTAACCTTTTCAAGTTCCAATTTTCTTTTTACATTGGCTATAATATCCCTACAATTTACAGTCAGAGACGACTGGACTCCTCTTGATTCAGGAATGTCATTCACTTTCTGCTTGCATCCAGGCAGTTCAACAATTTTGTTCGCGACATTCCTGCACATAAAATAAAAGCTGACAACGACAAACTCAAAATAAGTTTGTACACATCGACAGCAGGAAAGTGCCGAGATGAATTCTTTCCCCGAGTTGCACCTTCCCAACCTTGGCTTTCCGAAGACAAGAATAATTTTATGTCTAGTCGTTTTCCCTTCCTGATTGTCGCGTCGCTTGTGTTACATTGATCACTCAGCTTTAATAATTCGATCACGACATATCCTGCTGAGTACAACTTTTCTTTCCCTCTTGTAATCTTTACATTCTTGCACCCAAGGAAAACGCCCACTAGCTCAGACATTTTCGTCACCAACCAGAGACAATAATACAGTCTCACGTGCCAGCGCATTAAGTTTTGCTTCTCTCTCTCTTTTTTTTCTTTCTAAAGTTGAGTGCCCGCTTCCGTTAATCTCCCCTATTGTTCTTACAAGGCTAGAAATAACAGCCACTGTCGTGGCTGGTTTCTGATAATAGATGACATTGCGTTCAACATGTTTACTATAGTTTGTAAGAGAACAGAACGGATGGACGCAGCTTGTGTTCGTGCAGCTCTATGTGCCGGAGAGTGCCAGACATCCGCGCTGTCTCACCGGATCGATAAAAAAGCGATCACCTAATTTGATGCATCCGCCATGCCGACACCGTGACCATCACGTTCCTATAAACGGCATGAAGAAGGGGTAAATATTTGGGGCTCGTGCCTGTTAGTAAAATTTGCTTAAGTGCGATGTGTTCAACCAGATCGTCAAAATTAACTCTGGTGTCTGTATCCAACTTCCCCCTTCCCGCTCATTCTTCCTCAAGCAAGTTAGATTTGTTCTGTCGTAGACATACACATAAAAGAGCTTGGGCGCATGCTCTCTCTCTCTCTCTCTCTCTCTCTCTCTCTCTCACACACACACACACACACACACACACAAACATCCGTCTAATATCACTTATAGTGAAAAGACGTTAAATCAAGGAACGAACACACAAACACTCAACTGCTAATGATAAGTAGTCTGGATCTGAAAGAGTTCCTCCAGCTTTCATTAATCACCTGACCCTTTCACTCCCTCATCGGAGAGCTGGTGGACAGGGAGAGGGAATGAAAGGATCAGAAGGCTGGTGGATATGTTCAGGGAGTTAAAAGGATTAGGACGCTGTCTGTCAATGATGGATAAGGTGAGAGAGCGAAAGGATTAGGCAGCTGGTGGAAGCTGGAGGCCGATGATAATGCAAAGAAGTGAATGGGTTAACAAGCCTGTAAGAACTTGTTCTTCTTAGGTCTAATCACGCTAAACCTTACGTTGGTGGATAGCGTCAAAAAGTGAAAGGGTTAACAAGCCACCCTTTACCCACCAGGCGGAGGTGTCTCGTGATCTTCTTGTAAGGTCTAATCATGCTAAACATGCTAAAACCCTATTGCTGGCGGATAGTGCGAGGAAGCGAAAGGGTTACCAAGCCAAAAAGGATTAACCCTGCTGAAAACCTTACTGCTATCAACAACCTGCCAGTGAGCGGAAGAACAGCAGACGATGGTATGTTCCCGCATACTGGCAGTTCGTGATTTTCATCACGATTTCAAATGCGAGTGATAGAAATGCTATCCATCCGCTCCCAGTCCAACCTTCCTCCACTGCCCCCCCCCCCCCTTTTTTTTTTTTTTTTTTGTCTGATAGGCGCGGTAGTCAAGTGAGTAAAATTAATGTCTGACTTCCAACAAGGATCCTGAGTTCAATCCCCGTACATACCACCACCGCCTGGAGGGTAAAGGGTGGAGATTTTTCCGATTTTGCTCGTCAACATGTGTGTGTAGATCTGTCTATATCTAAACCTCATTCGCGTTCATATGAATGCAGAATATATGAAAGCACACACACACAACACACACACACACACACACACACACACACACACACACACACACATACACACACAAACTCCTGCAAGTCATATAATTATGTGGCTGGCTTATGGAAACATAAACACACCAGCACCAGCATGCTAACAACGACAAGCTTCAAAAATAGCTTTCATCTGATATTTTCTACTGCTGGACATAAAATTCTCTCTCTCCCCCTCAATCAATCAATCAATCAATCAATCAATCAATCATCTCTCTCCCCATAATCAATCAATCAATCATCTCTCTCCCCATCAATCAGTCAATCAACCAATCAATCTCGATTCAAATATAGTGGATAGGATAAGGCATCCATCATCTCCTGAGTGAGACGTAGGCAATATTATAACATATACTATAACACAAAGTATGTGATGGGAAGTGGCAACCAGTCCAAGCTTATTCTGATCCAAAGTAACCACCCAATTTGCCCCCCCCCCCCTCCACCACTCTCTCTCCCTCTCTCTCTTTTCACTTTCATTCTAATCCAGACTCATTCTCTCTCATCCTCTTTATCACATCGCCCTTTACCATCCACACAAATCAATCTATTGCAGCAGTCTTCACTATAATCATAATCTCACTTCAAACGGGCACGCACAAAAGGAACTAATGCAACTGGAATGATGCAGCTGAAAGGTCAGTACAACTACGATTATAATAATAATCTGGTGACAAAGTGGCAGACATCCTCAAAAATCCACAGCCATTTGTATGCAAACCAACACTCATTGACTGGTGTGAGGATAATTTATCTTATATAGTGCAAACAGTCCATGTCAAAGGTATGCTCGATGCACTTTATAGGAATAGAACAATGCGCGTCCACACACACACACACACACACACACACACACACACACACACACGCACGCACGCACACACACATATGCACACGCACACGCACGCACCACGCACGCACAACACACACACACACACACACACACACACACGCAGAGCAGATACTGAGTTAGGATACCTCAACCTGCTAGGCATGTGACCTTGACCCAAGTTGTCATCCTGTATCTTTCTAACATACAGAGAGAGAGAGAGGGAGAAAGAGAGAGAGAGAGAGCGGATGCTGACCCAGAGTACATTCAGCATGTTAAACGTGTGACCCTTGACCCAAGCTGTTATCCTCTAAACACACACACACTTACACATAGACACAGACACACACATTATGTATATGTACGTGTGTCTACATATACACACACGCGTGCGCGCGCGCGCGCGCGCGCACACACACACACACACATATACTGGATATTGAGCCATTGATTTTGATTTTAGGTGTGTGTGATTTTGAGTATTTACATACAAATGTTTGCCTTTTTCCAACATTCATATACCTTAGTCACAATGGATTTACCATGTGAAACCCAGGCTGCTTTTTTTCTTTTTTAACCAAGACTTCAGAAAGGCAAGAAAGCTAATTGCTTTTTATAAGGGGAGAGATCTACAAAATGAACCTATCTTTCAAATATTTCATACCAGGTCACGCGGGCGAATGCCCTGCTCTTACAATTTCTGTGGGATCTTTAGCGTGCGCAGGCCAGAAGACACATAGGTTTGACTCATTTCTTACGTCTCCTTGGGAAGGACTAGATGTTCAGTTCGATTTTCCGGTCAAACTCAGGAGAACATTCGAGGCCTCAACGAAAAAAAAAAAAATGGAACCTCGAGTTTAGTTATTAGGAGTCGAACGTCTGAACCGTTCTGCCACTTTCTCCCTACCAACACAAGTCAGACATCAGTGCCAGATTCTACAATAATGGAGAACACAAAGTAAACCTGAATCAGTTTTTCCGATATTCTGAAAAGAGAACAGAAAACACACAACGTTCGTGGAGATTCATACTGGTTACAGACTGGCAACGAAGTCCACTGAACATCTGATTCTCAAAGCCTCACACCACACCACATCACGTCACATATTCTTCACGCCCCTCCCAAACAGAAAACTCGCCAAATCCATGGAGACGATGACAGACTAAAGAGACTAATAACAAATTTAGAAAGAGACCTGTAATAGCGAGTCTGAGAGGAATGACTAACCATGCAAAACACCGTGAATGTCACTCTGCATGGTGATAGCGTGTTACCTATCCCTCCACTCTTATCAACCAGCCAATGGCCAGAGGAACAGGAGGCAATGACTTGTCCATGGAGTACCAGCACTACGTGATTTTCATCACGATTCAAAAGGAAAGCGATGCGATACGTCAACCATCCAACCGCTTCATTTCTACATCCCTCTCCCTCTCTCCCATTCTCTCCTCTTTTTATCTCTCTTTCGACAATACATTCTTGAACATACGTTATTTTCACTGGGAATCAACGTAAGTGATGGGAAATGGCGACAACTATTCCGATTTTAATCCAGCATCAACTACCCCTCTTTCTCTCTCCAACACACACACACACACACACACACACACACACACACACTCCAACTGTCTCACGCATGACAAGGCCTATTTTCCCCAGTTCGCTCTCATTTTCTGTTTTCTCTTCACTCCAATCTCCCTCCCTTCCAACCCCTCGAGCCCATCACAACTCAAACATATCTACCGATTCTGACCATAATCATAATTTCATTTCAGACTGGCACATCCAACCAGAATTACGCTGCCGAGACTGAACAATGGATGATAGGACACTGGAGACAGAATGACAGACGATTGAACACACGGCCTCCTCCTGTGCACATCAACGAGGTCTGTTGTTTCCAGAGACAAACACACACAGATCGGCAACAATATGACCTCTTACTGGTCACTTGCTTCGTCTGATTGACATTAAAGACATGGAGGAAGAGATAGGTGACACGCTCAGGAGCAGTTACTTTTTTAACTTCGGCCGTCTACCATCTGACGCATATGCAAAGCTGAGAAGACTTGGAAATCACACTGACTTTGCTGCTCTGGGACGTACAGCACACGTACAGACTGCTCAATAATTCTGATTAACCAGCGAAATCGTGTAGTTTCCTATCTATACATGTCTCTGATCGACACCAACAGTCATAGTTTCCTATCTATACATGTCTCTGATCGACACCAACAATCATAGTTTCCTATCTATACATGTCTCTGATCGACACCAACAGTCATAGTTTCCTATCTATACATGTCTCTGATCGACACCAACAGTCATAGTTTCCTATCTATACATGTCTCTGATCGACACCAACAGTCATAGTTTCCTATCTATACATGTCTCTGATCGACACCAACAGTCATAGTTTCCTATCTATACATGTCTCTGATCGACACCAACAGTCATAGTTTCCTATCTATACATGTCTCTGATCAACACCAACAGTCATAGTTTCCTATCTATACATGTCTCTGATCGACACCAACAGTCATAGTTTCCTATCTATACATGTCTCTGATCAACACCAACATAAATTTACATCTGTGCATGCTATATACATCTCAGAGAAACAAAATCATGAGGTCTTCGACACCCGGAGGCTTCTGCAGAGTTGTGTGAGCCATGCCAGGGAATGCGGTAGCAAGATACAAATTATAGAATGCGTGCGGCAAAGCGAGTTACCAATCTCTCTCTCTCTCTCTCTCTCTCTCTCTCTCTCTCTCTCTCTCTTCCCCCCGCCCCCCCCCACCCTCTTATCTCTGGTCATTTTGAACTGATGGAAAAAACACTGGCCTGACAGCGGACGGCCCGGTGGCTTTAGATAATATGGGGGAGGAGGAGGAGGGGGGGTTGATAACAGCATATGTTGCACGTGCAAACTTGTGCAGATGAAACCCAGCCGGTTTTAGTTTCCCAAACCCTCGTTGTCCGATTTGCCTGTACAAAGATTAACGTAGGACGGGAAGACGGGACAGGTAACATTAGAAAGAGGCAGAATATGCTTGCCTATATCCACCAAACTTGCCAGCAACATTGTCACTTGTGTTTTATACAAATCCGTGATGGTTGTTGAAAACATACTGTGAAAATGGCCGTTCCCTTCCCCCCCTCCCCCCCCCCCCCAACTCTTTTTGGATAAAAAAAAAGACATTTGGGAACGATCACTTTCTTGGTAAGGCATAAGGTGGTTTCAAAAGATAACTCCTGCCAGTCTCATTTTGTGTTTTGTGCCGTTCTTATCAAAATGAAAAGAAAATCTTAATTTAAAATTTAAGTCTTTCCCATTTCATTTTGGACTGGAAGCATGTCCTGAATTTGGTAAAGTTCACTTGTGACTGCGCACGCACACACACGCGCGCACGCACGCACACACACATACACACACACACACACACACACACACACACACACACACACACACACACACACACACAAACGCGCGCGCGAATCTGACCCGATTCCTTCCGCCAACTTAACTTTTATTCTTTCATGATTCTCCCCCCCCCCCCCCCCCCCTTCCAAGTAAACGTACTCCTGAGAAACTATTAGCTTTTCCTGCTAACAACCGTCGAAGATTACTAGCACTCATGAGTAACGGTACAGTATGTGTACAATGTGTATGTATGTGCTGTATTGTGTGTTATTAAAAGATGGGATTCCCCCCCCCCCCCCCCCACACACGAGAAACAGAAGAAGAAAAAATCCGCTTAGATACTACCGTCTCTGCAACCACCATTACGTCAAGTGCACACAAAAATGAATAGGTAAACAGAAAAACACACGCCGGAACGGATGAAAGATGCAGAAGAGAACAAGCTAGGGCAAGGAGGTGCAAGGATGAATGCAGGAACGGGGTGATGTTTATCGCATAGAACTGTGCACCTGTCACGAATGGTTACTTCATTAGTTCGTTTGCTGCAACCTCTCTCTCTCTCTCTCTCTCTCTCTCTCTCTCCTCTCTCTCTCTCTCTCTCTCTCTCTCTCACCTGTCTTTATCTTCGTCTAATTTTTTTTCTCTTTCTCTGTTCAGTTTAAAAAATATATTTGCCAATTTTGCTTCATTACATCTTTTGTTTCGCCTCATTCAATTCTTTTCCCGGTGACTGCTGTTTGAATCATCAGCTGTCTATTGTTGTTTGCAAACAAAGAGAAACCGAGAGTGCCGCATATGTATTTCAGCCTAAACTTACACAGCTTAAATGGCAATTATGCGCATCTGAAGTGGGGTGTGGGCGGGGGTCGGGGAACAGCTACAATCACAATCTTCCCTTATCATCGTGACAGAATCTTTATGAGTCTCTGTACAGAATGCCCCATGTACACTACTTTCCGTCATAAAACTGCAGTACACGCTGACACGTAACACGGAATAATGACTTGTGACAGAGACACAACCCCTATTAGACTTATTGTGGCCGAGAAACAACCCCTACTAGACTTATTGTGGCCGAGAAACAACCCCTACTAGACTTATTGTGGCCGAGACACAACCCCTACTAGACTTATTGTGGCCGAGACACAACCCCTACTAGACTTATTGTGGCCGAGACACAAACCCTACTAAACTTATTGTGGCCGAGACAACCCCTACCAGACTTATTGTGGCCGAGACACAACCCCTACTAAACTTATTGTGGTCGAAACAACCCCTACCAGACTTATTGTGGCCGAGACACAACCCCTACTAAACTTATTGTGGTCGAAACAACCCCTACCAGACTTATTGTGGCCGAGACACAACCCCTACTAAACTTATTGTGGTCGAAACACAAACCCTACTAGACTTTAAAAAAAACCCACACATCGAAAACAACAAAAACAAAACAAACGAACAAACAAAAACAACAAATACGCTCTCTCATCGTTTACGATACAGTAGGCTATGCAATAATCTTGGTTTTCCCCGCCAGACGGCCTGGCCTTAATGGGAGATGAGACCAGTCATCATGATGATGAATAGCCGTAGTATTATCGGAAATACACAAAACCGCATCCAGTTGTAAGGTCCTCACAACGCTCGGAGATGGACCAAACGATTAACCGATGTATTGGAGAGATCACTTTTACGGGGTATGCCCTACACGCACAAACAGCAAATGAGGATCTACTGCTTGAAGCACCGGATGTAATAGGGAGGCCTTTTCTCTTAATGGCTGACACGATTCGACATGACTACAACGATTTTCTTTTCTTATTGTACATTAAAAAAGGTTACAAAGACATTTGTTGATTGTTTTCTTCTGTTTCTGAATTTTCTCACAGTGAACATTTCCCCTTGAAAGCCACTGCTATCAGGACCATGCACATTGCATCAGTCTCGGAGAAAAAGAAGGAAACAAAGAATGACTTGCACAGCCCGAACTTACATAATTTCATCCCATCTCCCTCGCCTACATCGTAAAAACCTGACAACTATAAGCCAACACAACATATGCGCCTTACACATCCTGCGTCACCGAATGCCCAGTCTGGAATCTACACTAATTTTGCAGTGAAAAATAAATTTCGCTCTACCACGGAAGAGGGGGGGGGGGGGGGCGCGGAAGGGGAAGAGGCCGGAACCAGTAAACATCGTTCTCATCGTACTGGATACGACAGCCACGCAAACTGTCTCGATTCTCACCGCCAGATAAGCCGAATGGGGGATACGACCTATCGTACTGATGATGAATGGCCTACAGAGTTACCGGAAATGCACAAAACAAAACCTTAGTGCGCATGGACAGAGAGAGACAAAACTGTTACTGGATGTACTGAAAAGATTACTTTTATGGGACTAGTTCTAAATGTAGAGAGAAGCAAGTATATCCCACTAGGTGCTGGGTGCACAGAGGAAACGACTTAAAGACATTTTTATTATTATATTATTATTATTATTATTTATTTATCTCCTTGGTGACTCATTTGTGTTTTAATGCTACACTGAAGGAGGACTGAGAACAAAAATCTGCCAACTTATAGGGTACAGACGTACAAAAAGCTTCCAGCTTTCAAACTTGATTCAAATTAATGGCAGTTTTTGATTCAAGTTTTTATTCTAAAAGATATGACAGGGATCGGATGATCTCATACACGCCAACACTTCTAAAAAAATCAAAATTACAAAGGCTTAAGAAGATAACAGAAGGTGGAAAGGGTAAGGGTGAGGAGGGGGCGGGGAGGGGTTGAGAGTGTAAAACAATGTGAATTAAACATCATGCCAGCTATTTCACAATGCTGGCTTTCGAATACGATAAGTTGATATGGAAACAGTGTGACCATAACAATCTGAAAGACGGTACATGTATATTGATATGAAATACCGTGACCATAACAATTTCATTTCATGTGGAAACTCATAACAGCCACGTTTTTCACATCTTAACAGACGAACTGGCAGGCAGGCAGATACAGATAATGTGTGTGTGTGTGGTGTGTGTGTGTGTGTGTGTGTGTGTGTGTGTGTGTGTGTGTGTGTGTGTGTGTGTGTGTGTGTGTGTGTGTTGTGTGTGTGTGTGTGTGCTGGAGAGAGAGACGGAGATAGCATCTGAACTATTTTTCACAATGCAGAGACCCGTATACTGATATGCGGTGCAAATAATAACAATACACTATATCCTGAGAACACAAAGGGTTGCCATGTTTTCCACCCTCCAATAGCCGTAAGATAAAGGTCACAGAGACATGCAGGCTGAAAAACATTATTTCTATGGTCCGGTCGTAAAATTATCTCTCTTGGGATGGTGATGAATTATTTCACAACATCAGGACCCATAACATTGATATGCTGTGCTGATACACATTTCGCATGAATACTGCGGGGCCACCACGTTTCTCACTGTCCAACAGCCATAAATATCAGGCTGAAAGAAATCTTATCCCCTACGTCGGATAATAAAAAAGAATTATCTCTCTTGGATATGAAACCAACACAAATGCTTTGTCCGTGCCTTGAACTACATTTTACTTCTCGGTATGAAAATGTATGTTTCCTCCTCTCTCATTTGCCAGTTGCACACACACACACACACACACACACACACACACACACACACACACACACACACACACACACACACACACACACACACACACACACACACACACACTCACGCTCACATAGTATACACACTGCACAATGTGTCTCTCCCTCTTACCACATGTGCACACATACAAATGCACAGGCGAACAGATTCGTGCACAGAAAAACACACTGACAAAGTTTAACACTCATTTAAAACTCTCTCTCTCTCTCTCTCTCTCTCTCCCTCCCTCCCTCCCCCCTCTCTGTCATTCTTGCTTGTCTGGCTGGCTGGTTGTCTGGCTCTCTCTAGATCTCTCTCTCTCTCTCTCATTTCTTTCCGTCATCAGTCACACAGCAAAGCAGACAGTGTGCTGATGTCCCAGCGAGCTCCAGACGAGCTAAAGGGAGGTATGCCTATCAACGTATGATGAATGTGGCAATGATTATCATCGCCACACAAACCTGCTCTTGTTGTTGTCGTCCCAGGGAGCATGCTGAAGATATGTCTTTACGGAGTGATGCCTCACATAACGGATGACAGTCTAGCTACGAAAAGAGACTCGTTCACAACTGCCAGGCGATTGCAAATGAAAAACGGCAGTTCGTTCTTAGCTTGCAACGTTCTGTAAGTTTTCAGGCTGTTGTAGGAAACTATTCTGCTTCGGCAATATGAAGCCAGAGGACACAAGCCATCTGGAATACCGCAAGTGCGACTCAAAACTATGATTGGCTCTTTTATCCACATTGTACCATGAAAACGCCGAAGCGTGTGTGGAATTGGTTGTCCGCACAGACCTCTCGAACTACTTAGAGACAGGTGTTTGTCTATTTACTGCCATCCTGAAAAACTACCAGCAGGGTAGGAGTTTCAAAGCACTCTGCTAAGTATAGATCTTTTTTGTTTGTGTTTTGATTGTTGCTTTTTCATTATCAAAGGCGACCCAATAACACGCCACATCTAAGAAATGTATTGGTTAAAGACATACACTATGAACAAGAAGCTTCTATACCAGTTTCTCCCCTTGGTATTAACAATAATTTGTCTCCGTATGTTGCGCGGCCCGCTCACCTTTGACCCGAATTCAAGATTTAATGTCTGGGAGTTCAATGCAAAGCCATAGAATCACTGCCTATTTTCAAGAATTTTGATGCAGTCATTCTGGTGGTGTGATCTTAATGTTTGATGTAGGCCTACAATTATTATTAAGTCTCCATTCCTCTGCCTTTCAAAGCACAGAATTTTGTATAAATTGCGTTAGTTGTTTGAGTAAGTTTTTAAATCACACACACACACACACACACACACACACACACACACACACACACACACACACACACACACACACACACCACACATATATATACACAAACACACACACACACACTCGCTCTCTCTCTCTCTCTCTCTCTCTCCTCCCCCACTCGCTCTCTCCCCCCTCCTCTGTCATCAGTCACCCAGCACGGCAGGCAGTGTAGTGATGTATATAAGTGCGCTTCAAACGTGCCAGAGGCATGCATGCCTATCTTATGATGAATGTGGCCAGGATCATCACCATCACACAAACCTGCCCTTGTTGTATTATCACTACATTCGTCTCACAGTCTGTATTGCCCAGTGATTCATCAAGTCACAAAAAGGTACGTTAATTTCCCCTGCAGCCGATTTTTCAAGATAGCGTCCTGCAGAAACCCCAACTGCACATGAATTCGAGGCATTCTGCCGTATGATAACAAAGGTTCTTCTGCAGCGAATGAAAGACTGCCGAAATAATTCTCAACCAGCTTCATTGCTAAAACTGTGACTGGCGACTGTGAATTTTTCCCCTCCACGTAATAAAATGGAAACGACCAAGCTCACTCATGTAACCAAGTTCCGCCATTTTGAAAAAAAAAACCACAAAAAAACGGAATGACGAGTAGCAGTAGTTTCTAACCGCCCAGTAATGAACAAAATACATTTCTTATCATTAAATAAAATGGGGCAGCTGAAGGCACATGGCATGTACAAGGTAGTCACAAATTCCAACACCGGTTTCTCATCCTTAAAGTTATAGTCATACTGAACCAGAAACAAAGAAACACGGAAAAAAAAAGAAAGAAAAAAAAAAAGAATCAGAACGCGTACCTAATACAACCAGAAAAGACAAGCACAAATTGACCTTTGTCAAGCGTAAGATCACAAACAAACGAACACCAAATACAGATGGTTCTTTTTTCGTGTTTTTTTCTTCTTCTTTCTGGTTCCTGTCTGCTTGATCGCGGGCAGTCACTTGTTTTGGATTTCATACTAAACTTGTTCTTTCTATAACTGTACCAACCTAACTGACTAATGACAAAGCCATGGACTAAGGATCTGACGTCTGGAGCCCAACACGGAAACACTGGCCTGTTCTCCCCGCCTGTTTCTGTGTACCCTGCACACACACCACACACACACACAACACACACACACACACACACACACACACACACCACACACACACACACACACACACACACAACCACATACACACAACCACAACCACACACACACACAGTTCCCTCCCTCTCTCTCTCTCTCTTCTCGTCATTATTCACACCACAAATCAGGCAGTGTGGTGATGCCCCAGTGGGCTCAAGACGAGCCAGAAGGAGGCATGCCTACCGTATGATAAACGTGGTCAGGATTATCACCGCCACACAAACCTGCCCTTGTTGTTGTACTCCCAGGGAGCACGTACAATATACGTCTGTATTCGAGTGATGCTCACAATACACATTAAAAGAAATGAAAAACAGATTTGATAATTGTCTGGTGCTTCGGGAACTGTAGCGCGTTTCTTAGCTGCAACGTTCTGTGACTTTTGCAACGTAATGCTGTTGAAAACAGTAGGATTTTCTGAGCAAGCAAAACGCCACAGAGAGACATCCAGGAAGCTGAAAGTGTGACCAACAACAGTGACTGCTTCATTTCTTAACGTAGCAATATGTTGAACAACCAAACACACAAACACTTGCCTGCCTTCTTGAAGAAAAAAAAAAAAAAAGGGTGGGGGGGTGAGACTCCCAGAAGCCTGCAGTTTCCTTATATCGTAAGGTGACAGGATAGAACACTACAGACAAAAAAATGTATGGCTTAACCCTTTCACTCCCGCACCCTGTCCATCAGCATCCTGCATTGCCAACTATGGTAGCAAAGCAAAAACTTAACCCTTTGACTGCATCATCCTTCCTGTAGGAAGCTGTGGATAGGGTGAGGAAGTCAAAAGGTTAAGTTTTTGGAAGTGGTGGATAGAGTGCAGGAGTCAAAGGGTTAAAGTTAAAGAATCACGGTATGTACAAAAAGGCTGCCAACACAACACCCCCATCACAAAAATGTAATTAATATTAAATTGTGTCCATCAATCACGCAGCGCGGCTACTTCAAGTGACTAAGGATAAGGACACAGGTTCACAATCTGATGTCTGGGAATCCAATCCAAGCCGCCATCATTAACACTGGCGTCTGCTTGCTGCTTATCACGAGCCAGTCGTTCTGCTCGTTCATCTGGATCTCTGATATACAATCCAGTCCCAGTTCCTTGTGCTTTTCAAGATACTGATTATGCACAGAATTCTGCGAAGCATGATGGGAAGGCTTTCGCATTCCCACCCGCACCCCCACACTTTTTTTTAGATTAACATCTTGTTGGGCCCGCAGGAATCGCTTCTGACAACAGCAAGGTAAGCAAACTTGCTTAGCTTGGATCGTTATCCGTCAGGATCAATGTCCTACGCCAAAACCTAAACATGTTTTATTTTTTTCATCCCCAAAAGTAACATTTTTCATGTCCAGCATCATCATCATCACATCACGTGCACTGCCGCACGGTGTTGGCGATCATGGCCCTCCATATGCATCTATCCCTCGTCGCCGCAAGCACATCTTCCACCCTCTTTGTCCTCAACCACCCTGCTAGTCCGTCCAATATTTATGTCCAGCATACAGCGAATATTTTGTATCATTACAATTTTGATTATATTCTTTAGACTTTTCAATCAGAATAAATATGTCATAGCCAAGCACGATGAATATCACGGAGATAACTTCCAAAAGAAAGCCAAATATATCATTGTGATACAGAACAATGTGATATTGAACATGAAGACTGTGCAAAAACTATGCAGTGGTAAGGTCTTGAAAGGGGCAGGCGGGAGAGAACGGGATTATTAAACTCTAAGCTGAAACCATCAGAATGACTAGAGTTTAATATTAAAATGGGCAGCGAACAGATAAGATTCTATGCTGCGGGTTAAAAAACAACAACAAAACAACAACTTCCCGTGCGTATATATAATGTGCATACATGCACGTGTGCTGAATCAAGCCCAACTATGCTTTTTCGGGTGTAGCGTTTAATACAGTTCACTGAAACTAACATAATGATAACATTACAAACTGACAGATGTGCAACTGACAGGCCGACATCACACCTGGGATAACAACCCCCTTTCACGCTGTTATTGGTGTAGGTGTGCATGCGTGTTCGGTTCGTAAGCATGTGTGCGGCCGACCATGTCAGTGTGCGCGCATCCAAGTATGTACGTACACGCAGTTCCTATATACGATCGGTTCCTTCTCTCGAGAAAACAACAAGAACAACAACAAAACAAAAACAGGGCGAAAACGTGCTCACACACACACACACACACACACACACTGACACTGACACCAGTTTCACTCTCCATATTGACAACAAAACGATGGCTTTTTGAAATATCACTGGGGGGGAAAAAAGAACCACACACACAAAAAATGAGTTTCGAAACACGCAAACAAAGACATTGCAAGTATGTCACGGAAAACGCAGAAAACCCGTCATACTTTGCGTCAGCATGGGGCGTAAAGTCTCACGTTCTCGAACGTTATCAAAGGTGACCTGGGAGACATCAAAGACGGTTTTGGAAACAAGCAGGCGAGCGAACACGCAGGCTACACAGACGTAGGCAGAAAAACAGTAAGACACAGTTTGCATAAACTCTCTACGTGACGTCAAATATATAGCAGGAGGTCTAACGTCCCACATTCACTCACGTGAAATCAAATTTAACCTTTTCATTCCCACCCCCTATCCACCACCTTTCTGCAAGCTGATGGATAGGGTTAGGACATTTAAGGGTTAAACGTGATTGCATGAAACTGATGGACGTTGGTGGACAGGGTGAGGGGGTGACAGGGGTAAAGATGATCTTGAAGATGACGGGAGCGCTTTTGGAAACACGCAGGCGAATGAACCAAAGAAATAAACAGAAACACGGAATACTATTCTGTTATATATAAAGTTTGCAACTACACACCACGTTAAAACTAAGCTACCATCTAAAGCATCTTTCTTCACTAGCGTCACTCACCGCCACTAACCTTGATCCACCCATTACACAAAGAAATTAGTCAAATAAAAAATCTGTCTAGTATACCAACAATCTCCCCTTTTCCCCGGCGTCCGACAGTACATATTTTCAAACAACAATTTGGTAATTTAAACGTATGCAGTCACACAAGCCTTTTCTGTACGACACTCCATCCAGCATTATTGGGCACGGATTCACTTACTGGGTCATACTTAAAACTCGATTTGGTAAAAAATCCCAATTTGGCAAAAGGCTTCGTCAAGGGTGGTTTGGTAAAGGTTTAATCGTTACGCTACATGTGTAACAAAGGTCGGCAAAGATCGTTTCCCGAATCTACACCCTATGTGGCTAAAAACTCCACTCATGAGCAGCTGTTTCAGCCTTGATAACATACCTAGTCACTGTCCCAATCATTCTTTTGCAATTCTCAGTCCACCAGATGGGGGGGGGGGGGGGGTGGAGGAAGAGGGGAACCCTTATTTAAAAAAGAAGAAGAAGAAGCGTGGCAAATGTAATCATGCGAAGGTTTTAATTTTCCAAATAGACCGAAGTATCCCAAAACAGAAAGGTCAAACTGCCGATCAAACGTGTGTCGGCGAGTGCCACAGGTGCATACCCTATTGTCATACTAAAACTAAAATGCACCCTAAAAACAGTTGAAAATTCGTTCACAATACATTTAACTTTACGCTTCGAACCATGCCCACGTGTAAAACGGAACCAAACTGAAAACCGTTAAAGTTATGCATTTTCAAACCGTCGTGCCCGTTTGAAACCTGACCTAATGCCGAAGTAGGGCAAGATACTGTTGGAGTAAACAACCAACAGATCGCTGCTCCTTTTGCTGACAATGGGTTTTTTATTTCCAAAGACAGGCAAACAAACGCCAATATCAATTAAAATCAATGTCCCAATTAGAAAAGAAGAAGAGCAGAAAAATACTGACTGTGCTGCTTGGAGAACAACAGAAACTGCAGGCATCACACTTTCCGAATCGTAAGTCTCGAAGTGAAAAAATATGGTGCACATTTTATTCATGTCATCATTGATTTATCATCCAGAATGCTGAGTTTTCTGGGGCTTGAAGCTTGTCGACTACTTCGATGCTACAGACACACATAAAACGATCTGAAGATGACGAAGGGTGAAGAAGAGAGGAAGAAGAGTGGGAGTTACAGAGAAGGGAGAAGCCGGTTGTTTGTGTAGGTTGGTGTGGGTTGGATTGCCTGTGTTATAAAACGGCTGATGATGCAACTTTTTCTCCAACAGCGTAATCTACCTACATACCTTTGACATTTTACTGATATGCAGCCGCTGTTTTCTATATATTTTCCTCCATTATAAATTTTTTACAGAGGGGAAAATGGTACTGAGACAGAAAAGTTTTGTCTTTTGTGATTATACTGGAACATAATGTTTGCTTTTTGATTTGTTTAGGAATAAAAACAAACAAACAAAAAAATGCGTCAGCAGCATCATGTCTTTGCACTAATCATTGTACAGTTATGTGGGAAATTTATTTTCCTCATGCGTGCACAAAGAGACACGCTGTACATGTACAGGGCTTCCAACACGTTTGATGAAATGAACGCGTGCGCACGCGAGTGTGTGTGTGTGTGTGTGTGGTGTGGTGTGGTGTGGTGGTGTTGCCCCGCGCGCGCGCGCGTGTGTGAGGCGTCCATTCGTACTCATGTGTGTGCCTAAACAACTAACTGGATAAAGTTTTGCTACGTCCCACTGATTTTCAAAGGTTACGTAAGCATTTTAGCGATGATTTCTACGCAGTTTTTCAACCTTTTTTCTGTTGTAAAAAGGTGTATCGTCAATCCCGATCATTCTGTCCTACCCCCCCCCCCCCCCCCCACACACACACCCTTCGCCCTCCCTCGAATTATAAACAGCCTTCAAAAAGACTTGTTTCGACGCAAGCAAAGAGAATTGTCAAATTATTGAATCGAATCCGTAAGGTTTTCTAAATGTCGCGCTCACACAACACACACACACACACACACACACACACACACACACACACACACACACGCGCGCGCGTAAACAAACAAAAGCACCTGCAGATAAAATTTCGGTCAGGAATGGGATTGCTATGACGACGTCAGTTGTCAACTTCCCCCTTACCCTTCCCTTTCCACCACCCCCCTTCTCAATTTTCTCGAACAGTCTGTTGCTGCTGAAATTCTAGAAACTGCACAAACTGAAAACAGCACTGGAGACCGATGGGCTGCCAAACACAATTCTCCAGAAACTGGACACTCCATGCTTTTGTCCCGGGGAACGTGACGCGTGGTAATGTTCTGCACAACACTAAAACCTCCCCACTTTGCGCCACTGCATGTTCTCTACTTTGAAATCTGTCAAATGAAAACCAACAAACAAAACAAACTCACACACGAAACAGTTCACGCCATATGAAGGATCTTTCATTTCCTGGTACTTTCATACACAAAGTGTGTAGATCTAAATGACTTTTGAAAATGAGCCAGTTTGCCATATTCCAACGTCGTACAACTGGGTGACTTCGTGGTTGGCATAAGAGTCTACTGGCTGAGCGGTCAGGGGGTCAAACTCCTATCATTAAAAAAAAAAAAAAAAAAAAAAAGGAAAGAGTTCTGAAATATTTTCCGGCCCATACCAGCTGTTGCCCAGAGTTGAGCATGCTTGGGCTCAATGGGAAGACTGAAACAACACGTCTGTCGGGATCACTTTACGGATTGAGTCAGTGAGGATGTGATCAAATTTTCTGGTAAATAGGGCCCTACTGTCCTCTAGTCTCAATCAAACACAAGAAGATCATTAATAAAGAAGATTAGGAAAAGACACGCAACAATTATAGGACAGTTTATGAACAGAGGAAAGGGGAATTACAGCACCTGGTCACAACAGGAAAACTGGAGGGAAAGAGAACACCAGTTAGACCCAGGGAGAAAATATTGGTCGGATTTTCATGGTGGCTGAAGACAGAGGGGGTGGGAGATGTACTTGCAGCGACAGGGGATAGATTCGCTTGGAGGGCCATGATCGCCAACGCCATGCGGCAGGGCATGATGATGATGATGAGTATCAATCAAAGTCGAAACTCCGTTGCATCAACACTATCACGCCCATTCTCCTTACCATAGCATTGTAAAAAGATGTCCCAAATCATGTGGTCCTCCTTAACGCTCCGCTATCATCGTGACTTCAGTTTCGGTGGAT
Organism: Monoplex corrugatus; assembly: GCA_030674185.1. Lineage (NCBI taxonomy): Eukaryota > Metazoa > Mollusca > Gastropoda > Littorinimorpha > Ranellidae > Monoplex > Monoplex corrugatus. The sequence goes on from CM060310.1 coordinate 37,321,318, forward strand.
TTGGAGGTGTGCTGGAGAGCCGAAAAGAGCGCTGAACTAACCAAATAAATGAATAAAACTGACCTGGTGTTTTGTGACGCTATGTATAACCCAACATCTGTAAAAAAAAAACCAACCGAGTCACAAAGGTAAGATACTGTTTCCGAAACATGGCCATATTCAAGACAATGTAGTGCAACCTACGAACGGCCATGTTTAGTAACTTCTGCACATTTTCAACCGTTTACCAGAATGAGACTTCGACTCAAATTAAAACTTGGTAAAAGATCTAGGTACAAACATGATAAACCTTGTGAAACACATACATACATACACACAAGTCATGGGCCATTCAAAACCACTCTACTCTTGAAAAAAAAAAAAAAGAAATGGGGGAAAAACATTTGCATGGAAATGTGAAAGGTAACAAACAGTAGGAGTCTAACAGTTAGTAAGGACACAGCGTGGGTGACCCAAAACATTTAATGTCAGTGATGTCGTCATTTCATTGTCTGTCGCTGTCTCTGTTCATTATCACTGCTGTATGCACTGTAAAGGAGAGGGGGTTAAAACAAGAACGAGACTTTAAGAGACAGAGGGGGGTGGGTGGGGGGCAGCAGAAGAAAGAAAGAAGGAAAAACCGAAACAAAGACACCTTTACTGTGATGGGTATAGTGTATACTATGTGTGATGAAATGCATGCAAAAATATTAGAAACGTACCTATCTAACACCAGGACGGAGGAAAAGGGATGTGAAAAGAACACACAGTGAGAGACAGACAGACAGACAGGGAGAGGTGAAGTCCTGAAATATCTTCTTTGTCCAGCAATTATAGCAAATCAAACTATTATGGGTGGAGCCGTTCACTGACCTGACATGACTGGCTCATAGCTGCGCATTTTCATAACCCGAGTGTTGACACTCACGGGCTATTCTCGTACTACCTGTATGTCACAGACCATGTAAGCAAAACAAAAGTGCATCTACTAATCTGATAGTTGCTGCAGGCACGTGTTCCAGCCTTCTGAACGCAAACAACCCTGTATGCAGTTTTTGACGTGTTCTGTTGGTTTCGCTGGTTGGATGGGTGGGTGTTTGTTAGTTTACTTTCATTTAGCTGGTGTAGTTGTTTGTAATGTTAAACTCGCTTCTGGTGACTGTGTTGTTGACGTAGTCACCGCTGCTTTAAAAAAAAAAAAAAAAACACCTTCGTAACAGCGAATAAACTAGGAATTCTCGCGTCTCCAACCGCCTCTACGATCAAAGCCAACACAGCAACCCAGAGTGATGGAATGACTCATCAAAGCAGGAAATCTCTCCAAGGAGACCAATATAATGGTTATTTCCTTCCACTGATCCGTCTGATCTTCCATCCTCGGTTATCTCGTGTCTTCCCCCATTTTCTGCCAACGTCTCTGCACGACCACAGAGAAAATAAGATACACGAATATATATACGATGATCAAATTATTGCCGGAGGGGCCGCTCTTTTTACCACGATAATCAAATTGCATCAATGTACAGTGCGCACACACACACACACACACACACACACACACACACTCTCTCTCTCTCTCTCTCTCTCTCTCCCTCCCTCCCTCTTTCTCTCTCGCTGAGTTGGTTGAGCACTGGATTACAAAAACATACTAATGGTTGTGGGTTCGAACCACTGGATATGCCACTTTACATTCCGTCATACTGCCGTGTCGATAAGCCCCCCCCCCCTCCCCCATTTCCCTCGGATGATTATTCCCGTCCGCCATATCACATCAGGTGGATGTTGACGTAAACCTGAACCAAAATCAATCTCTCTCTCTCTCTCTCTCTCTCTGACGTTACCATCAAGTTAAAGTTAAACAAAGAACAACTCAAGCACGCGACCTATCAAGAATGACACGTAGAACTTTCACAAAACATCACCACAAAGAAATGGGCCACAGGGCCACAGAGTATGGAAAGGGTAGCAAACAAACTTAGCTTTTTTAAAGTTGGTCTGTACCTCAGGTTCTTACTATATCCGAGTTCTGAGTGTGACAAAATGCAACACAAATATACACGATATGATCACATCATTTATTTGTACTCATTTACATTCTTTTTGTATTTACTGCTTTTTGTTACAATGTACGTACCTTGTGAAATTCGGGCTACAATCCCTAGGAGAACGCGTCTCCAAAGTACAGCGCCATCCATTTCCCCCCTTTTCCCCCCACATGTATGCGTGTATTTCTGTTAACCTCTAAAAATGGATCTTTTCACAAAATTTTGTCATGGACAATTCCATCGCTGCCATGGGATCTTTAACATGCACTAAGTGCGCGCTGTACACGGGACCTCTATCTTTCGACTCATCCCTAAGACAAACTGCACTGATATTGCCTCTTTTTCCAACGAAATAAAAGGTACAGCGTGGGCAAGCCCATGTGCGTGCGTACACACACACACACCACACGCACACACACACACATATACATATACATATACATATACATGCACCCGCGCGACGTTGTTGCTGTTACGTTCAAAGAGAGACTACTAAACAGAAAAAGAAACGGATAACATAAGAAGAACAAGGTAGATTTGCAGGGTTAAGTTCTGTCTCAAATCGTCTTCAGACAGCAGACGGCAAAATCCTTCAGTGAGGGTCTCTTCTGCATGTGGAAAAGTGCATATCCATGTCGAATTCAAATATACTTTGGCACCAAGACGTGTGAGCATGTATGTATGTAAGTGTGTGTGCGCGTGCGCATATGTGTGTGTGTGTGTGTGTGTGTGTGTGTGTGTGTGTGTGTGTGTGTGTGTGTGTGTGTGTGTGTGTGTGTGTGTGTGTGTGTGTGTGTGTGTGTGTGTGTGTGTGTGTGTGTGTGTGTGTGTGTGTGGTGTGTGTGTGTGTGTGTGTGTGTGGTGTGTGTGTGTGTGTGTGTGTGTGTGTGTGTGTGTGTGTGTGTGTGTGTGTGTTGTGTGTGTGTGTGTTCCGGACAACTGACAAAATCTCACATGTGATGGGTGAAGCCTCATGCGGTATTTATTTATTTCGCCTGTTTCAAACACATCGCCACCAACCCACGTTGAGATTTATGCCGTTCATGCAGGGAGATAAAGTGATACAATCTCTGATTCCACCCTTTTCATCCTTTCTAGCTTGATATCCCAGACGATTTCAAGGATCTGAACCGCACTAACTGTCTTTCTATCCTTCAAACCCCCCCCCCCCCCAACTCCCAGCCCAGTCTCCTCTCTCCATCGCACATTCTTTCTTAGCCTACTGTTTTTGCAGATGTGTCATTAATACTCCAACTGACAAAAACGTATAAGCGAACGCAAAGCCGACTGTGACATCACATCACATTTTCAGAAAACTTTCGAAGGAAACGTTCAACAGACTGAAGTTAAAGGGGAAACGTTCAACAGACTGAAGTTAAAGGGAAATGTTCAACAGACTGAAGCTAAAGGGGAAATCAAGCTATGTCGAATTTAGATACACACGTATTTCTACTCTCACCTTATCAAATTCAAAAGGGGCGGGAAGAGAGAGAGAGAGAGAGGGAGGGGAGGGAGAAAAGAGAGAGAGAGGGGGGAGAGATGGAGGGAGGAGTGAGTGAGCAAGAGAGATAGAGAATGAGAGTGAGTGAGAGAGTTGTGTGTGTGTGTGCGTGCGTGCGTGCGTGCATATATATATATATATATATATATATATATGTGTGTGTGTGTGTGTGTGTGTGTGTGTGTGTGTGTGTGTGTGTGTGTGTGTGTGTGTGTGTGTGTGTGTATGTGTGTGTGTGTGTGTGTGTGGTCGTGGTATGGTGTGGTGCGTGAATGTGCATGCGTGCATGTCTGTGTCTGTATGTGTGGGTGTGCTGCACAAGAGCTGGTGCGCGTATGCAAGCCTGCCTCTCTCTCTCTCTCTCTTTTTCTGTGTGTGCGTGAATGTACGCCCGCATGTATGTGTGTTCCAGACAATTACTAATCTCTCAGAAACGAGTATAAAGAATCTCATGGTATTTAACTCGTTTCAAATATAGCTCTCGCTCATCCACCACGGCAGATGTACCCACGCAGGGAGATAAAGTGACAATCTCGCTGTGATTCCATCCTCTCCATCCTTGCTAGCCTGATATTCCATACCATTTCAAGGCTCTGAGTTTTCACGCAAAATGTCAATTGAAATGAACTCCTCTCTCTCTCTCTCTTTCTCTCTCTCTCTCTCTCTCTTTCTATCTAGCTAGCTAGCTAGCTAGCTATCTCAAGCACGCGCGCTCGCGCTCGCGCTCGCTCGCTCAAAAATCAGCTACTAAAACAAAACAGAAAAACAGAGGACTTGCCAAATACTGAACTTCGTAGAGACTGGGTGGCTTACAAAGGGACAATTTTTAAAGAAATTTGAGACAATGATTCTACCCGTTTTGCCACTGAAAATGTACATGTATACATAAACACGATGCACGCAAGTGAGTGCTATATGTTGGAATCCAGACGCCTAACAAAATGGATTTAAATGGTTTAAGGAAAATACCCTGCGTTTATTTCATCTGTTATAAGAGCTTATGAAATACTGGCTCAGAATTTAGAGCCTCCTAGAGACACGACTGCCAAAGAACGCTTACAGTATGTTGTCTTTATATCTGTGACATTTTGGCAAGCAATATAGGGCATACCAAATTAGGCGGATACTTTTAAGAAAAACAGATTTCAACATGTCTTGGTGCAACAGAGTGTAGGGTCTGAAAAGGCCTTCTTAGCAGAGGTGAGGCAATGACTGACTGATGAAGGTAAAAGTATAATGAAGACGAGAGATTTGAATTTACTCCCTGGTTTGTACAAACTGATATGGCATTCCAGAATAATTTACACAGGAGATTTAAATTTTCATTCCATCTCCATGTGTTGCATTCACACAAAGAAATATATAGACTGCAATCTTACACGTTATTTTAAGGAACTCTACGTGCAGTTCAGATCAGGAATATGGCTCTGCTATAATTTTGATGTTGTGTTGTCAAGACAGCTTTAGTTTTATGCCCACTGTGCAAAGAGGAAGCAAAAGACGAAGAACACTTTTTATTCAGATGCAAGTATTCAGTAAGTTTAGAAAAGAAGGTAAAGAGCTAGAAGAAGATAAGATAAGTAGCAGAGTAATGGAAGCAAACGAAGAACGATCAGTGCTTCAAATAGCAAAACATTTTGTACAAAGCTTTTTTAAACACTGCCAGGTGTTGACTGATACGAGGTTAGCTCACCAAAGACTGGAAACAACATGAGCTCAGAGTACGAATTCTATAAAAATACAGTTTGCGTATACATAAACTTTCGTTACTATTTCGAAAATGAAAAAAAAACAAGTTGGGTATTCTTTTTATGTTTATGGTATGTGAATAGTTGTATGATTGTTGATTCTGAACCCCCCCCCCCCTTTTTTTTTTTTTTTAATGTGTCCCAGGTTTAATCAATGAACTATTTATTCAATCATTTCCTCCCTCCCTCCCTCCCTCCCCCCCCCTCTCTCTCTCGCTCGCTGTGTCTTCTGTTCCACATCCCCACCAAGCCCATATACACACTCCCCGTTTTTGTATATTTTCTGTAAGGCTTCAGGTAAAGTCATCATGTTACCTGAGTTATGGCGAGTCCTGTGCACCGAACAAGTCATAAACAAGAAAGGAAAATGGTGTAATCTATCAACACACTTGTGTTCCTTGACAGATATATACCTACCGGCAACGCTGCTCTCTTATGTCTTTTTTACTGCGTTCCCCCCTCCCCACCGTCCCACGTTTTCTGTCTCAATCTCTCTCCTCAATATTACTGACATTCCAATTTGCATTATCTTGACGTATGTATGTTGTAATAGTCCAGTTGAATCATTATCAACAGTGCACTTGTATTACTTTACACTCTTCATGGGTGAGGGGTGGATGTAAGAAAGCATGCTCTGCTTAGATGTATGCCACTATTCTTGAAAATAAAATATAAAAAAAAATTTAAAAACGTTTTTTTGTTGTTGTTCTGTGCGCCTTCATATCCGTCCTCGATGTGACTTCTCCATGTTGTCTGTCGTGTTTTGTTTTTGTTCTGTCTCTTTCCTCAACCCCCCACCCTCCCCCATCTTCGTGTATGTGTGTTTTACATTAAGCTGACCCACCAGAATGATGGAAACATTAACCCTTTGACTCCCACACAGTGTCCACCAGCATCCTCCATTGCTAACCATGCTAGCAAAGCAAAAACTTAACCCTTTGATTCCCTCTCCCTATCCACCAGCTTTCTGCAGGAAGCTGGTGGATAAAGTAAGGAAATCAAAGGTTACGTTTTTGCAGTTGGTGGATATGGTGTGGGAGTCAAAGGGTTACGATGCTGCAGGCTGGGACTGAACTCAGGATATCGAATCCCCCACGAGCAACGATAATACATATTCCTTGCAGACTGTAGTTCAGCCATGTAATGCGCACACGCAGACTAACCGTTGGTCACCAGCCAAATCACATAGGTGTCAGTCTTTCTGTTCATGTTTCTGGACGGACTGAGTGACCACCAGCAAGGCCAGTCAGACGGCAGACAGACAGATGGTGGTCAGGAGAGGCGCGAAAGGGCTTTACTGTGTCAATAAACAGTGGCGGTCAGTGATAAAGTTCGGCCGAACGGTCTAGACTGACTGGCTCCAGATCCATGCTGATTTCATTAGCCAGCCAGACGGCCTTTCCTTGCACTGTGCATTTAGCTACGTACATGTATTATTTTGTCATGGTTTCTGCACGCTGCTTATAGATCGTAAATGTAATGGACACTTCCCAGTATCAGCTCATACAACACTCACTCCAGCATACCTACCGCTCCCTCTCTCTGCCTCACTCAGCAGGCAATCAAACTGGACGGAGCTCTGTTTCTATGCCAACCAGACCCCATAAGGACATAATGGACGTTCCCGATTCTGTGCCACTCACACACACAACCTTGTCTATCTCTGTTTTCTTTCCAGCTTTGCTGTCCATCGTGACTGCCTCTCTCACTCCATTCCAAACACCCCCTTCATGACATATTTGAATCAAACACCTAGTGTCCACTTCAATCACTCTTTATTTATTGTTCCTACGATTATATCTAACTATAAACTTTTATTTAATGACCACTGTCTTGTATCAGCTTATTGATCTTGATGTTTGATTTGTTTTAGGTTCTAGACGTCAAACATATTTTTGCCAACGGTAGGTGTGGTAAATCACTGCATTGTATCGTTTATCTTTACTGCTGGAATACATAATTCTCTCTCTCCTCTCTCTCTCTCTCTCTCCTCTCTCTCTCTCTCTCTCTCTCTCCCTCGCTTTTAACTTGCTATCACGGAGACAACTAACAAAACAAAACAAAAGCAGACATCTATTATTTTCTTTCTCATTTATCACTTACATTAACTTGTTGGGCTTCTTAATTATCACGGTCTCTTCATCAAAGCAGACATCTATTATTTCTTTCTCATTTATCACTTACATTAACTTGTTGGGTCTAGTCTTTTCGTTTTATACATCACGCATTCTCTTGCCGGATCCTGATGCGTTTAAATCTCTCTTGCTTCTTCTAGAAGAAGGCGGATGAAGGTGTCAGACCAGGTAAAACCGGAGAAGGCAGATTTTTTTCCCAATCTCGATTTTGCTTATACGAATACAACCTCTTCATAAAATCGCCCTTTTTCAAGACAACATGTGGGGCATTAACATACAATATCATGAGATGCTTGTCTGTTACTCTCTCTCTCTGTCTGTCTGTCTCTCTCTTTCTCTCACTCTCCCCTCCCCTCCCTCCTTCCACCCCACTAGCACACAAAGACTTGTATCTCCGTAAAAGAGCAAGGGAGACAGAAAGAAACAGACTGACTGACAGCCAGACAGAAGGAGGGAGGAAGAGAAGGAAAGACAGGAACCCGCTTGAGCTGAAACTGCCTATTCTAGAGTTAGCTCCTGTCCATTTTCTACCTCCATATCTTTCTTCTGTGTCATTCTGTCCAACCTTACAATCACATCGTTAGTTTAGTCTCACACAATCCTGTAATTATTAGGAAGAAAGGAAAGAGGGGAGTAGGGGTAGAGAAAGAGATTTCACTTCCATCTACTACTCTGGTAATATCTAAAATAGATAGACACGAATTACAGAGAAAGGGGAGGATCGATTAAGACAGAAACGGCAATTTAATAACATCGAACCAAACTGGGAGAACAATGCTTTTGTTCACGATAATTCAATTTAATCCCTCTCAGAGTCTGAAAAGGCTGTAATACGAAATTCAATAAAAGCCGCCTAGGCAGCATCTTTACATACCATTTTCTCCACACAATAAAACAACTTTTTGCTGGCTTAATTCTTTTATTCTTTGACAGCCAAACTATGTAACATTTTTGGTTTTTTTGTGTTTTGTTGTTGTCGCTATTTTTGGTGATGGTGATACTGATGGTGATATTTAATGGCGATTCTTAAAACTGCGTATTCTATTGGTGACGTTTAACCCTCTTCCCTTCCCTCCTCTGTTCTTTCTTGCTTTCTTTCAGTTCTTCCTTCTATATGACTAATGACGACAATCAACACCTTCCTTCTTAACCTTCCTACTATATGACCAACGTCTTCCTTTCTGTCCTTCCTTCCATATGACCAATATCTACAACCAATACGTGCCTTTCCATTATTCCTTCTATGTCTAATGACCACAATCAAAACCTTCCTTTCCATTCTTCCTTCCATATCACTAATAGCCACAAACAACTTTCCTTCTTCCCTCTATATGACCAACACCTTCCTTTCCATCCTTCCTTCTGTATGACACGGCCGCAATCAACACCTTCCTTTCCATTCTTCTTTCAATATGATCAATACCCACATCCAACACCTCCCTTTCCATTCTTCCTTCAATATGATCAATAGCCACATCCAACACCTTCCTTTCCATTTTTCTTTCAATATGATCAATACCACATCCAACACCTTCCTTTCCATTCTTCTTTCAACATGATCAATAGCCACATCCAGCACCTTCCTTTCCATTCTTCTTTCAATATGATCAATACCCACATCCAACATCTCCCTTTCCATTCTTCTTTCAACATGATCAATAGCCACATCCACACCTTCCTTTCCATTCTTCTTTCAATATGATCAATAGCCACATCCAGCACCTTCCTTTCCATTCTTCTTTCAATATGATCAATACCCACATCCAACATCTCCCTTTCCATTCTTCCTTCAATATGATCAATAGCCACATCCAACATCTCCCTTTCCATTTTTCCTTCAATATGATCAATACCACATCCAACATCTCCCTTTCCATTCTTCCTTCAATATGATCAATAGCCACATCCAACACCTCCCTTTCCATTTTTCCTTCAATATGATCAATCACCACATCCAGCACCTTCCTTTCAATTCTCTCTTTAATATGATCAATAACCACATCCAACACCTTTTCCATTCTTCCTTCAATATGAACAACATCTTCCTTTTCATCCTTCCTTCTCTATATCCAACATCTTACTTTTCATCCTTTCTTCTATATGACGAATGGCCACAATCAGTCAGTACCTTCATTTACGTACTTCCCCTGTATCACCAATAACTACACAACACCACCGTTTCCATCCTTCCTTCTCTATATCACCAATAGCCATCATCAACACCTTCACAACTCCGACACACACTTGCTCACTTCATCACGACAAGCCTTCAGCGTCGACACTTTTATGCCGAAATACATTTTTGTAGCAAATCAATACCAGCACCTATTGCATGACAAGCTAGTATCCTTTCATATTCTGGAAACAAAACAAAAGATAAAAATGTAGGCCGGCTATATTCTGTGGAAAAATGTGCGTAATCTTCGTCTGAACTTTTTTTTGACTGTTAGTGTTAAGAAAATGACTTGGATTTGACGGAAAAGTTTACAACAACGGGCCTTTTAAGGATCAATTGTGACTGTATTTCTTTCACTCACTGTTCGGAAGACCAGCGAAAACGTCATCCGAATAGTCAGCTGAATTACATTACTATACGCTCGTATGATACTGCTTCTTTAAATTATGAGGCAACACATACCAATCCAGACACATTCGTTATAAATCACACGATAAATTAAAAAGACAATGAATACCTAATATATAAACATAACCAAGAACAACAAACTGAGAAATAATTACGTTAATGAGTGCATGAGTGAACGACCGGATGGACAAAGGAATGACTGTTAATCTACAAGCGTACCTTTCCTTCTCCCATCCTCTCCACCACCACCCCACCCCCACCACCCATCCACATTCTCTTTTTAAAGCCAGCAGGATGCGTATCATATGTGTCATCGGCTGCTTAATCTGCAAACCAAAGACACCTGTGTCAATAAAACTGCACACACCTCTTCATTATCTCTTCTTTTGATGGCACACAGCTGCAAAAACAGACAAGACAACAGGGGCATTGGGGGGTGTAGAGAAAGAAGGAAGATTTCAAAAAGAAAATTTAATGGCCCTGACCTTTATCAGACCGTTTCGAACAGGAACGGCAACAAGAAGCTGTTGTCATTATCATGCATCTGACGGGAGAGAGGGAAATATATACACCGTACCTTTACCAATGACTCATTCCACTAACACCTGGAGCTAGTATATCTGTCTAGGTCTAGGTGTGGGGCTGCAGCAAAAGGGTCTCTGTTCAACAAGGATGCCCGGGAAAAGGATAACAGGCGGACGGTAGGTTGAAAGCTTTTTAATCAAGCAAACAAGCAAGCATGCGCGCGCGCGCCCACACACACACACACACACACACGCACTACACGCACACGCACACACACACACACCACACACACACACACACACACACACACTTTTTCCTATAATGTTTACCTGTAAGTACATATATCTTTTCATCCTCTTGAAACTAATCAAAAACGTTTTCCAAATTTTAATTTTAAATCACTTCCAATGCCCTGAATCTTAACCCCTCCCCCTCCCCTCCCCCTTTTTCTTTCCTCCAAAAAATCTATACGCACTTCTTGTAACTTCAGGGGGTTCGTTTCCGGTTTCTTTTCTTGCTAGTGTCTTTATCTGTAGCAACTATAAATGAGGGGAGACACTGGGCACAAAGGATGGAAAGACAGGGAAACTAACAAACTAAGTTGGCAAGAAGGTAGAGGTTGCAACCAGAGAACATGAAACACTAGATAATCCTGATGAAAATATGATAAGGCAGATACACGTACAGTCGTTTCCAAAAACGTGTTCGAAAATAAAATGTGATTATCTGACTTTATCATTAAGACACATGACTGTCTTCTCGCTATCTGCAAGTTTTGTAAACATCTTTTGCTTACTACTCCGCCCCCCCCCCCCCCAAACAAAAACAACAACAAAAATCCCTGGCTATTCAGTGTACTGAAGCACCATCCAAACATCTTAAAGATCTCGACTGAGCTTACACAGTCCCGTGCTTAGTCAGAGTACAAAAGCCTCACTTGGTCTCTCAGAATCCAAGAACCCCATAAACCGATTAGACAAGAGTTCATGGAGTAAAGCCTTCAAAGCATTCTGACTGGACTGCCTGTTTCTACAAAGTAAAGCATATGTTTAGTAATGAACCCCCCCCCCCCCTCTCTTTCTGTGAACCAATAAAAGTCTTTGAGCAGATACATCAAAGACTATCTTTACCAAATACATCAAAGACTATCTTTACCAACTGGCTTCAAATGGGTAGCCTGCAGGGAAGCTGGCGATCCTCCACACCTCTCTAGATGAGTTTCTGTTGGACACACACACACACACACACACACACACACACACACACACACACACACACACACACACACACACACACACACACACACACACACACCACGCCACACACACACACACACACACACACACACAGAAGCACACACACTACCACTCCCACACGCATGCACGCTCGTGCACTACACACACCTCACTTCAAACTCCTATGCCTTGGTATAGATCTAGTCCATTAAGGCTTTTGCTTTAGTTTCAGTGCAGATATGGTTCTGTAACTCCAACCTCTCTCCTTTTCTGCTTTTTCTGTAAGCTCCAAGCCATTAGTAAAACGATGCAGAAGAATAAACAACATTCATTCTAAATAACTCCTCTCTCTCTCTCTCTCTCTCTCTCTCTCCTCTTCTCTCTCTCTCTCTCTCTTCTCTCTCTCGTTCCCTCCCTCCCTCCCTACCTTTACCCTCCAGGTACCCTGGTATTTTCAGCCAAGTTATTTTGTTTTGTTTCAATACAAGAACTGTTTTCCCCTACCATCCTCTGTCTCTCTCTGCTCCAAATGATCGTGCATTCGCCAAGACTGTAAAAAAAAAAAAACTATTTATCTCTCTCCCTCTCCCCCTCTCTCTTCACACATACACTCACTCGCTGTCTTCTCTCTACACCATTAGTCAGAGTGCACAAGAGTAAACAAGCCTCCACAGACAGACAAGTCGAGAGGCAGAAAATTTCAACCTCTTCAGTTCGTTTACAGGTTGAGAGGTATGGGTTGTGTTTTTCCTTCTTATCTTTCTCTCCACTCTCGCTCGGACTCTCACCTCCCAATCAGTGCTGTAAGTGGCATCTCTGATGTTCTGTCCTGCATGTACACCAGCTTCATACCACAGATCATGTGAAAGATTCACACTTACGTCCGTGGGTTCAGTGTAATTGTTTATGACAATTTGTTCCATGGTTATGGGGTTCGGATAATTGGGAATTTCAATAAGAACGCTCAAGACATCGCCAATACGACACACCCCTCTTTGCCACCACCACCATATTGTGACATTTATTAGTCACTCATCGTCGGTCAGCAGATAGGCCTATATCGTTTGCAATAACTTTTTTTTTTCAAATCAAGCGCATTTTAATCACAGTAATTACATCTGAATAAATCGTGCAAAATTTGTGGATTCTTGCTCCTGGTTATCAATGCCTGGTTTCTAAGGCTGCTTGCTCTTTTGTTTAATTAAACGTCGTGGAAATCACTCTGAAATCAGCTGTGCAGAAATGCACTGGAAAGCAAAATGGAAAAAAGTGTGAAATCGCCACAGTTCAACTGATAAGTGGAAATATTTCAAAATGACAAAAATTAAATTTGTATAGTTTATCCGAATATCTTCAGACCAATGGTGACAATAATACTGCACATAATTGCCAAGTTCATGGGCATTACTCTCGCAAACGTTAAAGCCAGTCTGAAAGCTCTCTCTCTCTCTCTCTGTCTCTCTCTCTCTCTCCCCCCCCCTCTCTCTCTCTCTCTTTACCACGGTCTTCATGTTTCGCACTTTGTGCGGACAGACACCAAAGAGAACTTCTTATTCACAAAACTCGTGCGTCAAATATGTCCAAGAATACGACACTTTAAAAGTAGTTAAATACTCTAGGTAAGATCTAGAAATCATAAAAAAACAAACTTGCACACAACATTTCAGCTGTTTTTGTTAAGCCAATATACTGCGTCAAATCATTTTGACCACAGAAACTGTAGATATCGTGCCGAATTTGATTATATATATATACACACACACACAAACACAACATATATATATATATATATATAATTATATATACTAACAGATATTATATATATATTATATATATATTAGTATATATATATGTATATATATATGTATATATATATATGTATATATGTAAGTATGTATGTATGTATGTATGTATGTATGTATAAAGAATACCAAAGCAATTGCACAATATTCAAATCGAAACAAACAAACAAAAAATCTTATATCTTCTAAGAGCAAAGAAGGGCAGCTTGTCAGAAAATCCAAGGGAGGGCAGAAGGGCTCTATTTGACAGTCTATATAATGTTATCATCACTACCATTATTATCGTTATCAACTTATTTTCACTGCAGAGATCCTTCCTGAGCTCTCCACCAGAACAATAATATCAACGAAAGTATACATGTCTTGAAGATATTAAACAAGTGACAAAACGATATAATCACATGGAATGTTTCACGTAAAAAAAAACAAAAAACAAAAACAAAAACAGAACAAATCAGAACCCAATAATTTGTATCTAAAAATTCTACCACATCTTAAAACCCAGAAAGGCGATAGGATCAGTGGTACGGTTAGGTCAAATATGAACTTTTATCATTTTAATTCTCTTTTCCACAACAGTTTCTTTGCTATGGATAGTTCATATGCAATTTCTTACGACCGGCGGATATAGAGCTGCACGAACATCACCCTCGTCGGCTGCACTCGATATTAAACTAATGCCCCGCGCCCCCGGACTCTTAAAATGGAGGGAGTTTTAATGAAGTCGGGTGTAAGTGCGGGTATGTGGGTATAAGTGCAGGGTGCACGCCCTCACCCCCAAAAGCTAACTACCAAACATAACAGCAGAATTTCAGTCCATTTATTTTGGTAAGAACACACAACGACAACCTATCGCATTACACACTATCCACACACACAGAGGTAGTAGTAACTTGTATATAAAATGCAACTGACACCAATCGCTGACACGGCATAGGCCTACACGGTGTACGAAATTGCGATACGTTTCTACGCCGTCGGCTAATGAATGGATCAGTGTTTATTTCCACTAATGCTGTCGTGGAAGTACGTTCTTCACAGACAGCTAATGCACTCCGAAATGATAATACATCAGATAATTAAGCACAAGACCGCGGTAATGCCAGTACGTTCTACTCCGATTTCTGATGCATCTTATAGAACTGTGTTTATTTCACTGTTCTTTACCGATGGTTAGTGCATATATATATGTTTCCACCAGTTATTTTAGTGTTCTTTGTTGGCAACATGTGCACAAGAAAACGCATGTTTCTACTGAATTTTATCAAACTTGTGTTCAATTTACTGTTCTTAGTCGACGGCTAGTGCACAGAATCTCACAAAACCATATTTCAGTGTTCTCTGCCGATGTCTAGTAAACAGGAGAGTAAGCGTTTCCACCAACTTACTGATGCAGTGCAGACAGTGCAGCAATACCTGCAGGACAGTAAACGGGGTAAGCCCTGCAGGAGAAGGGTGCAGTCGGTGCCATAGTCTGGCACCAAAGAGTGAAGTGCTTTTTCTGACGCTAACCCTGGCCTATGTATGCACCAGGTAGCAATGGTCTCAATACTCCTCAGCTGCAGCTGGCTTGCTCAGGTAAACTTGACCTCAGGTGCGCTACTCCAAGTCGAGTACTCCCGCTCCTCCCCTTTCCTCCTAACTTTTCTATTCTTCCCTGCTGTTATTTCCATCTCTCTGGTCTTTGTTTCTCCTCCCCCTTCCTCCCCCTACTTTTGCTGGCCCTCGCCTCCCCCGCGTTCTTTTCCAACCTCTCTGCTTTCACAGCTTTTATCTCCCTTTCAACTGAATGTTTCCAACAACTATCTTTGTCCTGAAAAACTGAACGGCACCACCAAGTCTCTGTCTGTCTGGCCTGTTTGTCTCTCTTCTCAGAAAATGAATAATGCAATCAACTCTCTTTCTCTCCCTTTCCCTCCCTCCCTCTCTCTCTCCCTCCCTCTCTTCTCTCTTGCAAATCATTATGTTGTTGACGGGTTGGTCAGCGGGTTGGGGTGTGTTAGCACACAGCGTGAAAGTTACTAATAATACGGCTTCTGCACTGCTGCACCCTTCCCACAGCTTCCACATGTACTATGCACCAAGACAGACAGCACACACGTCTTTGTCTTGTCCAACTTCCCCCTGCAGCGTCTTTGGTTCGCACAAACTCGCGGCGAGAACGCTACAGTTTCTTTTTATAACATTTTAAGATAAATGTAAAAGTCTCGTGAATCTACCTGCACCTTTGTATTGAAATAATGTTTACACGTATGTATCCATTTCTTTGAATTCACTCACTACTACAGCCAAACCCTCGCATTCTAATCTGACTGAACTGTTTCAAGTTCAATCGAAAAACTGTGCATGTAGCTTCAAATTCACCCTGTTGTGAATGGATGTCTGACCTTATTCATGGTTGGGGAAGGTAAAGCAGTGAGAAAGAAAACATGGGCACCGCCCTCATAGCGCTCACCCGATAAGACGAGGTCTCTACCATCTCACTCTCTAACGATCTTGGAGTTCTGGGACAGAGTTTTACTATTTACCTTTACAGGAAAGATCTGGTTAGCACTTAACAACACCTATACACAAAACTGTCTTATTTCATAAGTTGTACAACGCCTTCTTCAGACTTAATCGATCGGATTCCGAAGTCCGTTCCCGTCTTACGTATCTTTGTTAGAAAGCATAACATCCAGGTTTCAGCAATCCGATTTTGGCTGAAGCTGTTACGTATTGTTAAAACTATGTTTATAGTCTGCAGTGGACATTTTACTTTTTGCATAGCCTATGGCTGAACGATTAATTAATCTTATCATCGGCATCAGATTATGGGCTATAGGTTTCTTCACTCATTTTCGACGCAGACAGCCAAATTTTCACACGCATACCACGCCTGACGGTCGTCCTTTAACAATGGAAACCTAGGTTGTAAAGATTTTCGATGGAAAATAACTCTGATACAAAAATTAGGCACAGATGATTAAACTGATTTGTCACATTTTTTCAGGCTTGACTGTTAAATGTTCCTAATATATTACGCATCCAGAGATTCAAGCCATGCCAAAGACTGTTCCCATGCGCCTCTTTCTTACCAGTATTACACGTGATAAAAATTATTCCAAGGATCCAATTTCCCAAATAAGTCGAAATCACAGATAAGCTTGGAATGAAGCACCAACAAAGAGAAATCGTGTTTTCATGCACCACAAATCTGCACACTTTTAGTACCATCATCCGCGCAAGCGAAAGAAAAAGTGTTCTTTCCAAACGATACACTTCTATTTTGTGTCTACCACTCATGTATATGTGATGCCCGTGCTACAAGCTCTGAGCAATCTGATGGTAGTCTAGATAATCAGGGTGTACACCAAGTGTTTCCTGACTCCCACACTTACACCAAAGAGAATACTGCCTACGGCTTACTCTCTTTGCTTACACTGCAGAACTTTATTTTTCTTTTTATGCTTTCTTACGTGAGCTCAGTAGATGAGGAATATTAGAGCTGAGTTCAAAAGTTACTACAATATATGTAATACCATGCCGAGAAAATGTATTTTTCTCACGGTTTGTCAGATTCCACTTCTCTGCTTCACTCACTTAGTGTCAACATCGAGTTACTTACAGACTACTTACATCGCCTTGATTTCATATCAAAAACGCAAACTCTCTCTCCATCCCTCCCTCTCTCTCCTCCGTCTCTGTTTCTTGCTTTGCTTTTCTCTCTTCCGGTCCCCTCCCGTCCCTACTTAAAATATCACTTCTGATGTCCAAAGACAAAACTAAAAATTGTTCATAATTTAAGCAGAACCTCATCACACAAACTTACCCTTAGCCGTGGCACGAAATCAAAGAAAACACTCAACAGGGTGCCAAAAACTCAACCCGGCAACCGCCAGACAATCGCGGTTCCTGAACGAAATCACCATAACCAAGTCGAGAACAGCAACAACAACAATGACTTCAACCACGTGCCATCACTGAACGCGCAGATATACACACTAGTGTGTACATGTATATCTGATGCTGAATGGGAAAATTTACACAGAGAAATAATCAGGTTTCTCTGGTTCAAAACTGCCGAGTTTTTTTCCCCCAACACACCCACTAAGATTTTCCACTTCTCTGCGTATACACCCTTCTTCCTCCTCCCCAGCAACGGTCGACACTGAGAAGGGATTTCAAACCGACAAACTACCTGGCCTGCTAGATGGATGTTCCACTTTCCTTCTTCCCCACAGCTACTACATTATCCATCTCCCTGTCTCCCTCTTTCTTGCACGCACACCTACAGGCGGCAGGAGGCTGTCAGTCTGTACATTCGGAGGCAAGCAGATAAAGCTGGAACTACAGAGTTTATCTGTGGCTGGAACCGAGCAGTCTGAAGATGGCCACTATCAGCAGTAACAGCAACAACACCAAAAGCAACACCAGCAGCACACAGTTCCAGACCCGATTTCTGATAATGGTGGACTCACGGTTGTGTGACTCACTCTACTCACTCACCATGATGTTGATGCTGGGCGCTTTTCTTTTTTTTTTTTTTTTTTTTTTCTTTTCGGTTTCGCTTCGCGGGCTTTATCAGTTTCTCCTCTACACAGCCTCTCTTCTCTCGTGTCAGTACTGTGGCCCTACTACTGTACTGTACTAGCGCATGCATGCTTCAGGTGCCGTTATTTTTAGAGCAGAAGATTTTTTTTTTCCTTCAATAAGTTTTGGGGTTTGTGTTGATGGCAACTATCGTGCCATCCTGAATCGAGGTGGTGCCGCGCGGCCCATGGCCTCCATATCTACCATCTTTTTGGCGGCAAGCTTTTTTTTCCCCCCCTGCTGCAGCTTGATGGAAGAGTCCCTCTCGCTCTCTGTATCTGCCCTAGATAAAACGGGAGAACAATTTATTGTTTGGGGATTCCGTGAGTCAGCGTCTAGCAAGAATTGGCAACCTGGGGCCCAGCGCTCTACGTGCTGATGCCGTGTTTATGACAAGGAATTTCCGCATTAAATGATAAAGTCCCAATAGTGGAAATCTGAAGACACGGGTGTTTATCAGTTTCGAAGTCATGAGTTTCGTATTTAATCCTGTACATCGCTAGATATCATGATCTTTTCCATTCTCCGTTCGTAACTGCTCCACCACAAATAACTATATAAACCATACACAGTCAATCAATGTCATTTATATTGTGGTCATCAACTGAGTTTTAATGACCCGTTTTAAATAATTTATTTCTTAAATCTGCCGACTTGAGGCAATCAGTGCCGTTTGTGATGCGGTTACCAGCCGGGTTTAAAAGGTCTGCTTTAATTCAGTTCAAAGCCCCTTCATTCTCCTAGATGGGCAATTTTATTACCAACAACATATTTATTACGAGATAATGCAACTGAGTTACATACACAACGAATAAAGCTCGGAAGGAACGTCCAAGTACACACAGCTACACTCATTCTTAATATGAAAATGTATAAACTCCATATCGTTCTCAGCTCATAATCTGAAAATCATCATCTGTAAGATTCAACAAACTAATTTATAAGTCATCATCTGGGACATTTAACAAAAGAACTAAAAAAAAAAAGTGAATTAAATGTGTATTTAGAGAAATAAAGTGTGCGTTTCTAATTTACTTGCACACCTGATTCAAATCTCTTTCTCTATAGATCTAATAAAAGTTCCCATTCGAATCAATCTTTTTTTAATTTTTTTTCTTTCCCCGAAACCATTCTCATTCATTCAAGTTATTGTACGAAGTTTATTTATCAAGGAAAGGTACAAAGATGAATGCTACGGGCTGTTTTTGCTGCGCGAACTACTGGCTACCTTTTTCCATGTTCTCCTTCCCTCTCCAACAAGAGACAGAAAGAAAGAGAGAGAGAGAGAGAGGGAGAGAGAGAGAGAGAGAGAGAGAGAGAGAGAGAAAGAGTGAGAAAGAGAGAAAAGAGAGAGTGTGTGTGCGTGCGTGTGTGTGTGTATGAGTGTGTGTGCGTGCGTGCGTGCGTGCGTATGTGTGTGTGTGTGTGTGTGTGTGTGCACGCGTATGTGCGATGCGTACCCGCATTCTGAAATAACATTCGCTCGGTTAGTCACTGTAAAACACTGTCGTTTCTAATATCTAACTTTCACAAGTTAGAACTGCAAAACAGCAAAACATTCACGTCTGGCAGGCTGACGTGCGTGTGAATCTGTCTCTACATATAGTTTCGTTCCCGTGAATTATTTTCGTAGCCGACATACTTCCGTCATGAAGTGGCTGTGTTCTTGTACTATGCAATGTGTAGATGTTATTGAGAGCGTGTGCATGACTAATGTGTAAAAATAGCGAACGTGTGTTACATATTTCACTATTTTTGTGTCGTTGAATTGTAAACGCCTAGAGGACTGTTAGGCGCACTATAAATGTATGTTATCATTACTACTATTACTATTACTATTACTACTACTACTACTACTACACACTACACTACTACTACTAGCAACAACAATAATAATCATACTAATAATAATTATTATTATCATGATTATTGTTGTCATGATGATGATGATGATGGTGGTGGTTGTTCTTGTTGCTGTTGTTGTTGTTATTATTATCATATTATTACTATCATTATTATTATCATGTCTCGAATCGTTCATTTGGAAGCACTCTTTAAAACCAATAAACGTGGCACAGTGGTGCGTCTAACGGACTGGGAGGTCGTCAGTTGTTTTGGGAGAATGGAAATGAGCGGCATAGGGATAGACTGACACAAAAACGGTGCACACGATGGGGCAGGAGAACACGAACCCACACGCACACGCGTGCGCGCAAACACACACACACACACACACACACACACACACACACACACACACACACACACACACACACACACACACACACACACACATTGTTATTAAACCAGTACTAAAACAAACAAACGATCTACGTGTAGAATAGGAGATCTGTGTGT
>CM060310.1:37346801-37354301 GCA_030674185.1 Monoplex corrugatus
CACTAACAGATTGTTTTCTGTTCAGCTTCAACCAGTTTATTTTCGTCATCTCTGCTTTCCAGTAGCAAGTTTTGCGTGTACTTATTTTTCCGTCTTTCTTTCAGGTTTTCACGTTCTTTTTCAAAGGTTATATTAGGAGACAAGAGTAACTCAGCTGCCGAATGGTCAGCCTGCTAAAAAACTGAAGCATATAATTAGATTAAATCTGGGCACAGTTTTACAAGTATTGTACACAAAATTCCCTACAAAAATGACACTGACGTTTTTATGTTCGATTACAATTTTTCTGTCAGTCACAAGACAGTCTCTTATTGTCACAGGAGAGACTGAATAGAATGTACACAAAAAGAAGCAAAAGTGAGCGAGGAAAAGAAAAAAAAGGGATAGAGGTTCCTGCATTGAGAGAGATACACAAACAGAAAAGGTTGGCCAAGGCCTGTATACACATGGTGGTAAAAATGAGCGAGTCTTTGTTTGGTAACTCTCTTTTCCAAGCTGAAGAAATTGAGCAAAGCACAATTTCGGTACAAACTATTCAACAGCCATCCAAAACAAAACGGAAAAAAAATTCACGCTCACGCTCGCGCGCAGGCGCACGCGCGCGCACGCACGCACGCACGCACGCGCACACACACACACACACACACACACACACACACACACACACTGGGAAATGACTTGGGAAATCCTGGGAAGAAGGTAGCCACTGCGATATATATACTTAAAGAGTTGCAGTATCACATATTTAATTCCCCAGTTTTTACATCAACTGAAGACTTACATGCTTGTGCCGCCACAGTACAATTCAGTAATTCTTTTATCCTGAACGTTTTGTCAGTTTACCTGCCAGCAGGTCCAAATGACCACAACACAGAATGGCTGCATACGATTCCGGATCTGCAGCACGGTAGATGGCTAATAGGTGGAGACTTTAATTCCCACTCCCCGTTTTGGGAAAAAGATTGTTGTACTGTTACAAGCAATCGTTTATTAGAAAATATAGTTGACAGTGCGCTTTACCTTTTGAATGATGGGAGTGTCACTAGAATTCCTGATGTTTCCAAACACCGGGCAACAGCCATCGATCTGTCACTAATATCACCAGAATTAGTACCATGCTGTACCTGGGACACTCACAAAGATACTTTGGGAAGTGATCACTTACCTATCATCATAACAATAACTTATGACAACATCAGGATGAAAGACAGCACTCCTGACATCATACCAAAATATAATTACGTGCGCGCTGATTGGTCCTTGTTTCGGACTGCTCTTGCTAATCAAGAATATAAGCATTATGAAAGTGAAAATGTAGACGTTATGTTTTCTAAGTTCCAGGAGTCAGTTCTAGCTGCTGCGGACCTCTCCATCCCGAAACTCAAAACTTATAAGTCCAATAATCGTCTGGGTAATGTTTGGTGGACAGAGAAATGTGAGAAAGCAGTTCAGTATAAAAAAGATAAATTCAAAATCTACATCAAAAGCAGAAAACCCGACGATCACATGGAAATGAAAAAAGCTAACATCCAGTGTAATAAAATCATTGCTGAAGCAAAGAAAGATTATTGGGCATCATACTGCACCAAAGAAATTTCTGATTTTAAAGATTTCCATAAAGTCTGGACAAAAATGAATCAAATGAAAAACGGGGCCAATTTACCCACGTGTCCAATAATGATTGATACATGTCACAAATTTCCTTCTGACATGGACAAAGCTGAAACTTTTGTAGAACTCTTTGCTGAAAATAGTAAAGTAGACGGGTTGTCTCCTAACAGCAAACACTACAGAGAAATGGCAGCTAACAATCCTATCTTCATAGATCCAATACCTCAGACTGATCGCTGGTTTAATTCTCCGATCACCTTAGAAGAGCTAAAAAAACCACTATCTTGTCTCTACACAACAAAAGGAGTTCGGTAGGTGTCGATGCAGTTTCAAATGAAATGATTAAGCATCTTCCAGAAAATTATATTATTTTCTTACATAAAATTTTTCAGAAGTGCTGGGTGAGTGGAACTGTACCACAGGTATGGCAAAAGTCTGTTGTTATACCCATATTAAAAGCAGGAAAGCCTAAAAACAATAAAAACAGTTACAGACCTATTGCTTTGACGTCCCATACGAGCAAAATAATGGAAAGATTGATCCTAAACAGACTTATACATTACTGTGATAGAAATAACGTTATTCCGGTAAACCAGGCAGGTTTCAGAAAAAGGAGATCCACAATTGAGCACCTGGTTAAACTTACAACTCAGATAAAACAACAATTTGCCCGTAGAAAGTCTTTTAGCAACATTTTTTTATGTGAAAAAAGCTTATAAAGTTTGGCATAAACGTTTATTGTACAAGCTGAAATCTATTGGTCTATCTGGCAATATGTATAATTATATTAAGTCCTATCTAGCCAATAGAACAATTCAGGCAAGAGTGGGAACAAGTTATTCTTCTTCACGATCTCTTGACATGGGAATTCCTCAAGGTTCAGTGATTTTATTTAATATCCTTATATAATTATGATCTTCCTAAAGTACTCTCAAATCGTGTTGTTTTGTACAGTACGCTGATGATATATGCATCTGGATGAATATTACTTTAAAAAAGACAACTCCCCAGAGAGCGCAGAATTACATCAGGAAATTGTATCAATCTGATCTTGATAGTCTTGGAAACTACATGTTAGAAAATGGTCTGTCGTTGTCAGCAGAAAAAACTAACATGATGCTCTTTAATCCTGGTGGTACTTTAAATAACTTGCCTACTTTCAGGCTGCATGGTGAAGCGATCCATTACAAACAGGTTGTAAAATTTCTGGGAGTCTTTATAACATCGAAATTAAACTGGAATGTCCATTTTGATTATATTTTAACAAAAGCAAGAAAAGCCTTAAATTTTTTAAAGATAATAAGTACATTACCCTGGGGAATGGATACAAACATACTTCCCCATCTATCAACAGCACTTGTAAGATCTAAATTATCTTATGCACAAGAAGTGTTCTTCAGTGCACCCAAATATTTACTAAAGAAGATTCAAAGTTTAGACTGCAAAAGTCTTAAAATTGCACTAGGTGTACCAGCCCATGCTTCAAATCTGGAAACGTACAAAGTTGCTGGAATTCTGTCTCTGAACAGCTATCGTGAGCTAGCGACAGCAAAGTTTGCAATCAGAACTACTTCACAAACGGACAATTTTGTGAGCAAGGAAATTAAACTAAGGTCTGATGTTGACTTTCCAAAACGAGCAAGCAACATTTCATCACAAATGACTGTTGCAACTTACGTATCTGACTTAGTCAAACAGTCTAACATAAGTTTGGATGAAATAGTTGAGACACCATCCACAACGCCTATCCCTACTTGGGAAATGCTTAAAGCCACTTTTGATATTGATTATACAGATGCTAAGAAATATGAAAACATTAACATTTCGATATGCACAGCAAGAGAACACGTCGATGAAAAATACCGTACCACCTCCATATTTTTACCGATGGGTCAGTCTTAGAAAATAAATCTGCTGGAGCAGCGTATTATGTTCCAAAATTGAAAATACAAAAGTCATTTTTCATTGGGCCAAATATATCTATATTTACAGCGGAATTAGTCGCTATTACACAAGCGTTGCATTATTTAGTAGAACTTAAACCTGTCTTTTTCAAAGTGGTTCTCTTTGTTGATTCAAAATCTGTATTATATGCCTTACAGTCTTTTAATACAGACACAAGACCTGACTTAATTACTGAGGCAAATCATCTTATACATCGTTTAAGGACAAAAGATATAGATATCAGTTTATGCTGGGTGCCTTCTCACGTTGGTCTTCATGGCAACGAAGTAGTAGACAGAGCAACTAAACAAGGTGCACACAACACTGATAATACTATAGAATTACGTATTAAAACTTCCGTAAAAGAAGCTTGCAACTTGCTAGAATCAGCCTCATGGATTCGATTTCATGAACATTTCAATGAAAAGTTTGTGACACAACAAATGATAAAACTTTCATTACAAAATGTATGTAAAAAATTGCAGTATTCTTCCATATATCATTCGAGATCGATTGTTGCTGTTCATTTTCGTATTCAGCTAAACGCGTTGAAAACAAAATATTGTAAAAATATCAAGTGTATTTGCGGAGAACAATTCACACTGTTTCATTGTTTATTTTACTGCAAAATGCTACGTTCTTTTTTACCAAAAATATTTACACAAGAAAACTATTCTGAAACTCATTTTAAAGGAGTAACTTCTGATCAGTCTTTATCAGTTAAAATTTCAGAATCATTGGTTCACAGTCCTGTTAATGTATTGCTTTAAGTATATGAAGTTAGTATTTTAGCATTAAATTTTTCCTTCACATTGTTAATGTTAATTGTTAGTGTTAAGATCTTGTTCCATTTTTCTATTTACCCACTTATTTATGTCTTTTACTCTGTTCTATTTACCCACTTATTTATGTCTTTTACTCTGTCTCCCCTCTCCCCACAATGCAACTCGCCCACCTCTCATCCTCCACCCCCCCCCCCCCCCCCCCCCCCCGTCTAATATGACTCATAGTGAACAGACGTTAAATTAAAGAACGAACGAACACACACACACAACCGGTGCTCTCAGTGCGGGTAAACACTTTATTTCGCCTAATAACTGGTTTATTTCGCCATAAAGCCAATTTCGGAATCGACCGGCATTAATTAACTCAGTAACAAGTTATGAAAACACACAACATCGCAAAAAGCTTCCACGCCAGACCTGGCGTTGCTATTATCTAACCCCTACCTCCCGTACCACCTCTTTCTCTTTCTCTCTCTCTCTCTCTCTCTCTCTCTCACCACACACACACACACACACACACACACACACACACACACACACACACACACACACACTTTTTTTTATGTCACACAATATCCCCTTTCTGACTCGCCCAAAAATAACAAACCTAATACTCCAAAAGTTATTTTAACTGACAACGTTAAACGGCCCTAAAACAGTCAAACTCGTTCTTCTTTTCTCCATGTTCTATCTCTATGTCTTAATTCTTTTCCCTAACTGCAAAAATAACACGTTGTTGTTTGCTCAGCTTCTGCTATTTGTCATCCCTAGACTATTAATGCACCTTCCGTGTGTGCATATTTGTCTTTCTCTCTTTTATTTCACCTTTCTACTTATCAACCCTATATGCGTTTACTGAAGAAGCTTGTGTTTGTTTTATTTCAAAGATACAACAAAGAGTCGGACACACAGAGAGACAAACAGTTTCAAAAGAATCAAAAGGAAATCTTTAGACGGAGAAGACCCCTGTCTCATCTGAATCATGTCAATGCCATTCGCACAGTTTCCATTCCTAACCAGATTCCAGACTTGCTTCCCACTTGGCCCTCCAGTCCAAACTTTCGAATGGAATGTCACACTCCGTCAAGTCGTTAGAGCTTCCAGACAGGACCCCGGGGAATGATAGGGTGAAAAGTGGGATTGAAGGGAGGTCGGGGATACAGACACTCTCTGAAACGCAGAAATACGGAGACGGGAGGAGTAGGGATACAGGCACATGCAAACACACAGAAATACAAAAACACACGCGCGCGCGCACACACACACACACACACGCACATACATGCATGCACGTGCATACACATACGCGCACGAACTCACATATAAATAAGAAGAAGAAGAAGAAAAAGAAGAATGACATTTATAAGACGCCAAATCTTGACAAAGAATCAAACCAAAACGCGCACTCTTATCATTCACCAAAGCAATCACCCAACAACGACCAAAATTCCAGGGCACTAGCGCGTAGGCACACACAAACTAGGAGGGGGAGGACAGGAGTAAAGTGAGCATGAAGAGAGGGGAAAATCACTGTTGTACAAAAACTTTGTTTTTATGCTACACTTGAAGGAGAGAAGACAAACTTTGTCGAACACACAGGGGAAGATCGTTCCAGTTGTACAGAAAATGAGCAGCGACCAGCTGTGATACATCTGTATCGAAGAATTCGTAAACAATTAGTATCAGAAGCAGAATGGAGAGTAGAAGTCGGGCAGGGGTGTACATCCCGAGGTAAGTCACAAAGATAAATAGGCGCAGTATCACTGATACACTTGTAGTATAATATGTTGATTTTGTATGACATTCCTTGAGAAACAGGCAGCTTGTGGAGAAAGTGAAGCAAGGGAGTGATATATGATCATGCCTCTTTTTAAAAAAAGCAAGACGGGCCGCCAAATTCTGAATGTGCTGGAGGCATGCACAGATGAAGTAGGCAAGCTTGAACAGAGAATTAAAATAATCGATGCAGGACAAGATCAGAGAAGTCGCAATTTAGATGCTGCTGAAGCTGGAAGATAACAGCAATAGAACTGAAACGTCGCAGTTGACAATAACAAGACTGACAGATTTGGGTGATGAATTTATGCATACAGAGATGAGGATCAAGAACAATGCCAAGGTTCTTTAATGATTCAGGAAGTATAAGAGTGTTGTCACCTAGGTGGATAGAACAGTGGAAAGTTTTTATTTCATGTCTTTGAGCATTGCTTCAGTCTTATCTCCATTCAACAGCAGCTTTTACTGTATCATCCAATTCTGGATCTCAACATAAGCGTCAGAGCTTCTGAAGAAGAGCTGAAAGACTTTCAGAAGACGCACTGTAGTGGAGCTGGAAGTCATCAGCATGGAAATGATATTTGATGTTGTGCTGACTGATGACACCGGCAAGTGGAGAGATGTTGAGTGCGAAGACAACTGGCCCAAGTATAGAGCCCTGGGGGATCCCATATACAAGTTTAACCAGCTGGGATTTAGACTCATTTATCACTACTGACTGAAAGTGGTCAAACAGGTATGAGATAAACTACGAAAGACGATACCTCAGATTCCAAATGTGTGTTCCAGTCACGAGAGGAGGATGCTAAGTCAATGTTGTCATATGCAAAGGAAAGATCTAAAAGAATAAGTAGTGAAATCCGTCCATAGTCAGATAAAAGTAACAAATCATTCATAATGCGAACAACAGCAGTTTCAGTACTATGGTCCAAATGGTAAGCTGACTGAAAAGGACGGTAAAGATTGTTGGCTGAGAGATGACTATTCAGCTGTTTCAAAGCCACTTTCTCAATGAACTTGGAAAGAAATGACAAGCTGGAGACAGGACGACACTTTTTTAAGAATCGTAGGGTTGAGAGCATCTCTTTTTCAGCAGAGGTCGAACAATGGCTGTTTTGAAAGAAGACAATAATAATAATAATTACAATATTTATATAGCGCAAAATCTTGATAAAATCAAATCTAAGCGCTGAAGCAGACCACACCACGCACGCACGCACGCACACGCATGCACGCGCACACACACACACACACACACAACAACACACACACACGCATGGCTATAAATGGGGAGAAAGAATAAAAGCAATAAAAGCAAGAATAAAAGCAATGGAAAATTATAGAGAGCATAGCATATACAATTAGGCCTATATATTATGACCAT
>CM060310.1:37359301-37369301 GCA_030674185.1 Monoplex corrugatus
ACACAATGTTTCGAGCCCCAGGCTCTTTGTCAAGTGAATGAAAAGTGGTAAATGAAAGTGACGTGGAAAATAAAAGTGACGTGGAAAATAAACTGACGTGGAAAATAAAAATGACAGAGCAGTACTGGTGGGGGGGGGGGGGGAGGGGGAAACAGTAGGGATTAGTAGGACAAGGAGAAGGCCCAGGCACTGCTACGTGTCGGCAGTTCGGGTGTTCAGGCCCGCCGGCTGGACTGTTCCCAATCGGTGGATGGTGCAGCTCTCCATGTATTTCCTGTATTGTCGGTCTCTGGTGTTTTGCCACACTGCTGAAATTTGTGCATGGATGTAGCTGTGTTGAGGGCTATTGAAATGTTGGCCTATTGGATTGTTGTAGTTCAGTTTCATGGATCTTAAATGTTCCACAAAACGGTCATCCAATGAGTGGTATGTCTCACCCACATTCAGTTTGGAGCACACTGAGCATTTTCCACAAGTAGTAGAAAATGAACATTTTCAACTAAGTCATTCAAACGAGATTGAAGAAACAAACGATAAACCTTCATAAATCTCTCAATACTGGCATCGCCAACTCTGTCATACTTTCGTCCTTAAGAGGAGAGAATAATACCCTTAAACAAAATCTCCACCAAGCTACCTAGTTTATGATGCCCAGCGCTCTCGGTTGACAGTTCTCCTGAAATCGTCTGCATCTGCCCCTTTCTGCATTTTACCGGCTTAACTCACTCGTCTTAAAAAAAAACCCACTATTATAATACAAAAACAAAACAAAACAAAACAAAATAGGCCTCTCACATGCGTATGCCACATACAGAGCAGTACGATGCACACAAGTGGACACAAACTGACAAATCGCGAACAATGATTACATACACGTGCACATTCACACACATACACACTCATAGGCTCCCCCCACCCACTTACCCCCCACACAGACATAGAGTGTGAATAATGACAATTAACAAGAGAGAAAAACACAGACGTATGTTTGTAAATTGTTTTCCAGCCAATTTACTGTCATGATTTATCTGATCGTGAGGAGTTTTTTTTTTTAATCAACATTGGTTCCTTCTTTTCAGAAAATTCCCCAAATAAGATATCATTTTTAATCATACTCTTACCAGTTGACAGCGCAGAGTCATATCAAGGCTACTATGACCACTTCAAAACATACACATACACAATACATCGATGAAAAAAAAAAAAAAACCATGGAAAAGAAAATTACGTAGACATAATACTTTATGCACTTGAGCTACGGATATGCCCCTGTCGTTCACAATTCCGCACAATCTATAACCAGTTTTGAAAAACAAATATAAATACAAATGTAAACATAACTAAGAACATAAACAATATATAAAAACCGTTCCTAAATTACCTATAAATGCTTCTGCGCATCACATTTCCTTAGAGCCATAAACACAAGTCAAAACGTTTCCAATCATCAATCTTAGGAGAAAGTATGCAAGGCTTTACAGAACACATACAGGTGAATAGACCAGTAAGGCAGAAAATGACAGGATAGCAACGGAACAGGGCAGAAACAAAGAGGGTGACAGAAAAGAGGAAATTTCCAGCATATAATCCCCCATCACTCCCCACCCCCACTTCCCCAAAAAGGGTGGAGATACTAGTTATATCAAAAGAGTTCCCGGCATCCCCATGGGGGAGGGGGATGAGGGGGCTCATGGAGTCGAGAGGAAAACGGAAAAGAAGGCCCTTGCCCCGTCTCATTTCAATAACCATGTAAATGCCACACAGAGTGACGTTCCATCTACACAATTTCCGTCAGTAATCAGATTCCAGACTTGCTGCAAGATCAGCCCTCCAGTCCAAATGTTCTCTAGAATGTGGAATGTTCTGGTCTGCGAAGTCGTTGGAGGGTCAAAAATGCTCTGGAGACAGGCAGGTTGAGGACACAGAAAACAGAACAGCGAAGGGGGCAATCACATGTACAAACACACTGAGACCAGAAACACAGGAGCAAGGAATAACAGAATAACTTTTGAAACTTTTGCAGACATCCAAATTACCAGAAGAAGAGAATATCAATACAGTTTAACCATTGTTGTCTCATTAGATTCTTTACATAAAGAACGAACGGTGTGTGTGTGCGTGTGCGTGTATGTGTGTGGTGTGTTGTGTGTGTGTCTGTGTGTGTCTATGTGTGTCTGTGTTTGTGTGTCTGTCTGTGTGTATGTGTATGTGTGTCTGATTGTGTCTGTGTCTAAGTGCGCGTACATGCGCGCGTGCAAGCAAGAATGCACGTGCTCGTCTGTGTCTATGCGTCGGTGAGTAAGTGTGCATGTGCGAACGTCTGTTCATGTGAATGTGTGTGTGTGTGTGTGTGTGTGTGTGTGTGTGTGTGTGTGTGTGTGTGTGTGTGTGTGTGTGTGTGTGTGTGTGAATGCTTGTGCGCACGCGTGTGTGTGAATGTTAAGGTGTGTGTACGTGAGCGCAATGCTTTAGGATGTAATAAAGTACAATATGATAAAAATAGATAAAACATAACAAACAATAACATGAAGAAATTAACGGAACATACAAGAATATAGAAAAGCATTCTACAGGGACTATAAATTATTTCATACATTTCAAAAATTTATACAGAAATCAATAGATGTTTAAGCGGATACGCCGGGACCTGTCTAGCAATTCATAAACTCGAGAAAATGAGAAAAAAGACCAAAAACGTAATATGGAGGAGTGGGGGGGGGGGGGGGGAGCAAACTTGAAAGAAAGACAAGAAAGGAAAAAGAAAATATCCCCAAAAGCGACATAAAAACTGTGGCTTACGATCATTTACCACCCATACCAGTAAAAAAAAAATTCTCTCCACTAGATTTCTGTTTGATGCTGAGATTTGATGAGAGAATGAACAGGATACACAACCAGGACGACTGTGGAACCACACATTATGCGGTTTATTCAGCCGTCCTGGGTGGTTATATCACACACACACACACACACACACACACACACACACACACACACACACACACACACACACACACACACACACACACAACACACACATCACTCATCACTCACTCACACACACACTATATATATATATATGTATGTATGTATGTGTGTGTATATATATATATATATATATATATATATATATATATATATAATATAATATAACAGAGAGGAGGCAGAGACAGAGAAGGACAGATAGAGGGAGCGAGCGAACGAGAGAGCAGACAGACACACTGACAGACAGAAATGGGAGAAAACTTTAAATCTGCTTAAGTTATCCATATTACACACATAACACATGCATGCACACACACACACACACACAGTATATATCTCTCCCACACACACGCACACGTCTAATATCACTTATAGTGAAAAGACGTTAAATCAAGCAACGAACGAACACACACACACGCACACACACAAGAGAAGGTGAAACAACAACTTTGATTTTTTTTTAAAACTAAGCCATGCCACCAATATGACAGCGTGTCAATACCCTTGAAGTGATGTCAGTTTTTCTTGTACAAACTTCATGCATAGAATAGAAAATGATGACGTGGGGTTTTTCTATGTTTAATGTGTGTGCGTTTGTGCGCTTGTTTAAATTTCACTGCAGTTATGTCTTCTTGCTCTAGGATGCAGAAAATACAATAAAACAAAACAAAATGAATGTTAGAAAAAATCAAAACAAACTAAAATGAAACAAAACATAAAAAAATGAAGCATGAATACACGCAGGCTCTTGGGGTGCCTGGAAAAGTAAATAAGCAAACAAGTGTATCTATAAATAAAACCTGTGTGTAGATATTCTATGTATGAAATTGCTGCCCTCTGTAATAAACTAATAAAAAGAAACAAAGAAAGATAGATATCTGTGAAAGTAATGATTATGTAAAAGAGAAACGTGATATGCTATGTAAAAAAGAAAAATCGACTGACAGTTTTGCCACCCATATCTACAAAATGTTGCTGTCACTATGTCGAGACATGTTGAGAACACATTGGACACACAACCGGGCAAATGTTAAGACCGCACACTGTGCGGTTATTCAGCCGTCATCACTTTATTTGCAGTCGTCATGGGTGGTCCCATCACCACCCCACCACCCCCCTCACAAACATACATATTCATCCCTATCAGTATGCCCACTACCGTCCCCTTCAAGAAAATTGGCGAGAACAGAAATAGAGGTTGTCTCTGTGAGAAATCTTAACTGGTTGTGGTTAAGTCAATGACCGTAAAATCAGATGTTATGGTCTCTAGTTCGTCATGTCACATCGGGTCTCCGGGGAAAGATATCTTTACGCTGTTTTTAATATGCACGTGCGAGAGAAAGAGAGAGAGAGAGAGGGGAGGGAGAGAGAGAGGGGGAGAGAGAGAGAGAGAGAGGAGGGGAGCCGGAGGGAGGGTGAGGGGGAGAAAGAGAGAGAGAAAAGAGAGAGAGAGAGAGAACAAAGAAATGTTTTACGTCTTAAGTTAAGACAGCTGACACAAATGAACTGGATATAACCCAAGTCAATGAGGTAGCACCGTGGCTTTATATCAAGTTCACGTTCCTGTGGGCTCAGCATTTATTTCCCTTGTGAAGTTTGGGGTAGGCGGGATGTCATCTTTGGGGCTGATAGGCGTGGCCCAAATTTTCAGGAAATCCAGATTTTGTACTCTTCAATTTCATTGTAACCTTTAAAAGTATGTTCAGTTAAAACAGAATTGGACGCGCAACGAGGACAGGCGGTCACAAAAGTGAAAACAGATTTTAAATAATACCGTCAGAAGTTATCAAGGAACTGTTCACACACCTTTCTCAAAGACTGCTAATTTTAGGCACCTTTTTTGTTTGTTTGTTTGTTTTTGTTTTTGTTTTGTTTTG
This sequence comes from Monoplex corrugatus, assembly GCA_030674185.1. Classification (NCBI taxonomy): domain Eukaryota; kingdom Metazoa; phylum Mollusca; class Gastropoda; order Littorinimorpha; family Ranellidae; genus Monoplex; species Monoplex corrugatus. The sequence goes on from CM060310.1 coordinate 37,364,164, forward strand.
TTTTCGCTTTTAGTCCAAGTGTCCTTGACCTTGAAATTTGTCCCCCCCCCCCCTCCCAAACTCACGCATTTGCAACTCCATACTGGCGTCAACTCGTGAACTATTACTATCATCATCATTAACATTTCCATAATAAGCTTTTTCAGGAAAGCTGAGGGAACAATCATGCACCGTCTGTCCTACACTTGTCAGCACTCTTTGCTGATAGGTCCAAGGTAGCACGTGCACAGAGTAAGTGAGATAAAAGGCCATGAGAAAACATCTGCGTCTTCCCGTATGTATCATACTAACTCCCTCTTACCCCAAAAAGAAGGGGAAAAACTCTTGTTGCTACATTTTTGTCTCATACACAAACACAGATAGATAGATAGATAGTAGATAGATAGATAGATAGATAGATAGGGAGATAGATATAGATAGATTGATAGAGAGAGGGTGGAGGGAGAGAGAGAGAGAGAGGATGTGAATAAATGATAATGAGCGACCAGACAAACGCAGACAGATGGACGTATGCTGTTATCGAACAAACAGGACAGCCAATGCTATTTTCGAAACAAATGTTTTTTGAGTTTACTGGTCATGCTTTGTTTGAACGTGTGAAAAACAGTCCTGTCATGAAGTATTACTGCCTTGCTGTTCAAGGCATACCACTGGGCTTGAGTGACGCGACTATTTCTGATCTATTAGCCTGAAGCGAATTTCGCATCAATGTTAAAATCTGTTTCAGACATTAGCTTGAAGGCAATTTTCAGCCAGTGTGACAGACAACTGTCATCGTGGAATCTAAGGGTATCGACTCTGAACGCCAGCGGAAAGCTTTTAGCATAGAAGTGAACATGTTATCAAAGAGACACAGCCGGCGGTCAACGTCTTGCACAGAAACAATCCAGCAGCTTTGGGTTTTCTAAATCTGAAAAGCACCAAAAGATCACACGGTTATCGAAAGATATAGCAAAAAAAAAAAAAAAAAAAAAAGTTTGCTCTTCTGTCAAGATATTCACAGATATACCTGACCGACAAAATGTATCAAATATATTTGTCATTATTTTCAAAATAAGTCCCTTTGTAAAAATATACAGAGAAAAAAATAAATTAAAGAGAGAGAGAGAGGTAAGGAGAGGCAGAGAGAGAAAGGGACAGAGACGAAAGAGAAAAGGGGAGTGAGAGGGAAGGAGACCGTGGGCAAGACACAAAGACAAACAGGGAAGAAGGGGAGAAAGAGACAGGTAAGTGCACAGCTATAAAGGGAAACATATATGCTGACAGACAGCCTGTTCTCTTTATGACGTGTTCAGTGTACATGACTTACTGTAATTCAGGTAACATGATGACATGGAGTAAGAAATGATCGCACAGAATCAGAAGGGATTGAGGGAGAGGGTGTGATGTGACAGCGACAGAGACGCATAGGGGAGAGGGAAGGAGAGGGAGAGAGAGGGAGAGAGAGAGAGAGAGACAAAGAGAGAGAGAGAAGGGGGTGCGAGAGAAAGTGGAGCGAAGGAGAAAAGAGTGTAGTGAGATTCAAAGGACTTTACTGACCTAAGCCAAAAGCCCCTGTCACAATATCATAAAGGAGTAGGGGTGGAATGGGGAAACTGAACATAATAAGTCATGTTATCACAATATACCAAAATAATGAATGAGAGAGACAAAAACAGACAGACAGAGCGGGAAGGATATATACAATGACAACCAGAGACAGAAGGAGAAAACGAACGGGAGAGCAAAAGACAGTCAGAGAGAGCATCACACAGACAGATACAGAAACAGATAAACTAACAATTCATCAGCTGACATTCTGACCAACACACAGACAAAAGGCCCATGAAGTCAAGAGGGAGATGGGAGAAAGGCCCTGTTTCATCTGAATCGTGACAGTGCCAGAAAGGCCAAGGCTCATCCACACAATTTCTTCTGTAACCAGATTCCGGGCTTGGCCCTCCTGCTGAAACTTTCCAATGGAATGTCACACTACATCAAGTCTTCTGAGACCTCGAGGGACAAAAGGGGAGGAAGAGAGAAACCACAAACACGTAAAAACTGAATGGAAACATGTATTTAATTGACGAAACAAGACAGGCATCAATTTCGGCCGACTGGCCTTTATCAAGCATAAACAGAAGACAACAAAGAAAGAAATTCATTAAATTAATGACAAAACAACAGATCCAACAAACCGCCTTGAGAGTTATCTTCTCCATCTGAATAAAACATCAGGGAAGTTAGAATATCTGGGTTGTTTTGTTTTGTTTTGTTGTCTTGTTTTGTTTTGTTTTGTTTTGTTTTGTTCTCTTCCCTACTGAATTTCATTTTATTCTCAGTGTTTCTGGTTAGTGTTTCACTGCCTGAATCCTGGCTGTCACTTTCGAATCGGAGAGAAGAAAGGCAGAATGGTGGTCGGAAACACAAAGAGAGGGGGGAAGGAGACAGAAAATGGCAAAGGGGAGGGGGAACGGGAGGGACAGAAATGAGGGAGGCAGCAAAGGATGACAGACAAAAAGACTTGAGGCTTACTCAAATACAGGCCATTGCTTTTCATGAAGGGGTACAAATAAGTAATTAGCATGCTCATTTGATATCATGGCAATCACAACATCAATAAAAACATAACTTTTTAATGATACAGCAATATCAAATGCCCTGTATAAAGAATGACAAATTCCTAATCATGCTTCATGAATGTTAAGAAACCACAAGTAAACAGAGAGAAAAAGCGAGAGACAAACAGACAGACAGACAGACAGACCACACACACACACACACACACACACACACACACACACACACACACAACACACACACACACACACACATACAAAGGCAGAGAAAGAGACAGAGACAGAGAAAAAGAGAGAGACAGAGAAAAAGAGAGAGACAGAGAAAAAGAGAGAGACAGACACACAGAGACAGAAACAGACAGACAGACCAACCGACAGACAGACAAAGACTGCACATACACACACACCGCCCGCGCACGCACGCATGCACGCACGTCCCGACGGACAGAGACAGTTACAAGGTAGAGTGGGGCGAGAGGGCACAAATACGCCAACACGGAATGATGGAGCACAATCTAATCGATTACACACACACACACACACACACACACACACACACACACACACACACACACATGCACGCACGCACACGCACATACACATGCACGCATGCCCGCACACACACACACTCTGACACACACACACATACACAACACACACACACACACACACACACACACATACATACATACACACACACACACACACACACACGCCCGCACACATACACACACTCTGATACACACATACATACACGCAAGTACAGTGTCAGACACAGACACAGACACACACGCGCGCGCACACACACACACACACACACGCGCGCGCACTCTCTCTCTCTCTCTCTCTCTCTCTCCCCTCTCTCTTCTCTCTCTCTAATTCTCACACACGCACTGAAACACGATGCACATTCAAAAGTAATAACTCTGAAAATGTATGAATTCATCCACGTTGCCAAAAGGACAGAATGTCAATACACACGAATCAGTCTTGTTTTCCTTATAGAAAAGTTAAAAATAGAGGACGATGTATTTTTGTTGATGTTTGTTCTGTATTTCGCTGCCATTATCAGCTTCTTCTTACATCGAACTGGCAAAAATAAAGTGCAACTTTTTTCCGATAATCATTTGTGAAAGGTAATTTCAAAACTTCAAATCTAGGGAAGCTGGAAAGAAAATGAAATCAAATAAAACGAAATAAAATTAAAATGAAATGATATAGAATTAAGTGAAACAAACAAATGAATGAACTGATGCAGGCTTCTAGCTTACATGGGAATACACAGATACAAAAAACAACAAAAAAAAAACAACAAATAAATGAATTCAATGTGAAACTATATGGGGCGGTTGTCTTTAACAACATAAAGGTAGTATAACGTAGAAAGAAAAGAAACAGAGAAAAATAAACGTTCGTAAGCTATACTAAAAAAAAAATAAAAAAAAAAAATTACTGACACTTTTTTTTACCATTCATATCACTCAAAGGTTTGATCACTATACTATTGGTTGATGCTGAGACCTGCTGAAAGAATACATTTAACGGTATATACAACCGGACAACTGTAAGACCACACAATGCGCAGTTTTATCAGCCATCATCAGTTTATTTGCAGTCGTCCTCAGTGGCCATCCCCTCCTCCACCCCCACCCCCACATACCCACATCGACCCTTCAATCCCCCCTCCAAGAAATGGCGGGTAGATAGGTAGACGAAAAACACGCATATACATCACCACCAAAACCACCTCCACCACCATCACCACCACCACCACCACAAAAAAAGAAAAAAAAGACGGGGAAGGGGGGGGGGGAGGGGCGCTGGGATGCATAAAGAAACCAGGAGAAATCGTCCAGTTTGTGAGCAATCTCAGCTGGTCTGAGTAAAGTCAAAGACCGTAAAAACAGATGTCTACTTCATCGTGTCACATCAAATCTCTGCGGGAGGAAATCTTTTAAGCTCTTTCGAATTTCCCTGTGTGCAAGGAAAAGGAGCGAGCGAGTAAGGACTTCAGGAGAAAGTAAGCACAAAGAAGTGTTTCTCAAAGACAACCGACACAAATTAAACAAGACATAAACATTAGTCTATCAGTGCAGTTCCTGAACATCAAGTACGGACCTCAGGCACCTCACTATTCGCATTATCTTATCAGTTATGTATTACATTGCTTTTAAAATTCCAGTACAGACATGTGATACCTCACTATCCGCATTACATTATCAATCATGTATTACATCATTTTTAAAATTCCAGTACAGACTTGTGATACCTCACTATCCGCATTACATTATCAATCATGTATTACATCATTTTTAAAATTCCAGTACAGACATGTGATACCTCACTATCCGCATTACATTATCAATCATGTATTACATCATTTTTAAAATTCCAGTACAGACTTGTGATACCTCACTATCCGCATTACATTATCAATCATGTATTACATCATTTTTAAAATTCCAGTACAGACATGTGATACCTCACTATCCGCATTACATTATCAATCATGTATTACATTACTTTTAAAATTCCAGTACAGACATGTGATACCTCACTATCCGCATTACATTATCAATC
>CM060310.1:37376801-37379301 GCA_030674185.1 Monoplex corrugatus
TTGTAACATCTCAATCCGCGGGACAAACAGAATTTCAACACACTGATTGTCGTCTTCTTTCCACTCCTCTTCCTCTTTGTTTTAAAATATCAACATAATCGTTATCATCGAAATGTCCCTTTTCTTCTTCTTTTGTCGTTTTCAACTCAACATCATCATCATCGCAGTCGTCATCATCGTCGTCGTCGTCATCATCGTCGTCGTCATCATAATCATCATCATCATCATCATCATCAGTCATCTTTTATTTTTTTCCTTTTTTTTTTTTTCTCTTACTGAGGCTTGCTTGGATCTGCTGATACAGACGTGGATTCAAGATCTGATATCTCAAGTTCAATCCCGGTCTGCAACATAAAAAGTGATATGTCCGCTGCCCATCTTATAGCTCCAAACATTCTGGTGGTGTCAGCTTGGTGTTTCATAGATCCTGTGTCCCCCCCCCCTCTCTCTCTCTCTTTCTCTATCCATGCCAAGACCTTGACACCACAGAGACATAGGATTTTGCGCAGACTCTCAATAAGTCTATCAGTTCATTATTAACAAATCTGGGAACTGACCGTGTACAATGGCTCTCTCTTCAATAAACTGAACTCTTTTCCTACTTCGTCCGCTCTCTCAACATCATCATCTTTTCCATCTTGTAGTCTCTCCCACTCCCTTCCTACACAGCGCACGTTGTTGCTCTTTAATATGTTTCGAGTCTTGTCCTGTTGATTTATCAGTGCATTTTGCCTTGTATAGTCCATAGTTCAGAACAGGTCTTTTGCAACGGCAAGTTAAAAATTGTCTTAAATGTTACTGTTGCAACATAAAGCGACATTGTCAGTGTCTCACTGTCACTGAACACCCTCCCCCTCTCTCTCACTTACACACACACACACACACACACACACACACACACACACACACACACACACACACACACGTACTTCCCATTTCCCCTTTCCTTCTTTTTTCTATTACCGGTACCCTGTTCTACTATGTGCAACTTGTCTGCTGCAGCAGCTGCTTGTTGCATTTTGGTTCCCAGGCACTTCAATGCCACTTGCATGCTTTTGTGTGTCTGTGTGTATGATGCAAATTCCTCAACCCTCCATCTGTTTTAGTGTCCCCCTCCTGCACAGCATTAGTCATTGTCTTCCCCGCTATCTCATCGTGCATTCCATATGGCGCGAGTGTTTTTGCCTCATGTAGTACCTTTCCCATGGCTTCGTTTTTTTCCCCTCTTTTCTTCTGTTTATTATAAATCTCACCCCTCTCCCATCCACCCCTCCCCGCTTTACTCTTTACTCCTACCGGTTTTCCTCCACCTTCTTCAGTTTTTCATTTACCTCACTCCCCCCACCTTCATTCTTTCGCCAGTCTTCTGACTATACTTACTTACAAAATCGATTTACATCAATCTAACAATAACACCAATTTCCATAGTAAACTCTAAACGATTAATTTACTGATGAAGTTCATCGTGCGTATACGTGTGTTTTGACCGATTGATGTGACTTAGTTTTACATCAGTACCCAAACTGAAGTGATAAGACCGACGGGGAAGTGGAGAAATAAATAAGATGTATAATGAATGTGTGTGTGTGTGCGTGCGTGCGTGCGTGCGTGCGTGCGTGCGTGTGCGTGCGTGGTGTGTGTGTGTGTGTGTGTGTGTGTGTGTGTGTGTGGAGATGAGAGAGAGAGAGAGAGAGAGACAGACAGAGACAGACACAGAGACAGAGAAATAACGAGACAGAGAGACAGAGAAGAGAGAGAAGAGAGAAAGGGAGACGGAGAGACAGAGAGAGGAGAGTGAAAGAACGAGGAGAAGAGGAAGTGAAAGAAGGAGAGAAGGAGAGAAGGAGAGAGAGAGGAGAGGGAGAGACAGAGAGGAGAGAGTGTATGCGTATGTGTGTGTGTGTGTGTATTAGACAGCGAGAGAGAGAAGAGAGAGAGGAAAAAAGAGAGGAGAGGAGAGAGAGAAAGTGTGTGTGTGTGTGTGTGCGTGTTGTGTGTGTGTGTGTGTGTGTGTGTGTGTGTACGTGTGTGTGTGTATCGTGTGCGTGTGTACGTGTGCATGTGTGTGTGTGCGCGCGCGAGCGTGCCTGCACGTTTGAGTGTATGTGTATTTGTGTGTGCACATGTGTGAATGGACGTGCGGGCGCGAGCGTAAGTGCGTGCCTACACTACGAGGAGACAACCTGAAACACTGCCATCGTCTTATCATCTCCTACGTCCTCCACATTTCCAACTTGTTTGTTGCTGTTTGGTTCCCAGTCGTTTCAATCCCATTGGAATCTGCAGGACGGTAAATTCCCAAACCTCCCGTCCGCCTACTGTCTGCTCCTGCATTAGTCATTGTCTACCCGACCCCTCCAAGCTACCCCCGCTCCCCTACTTCCAGCCCTGCTATCGCATCCCTCCGCGTTTTTCTCTTACTGGTATTAGCAGGAACGATCGCATTATGTTCCAGAATGTAAAACGATCCCTAGCTACCACCCTCCCGCTCCTAATCTCT
>CM060310.1:37384301-37401801 GCA_030674185.1 Monoplex corrugatus
GGTCTGAGGCAATGAAAGCGACTTACAGAACTTAACTATGCTATGCATGTGGGACAGATGCAGGCCTAAGGCAATGGACATAATTATGGTACAGATGTTAGTCTCCAGCAATCAAACGATGAACAGATGTGGATCCGAGGCAATGAAGACAAAGTACCGTACAGATGCAGTGCATGATGAACAGATTTGACATCAAGAATGTGTCGATGGTATGCAAGCATAATATAAGGTAGTGAGGTTGGGAGACGTGTGGGTGGGAAACAGGGCTGTGCAGTGGAGGAACAAAAACACAGAGAGAGAACAGAGAGAAAAACGCTGAGAGAGAGAGAGAGAGGCAGACAGAGAGACAGAGGCAGAGAGACAGAGAGAGAGAGACAGAGAGACAGAGCGACAGAGAGAGACAGAGATACAGAGAGAGACAGAGATGGAGACAGAGGTACAGAGAGAGACGGAGAAACAGAGAGAGAAAGGGGAGGAGGGGGAGACAACGGGAGAAATATAGAGGACAAGAGGAGAGACAGACAGACAGACACAGACAGACACAGATATATACATATATAATATATATATAGAGAGAGAGAGAGAGAGAGAGAGAGAGACAGAGACAGAGACAGAGAGACAGACAGACAGACAGACAGCCAGAGACAGAGAGACACACACAATAGACAGACAGACAGACAGACAAGGGCAAGAAATAAACAGACAGATGTGGACAGGAAGAGAGACGGCGACAGCTAAAGACTGAATAACAGACCGAGCAAGAGATACACATACGCATGCAGACAGACAGACAAAACAAACAAACAAAATCCACGATGGTCACACACGCACACACATACGCACGCACACCCACCAAGACAGATATACACAGAGAGGTGAACACAAACAGTCAGACGGTACAGATAAACCGAAAAATACACACAAATGTCCAGAGAGACAGAGACAAGACAGAAACACAGAGAGAATGAGAAAGACAGTCTGGCAGACAGACAGACAGACACAATGCAGCAGACTAAAAAAGACAACACCAACACACACACACACACACACACACACACACACACACACACACCTCTCTCTCTCTCTCTCTCTCTCTCTCTCTCTCTCTCTCTCTCTCTCTCTCTCTCTCTCTCTCTTACCAGTTATCTCAGGAAGTCAGCAGTCCCGACAAACTGAGCAACCACCCCATGTCTGTGTCTGTCTTGCTTCATTTACCAACCAGCTGAAACAGAATCAAACACACACGTATTAAATCATGCATGCGCGGTCGCGTGCGTGCGTGCACTATGGTATAAGGTGGGAGGGGGGGGGGACAGGTGGGAATGGGATGTAGGTATGTATGTATGTGCGTGCGCGCGTGCGTGTGTGTGTGTGTGTTGTGCGTGTGTGTGTGTGTGTGTGTGTGTGTGTGTGTGTGTGTGTATGTATGTGTGTATGTGTGTGTGTATGTGTATGTGCGTGTGTGCGTGTGTGTGTGCATGTCTGTGTATGTGCGTGCGTGTGTGCGTGTGTGTAAGTGCGCGCACGCACATGTGTGTCTAAGAGAAACTACTGACATCGTCTTGACTTCCACCTGCCAACAATCATTTAATCGCAAATCAACTCAAAGGCGTTGAAATATTCATTCATGTGCATCATTACCATCATCTTGTAGTACTAACATAATTGGCTTGAATAGGAGCAGAAACAGCAATAGCAGCAACAATAATAATAGTCGTACCAGTAGCGACAGTAATAGGCAACACTAGCTGTTGCAGAGAAGCGGTAGCAGTAGCAACAGCTGTGATCCCTTCCCGCTATTACAACTCTTTGACTCCCTCCTGCTATCCACCAGCTTCTAAGAAACTGCTGGACATGCTGAGGGGGTCAAAAGATAAAACATGTTCAACACAACTAAGTCACTGTTACTGTTACTTTTGTTTAAAGCCCAGCCGATTGCGTAGAGCCACATCAGGGCTATACCCGCTTCAAAACATACAAAACTTCAACAGGAAGGAGAAAAAAAGTTAAATTAAGTACACATATCAATGCATTGGCGCACATACTCTAAGGACATGCCCCTGGCGCTGACCACTCCGTCCAATTTATCGCACGAGGGATTTTAAAAAGACGCATGAATAAAAAATTTAAGCATACCTAAGGACACCAAAACATACATAAAAACAGGCATAAATTACCTAAAATTGCTTCCGCATATCTCACCTCCCTAGACCCAAAAATGCACTTAATACATGTACCCAATTATCAATCCTAAGAAAAAGTACGTAAGACTTTATCGAACACATCTGTTATCGAACACATACAGATGAATGGACCAGCAAGGCAGATAATGATAGGAAGAAATGCCAGAAAGCAAAGGAACAAGGCAGAAACAAAGAGAGTGACAGAAAAGAGGAAATTTCTAGCCCAGAATTTCCGGAAGGTGGAGATACTATTCATACTGAAAGAGTCCCCGGCATCCCAACAGGGGGAAACACAACTGTGACCTTGAAAACAAAGTCATCAAGTTACATAATCACGACTCCTTGCTGACAAAACAGTATAATTTGACCAAAACCGAGGGAGTGGGAAAGTGGCACGTAACCCGCTCATTAACACTGAGATAATATCCTGACTGAAAAAGGGATACATAATACTTATGGAACTAACGCATCTAAGCCATTCTATTCAGCCGGACCAATTACTCAATCCTGATCAAGGTTCACACCTGTTTAAAAAAAAAGTGAAGAATTCTTGCTAGTACAATTTTTGTCTTGAACTGGATTCGTTTAAAACTACAACCACACACAAATATAACCGGTGGATTTTGAATGAAGAGTCTTCATTCCATATCACGCAGATGCATACACATGCAAACAAGTGTGTATACATGTATGCATGCACGCCCGTATATGCACACAACACGCGTGCACACATTATCAAATGTCTTATATTCAGGCAGATCTATTATAGTAGTATCTATTGTCTAACTTTAGCATAAACAACTGACAGGATTAGCTTTCTCTCTGGTTATTATCTAAATGCAAAACAGCAAGGACAAATGATGAAACACATCCAACGAGACTTCGTGTCATCTATCCCTCAGTAGCAAAGTGTTTCAAATTTCAGTTTCTCAGCGCCCCCCACCCCCACCCCTATCCCATTCTCTCTCACACGCGCACGTGCACACACACACACCACACACACACACACGCGCGCACGCACACACACGCACGCACACACACACACACACACACACACACACACACACACATGCTGACAAACATTTTGTAGAATGATCCCATCAATTAACCCGTTCTTTTGCCAAAATGAAGGATGCAAAAGAAATCACAGCACGTTACTGACGAGACTATCTGTTACTGTCGATTCGGCAACAGCTGAAAGAACACTTTACGAGTCATACGTATTTTTCTACATCTTAGAGTGCGCGAGGGAGTAAGCATGTGCACGCGCATATGAGAGAGAGAGAGAGAGAGAGAGAGAGAGAGAGAGAGAGAGAGAGAGAGAGAGAGAGAACAGACACAGAAGGACAGAGTGACAGACAGACAGAGACGAAGAGATAGAGACATAGGGAGAAGCAGAAAAGAGGGGGAAACAGAGCAGAGACAGACGGAGACAGAGAGAGAAAAAGGAGGAGAGCGAAAAACAGACATAATAAGACAGTAGCTAACTGGTTCTTTCTTACGCTCATCCCCCCTCCCCTCCCCCATTTCAAAATGTTACCAATGCATTGGGTTTTGCACAGGCTCAAGAAGTTTGCCAGACAATCGCTGGCAGATTGTGAGTGGAGCGCATATGAAATTGTCCGAGTGCGATATATCCTTTTTAAACAAACTTTTCAACTGAAAAAATGGGAGGAAAATAAGGAAGGAGGGCAAGAGAGAGAGAGAGAGAGAGAGAGAGAGAGAGAGAGAGAGAGAGAGACAGACAGACAGAGCGAGAGAGAGAGAGAGACAGACAGAGAGAGAGAGAGAATGACAGGAAGGGAGCCCCCGTTCGGAGAGAGAAGATGCACTAAACCCCGTACCTGCACTTGTAGCCCTAACCTCGTCTGCTTTTCCCAAGCAAATGCTGAGATAGCCGATATATGTTCCGATAAGAACCCTCCTACGCACAGTGTGTAACCCATATGCTGGTAAGATCTTTCGATACTGCTCTGATTTACTCAGATTATCCCAAACATTTTCTGCCTCTAGATTGATCGGGAAAACTGAGAAAATCGACATTTTTCTTTTTCTGTGTCTGATCCATACAACTGGATCGATCATCCCCCGTCTATTCGACAGTCATATACATCATCTTCCTTCGAGTCTAACTTGAAGATACACCTTTTTGTCCAGCAGTGAGATCCCCCTCTACGTGCCCATCCTTTAGCCCCTCTCCCCTCCCCCTCCCGGTTAGCGCGTGCTCTGTACCCTGGAGTTTTGGTCGTCGCTGGGTGACTGCTTTGGTGAATGATGAGAGTGCGCGCTTTGGTTTGATTCTTTTATCAAAATTTGGCGCCTTGTAAATATCATTATTATTACATTTATCATTTTGTCGAAGATCCTGGGAAGCGCATTACCGTATGATTTTTAACTGCACAAATCTCCCCCTTCCTCCCGCCCCACCCCCCTCTTTTTTCCAGTCTATTGACAAACAGGAAATTGGCTAAAACGCACAAAGATTATTTTCCGTTCTCTTGTTGGTGCTGCTGCTTGCTGTTGTCTCAATCTGATTACTGGACATTCAGTTTTAATTACCGTAATATAACTGTGCCCACTTCTCACGAAATCATGCACATGTCGCACAGGCTGAGTTGTCCTAGATGTCCAGAAAGGTGGTCAGGGATCAGATGGTGAAAACTGAGATTTCTGCAGAAATCCCCTCATGCAAAATAACAGCAAATGGCACTACACTGAGACAGGTTGATAAGTTGAAATAGCTAGGAACGGTCATCTCACCAGACAGCAGATGAACATCAGACATAGCCAGCAGAATCGGTCGAGCCAAAACAGCAATCAAGAAGATAAAAAGCGTTCTTACCAACAAATGCCTATCAATTAACACCAAGAAGAGAGTTCCTGAATGTTATATAAAACCGATATTGTTGTACGATTGTGAGGCGTGGACAGTCAACACACAAAGCCAGAACAAAATTGACGCAACTGAAAAGTGATTTCTAAGAAGAATGTTGAGAGTTCCATGGACAGCAAAGAAAACAAACGAGACAGTTTTGATGGAGGCAGACACAAAAAGATCATTAATAAAGAAGATTAGGAAAAGACAAGCAACATTTATAGGACATTTTATGAGGAAAGGGGAATTAGAGCACCTGATCACAACAGGAAAGCTGGAGGGAAAGAGAACACCAGATAGACCCAAGGAGAAAATAATGGGCGAATTTGCAGGGTGGCTGAGGACAGAGAGGGTGGGAGATGTACTTGCAGCGACAAGGGATACATTTGTATGGAGGGCCATGATCGCCAACGCCATGCGGCAGGGCACATGATGATGATGATGAGGAGGAGGCGCACAAATGTCCTTTCTATCATTTTCGATTCACATGTTTTGAAAAGAATAACTCTGAATGTAGAATAATTTCAGTGCTAACTTTGCTCTTTTCGATGCCTGCAGTCGTCTTATCTTGACAGTTCAAACCAACAAAAGATACCAAATGTGACTGAATCATGAAAATTGCAAAATTATATCGTATTGTTTCTTATTCAGAAGTTTTAGTAAATGACTGTAAAATGACTGAGATTTATAACCGTCGCTAAGGAGTTCAATCAGTTGTGTGATCAAAATGTTAAGCTAGTTTCTCAAACAAGCCGATCCTGCATTGACAGTCCTTAAAACACTATATCTCCGTCAATTCTGCCAACTGAGAAATAAAACTGGTGTAATCATAAACACTATAGTCAGTGCCTTCTTTGTTAAGCTAGTTTCTCAAACAAGCCGATCCTGCATTGACAGTCCTTAAAACACTATATCTCCGTCAATTCTGCCAACTGAGAAATAAAACTGGTGTAATCATAAACTGTATAGTCAGTGCCTTCTTTGTTAAGCTAGTTTCTCAAACACTGTATCTCCGTCAATTCTGCCAACTGAGAAATAAAACTGGTGTAATCATAAACTGTATAGTCAGTGCCTTCTTTGTTAAGCTAGTTTCTCAAACACTGTATCTCCGTCAATTCTGCCAACTGAGAAATAAAACTGGTGTAATCATAAACTGTATAGTCAGTGCCTTCTTTTGGTATGAAACACTGAAAATTTGCAGAGAAGGGATCACAATTATGATTATAAGGAAGACACTCCTGTATCAGCAATCACACTGCATAACTTTTGTTATCAGAATAACGGATTACTACAAGCGTAGATGGAGCTGGGATAGGGTTCCATGCCATACTGATAATGACTGACCTCTTGCTTCCGGTGGCTTTCGAAACATATCGCTAAACTCTAGCTTGAAAATTGTCCACTTTCGATTAGAGCAACTACGACCAGTTGCAAGTTCAACAGACTACCCCTTCCCCCCCGCCTCCACGAACATATTCTCTCTCTCTCTCTCTCTCTCTCTCTCTTACTCTCTCTCTCTTTCTCTCTCTCTCTCTTTCTCTCACACACACACACACATACACAAACATACGCGCGCGCGTGTGCGAGCGCACACAAATACAGATAAGAATCAACGCCGAACTACTCAACCTGGATTCCCCCGCCCCACTCCGAAAGGAACTGAGGGCAGGAGTAGTGGGGGGGAGGAGGCGGGGAGGAGGGGAAGATGAGGTTGTCATTCTGTATGTCAGACAGTAGCCATGCACAAAAGAATGAGTGAGGTGAAGATATGAGCCCAAGAAAAACAGTGATTCCACCATTGTGCTACTCCACCACACTTCCTGCCTCTCGGCTTTCCGGCAACACAAGTACAATCACTTTGAAGCAGGCACACGCGGGACACACCTAACCCCGCAAAACAAACATCTACCACACGATCCCTCCCTCTGTAGCACCAGCGGACACGTTCCACGAACAGATTTCTGCAATTTGGAATCTGTACGAGAGATTCAGAACTCTTGGGCAATTCCATAAATGCTTTCCCTAATTTTAGCCCTAACACGCAACTCGTTGTTGTTGTTGTTACTGTTGTTAAAAGCCCAGACAACTGCATAGAGCCATATCAGGGTTATAAACCTGTTTCAAAATATACACAATTCTTGAACAGAAAAAAAGAAAAGAAAAGTAAGTACACACACCAATGCATTTGCGCACATAATCTAAAAGGATGCCCCTGGCGTTGACCATTCCGTCCAATTTATCGCACATGGGGATTTAAAAAACAAACCTGAATACAAATTTAAACATAAATAAGGACACTAAAACATACATAAAAAACGGGCCTACACTACCTAAAATTGCTTTCGCATATCTTACCTCCCTAGAGCCAAAAATGCATTTAATACATGTACCCAATTATCAACCCTAAGAAAATATATGTAAGAATTTATCGAACACATACAGGTGACTGAACCAGCAAGGCAGAAAATGATAGCAAAAAAATGACAGAAAGCAAAGGAACAAGGCGGAAACAAAGAGAGTGACAGAAAAGAGGAAATTTCTTGCACAGAATTTCCAGAAGGTGGGAATACTATTTATACTGAAAGAGCCTCCGCCATCCCCACAGAGGGTAACACGCCACTAAAACAATCTGCAGAAATGGAAGTTTGAACATAAATCTTCACCAGGAGAAGGCCAACACAGTATCACGAGTACATCCGTTTCGATGGATGATGGATAACGTGTGGAATGAGGGACCCAGTTGGATAGAGCATCTGTCTGTGAAAGCAAGAAGACCTGGGTTCGATACCCTGTCGGACAGAGATCCCTCCTTACCCATGCCTCAACTACACCATGAGTGGTGATTGGTTTTAGTCTTTCAAAAGAGACGTATAAACTGAGGTCTTGTAAGCGGCATACACTTACAGCTGGTAAAAGATCCCATGGCAACAAAAGATCTGTCTCTGGCAAAATTCTTTAGGGAAAACCCTTCAAAGTCATACATGAACAAAAACATGTTATCAGTCGCTGGGAATAGCAGCCCGAATTTTGCGTGGTAAATGTTCCCCCCCTCTCTCTCTCTCTCTCTCTCTCCCCCCACACACAGATGGAGAAATAAATAAATGAATACTATTAACATTACTAACACCAATAATATCAATGATGATGATGATGACGATGACGATGACGATGATGATGATGAGATGATGATGATGATAAAACACGGAAGACCCCCGCCACAGTAAGGCCACACCTCAATATCACCAAAAAGACTTTTCGTTATAACTTCCGTCTGGAAACAATGGACAGTAATGATCACGTATTTGGAAGTTTTTATATGTCAAAAGATTCTGGGAAAGAACAGAAGAATTGTTCAAGTCAAAACACGTCATCTGATTAAACATCAGATAATCTAAAACCGGGACCCAATTTGGTGCTGATGAAAATACGCACATAGATTCCACATTTGATCAAATAATCCTCATCGAAAAACTATATTCATATAAACAAAGCAAAGCTTGACAAAAAATCTACTGAACACCGTTCCTTTTACCAAATATCTTCCCACAGAATACCAGATGGAAGAATATAATGCAAAACTGATGTGGGACTTAAACGTTCAAAGAGAAAAACGGCTGCCATATCTATCCCTAGTTTCAGACAAAGTCTGATACGATTCCTTGTTTATGAAATGAATATATGTTTTCTCTACGACCTACTGTGTACAGTGTACGCTCATATATTTATCTTAATACACTCTGTTGGACAGTGACTGTACTTCGTGCACACAGTCTTTGTTTAGGATGTGGAAATCTTGTGTGTGTTTTGAACTTTTATATCTTTGGTACATGTTATTCTGCTTTGCCAGTGTTGTTTGTATCTTGTAAAAAAAATTTTAAAAAAGGATAATCATAAAGAAAAAAAAGCATCATCCAAAGATCTAAAAATGCACTGCAAAAAGCAAGAAACAGATGAGGGCTTAACTACTTTGTCTCTGGCCCTTACATCCCCAGGGCTTACTGTTTAAAAGATCACATCAACAAGCAGTTACCGAGTTGGCTGGGATGCAAGAGGCCAACTCTGTTCAAACGACAAAAACATCAGGAAGTAACAACAGCATGTATGTCATACAGAGACGTACTATGAAACGCTCTGCGTCTTGCTTGCACTTTCAAAGATTTGAAACGGCCCGTGCTTTTTTTTTTTCTTCTTTTTTTTTTTAACAAAGAAAGTCTCTATTCGTGGAATTAACACACTCTAACAACAAAATCATTGCCATCATCATTATCACCATTATTTTATTTTTCATAATCAGTCATGACTTAACGACTTTATAAACACGCTCAGATTCCATAAACAGAAGGGGGAAATTATTTTTTTACAAAAATATAGGTCGATTTGTCCACTTAAGGTACCTTCTATAAAAACGAAAAAAAAAGAAGCTTCGTACACAAACACCCTCCCCTCCACCCCCACCCCCGGAAGCGTGCACACACACACAACAAACACACACACACACACGCACACACACACACCACACACACACACACACACACACACACACACACACACACACACACACACACACACACACACACACAGTGCAAAACAAACTCAAAGCCAGACACAGACAAAGAAAGAGGAAATCAGCAGGGGTGGAGTATCGGTACATCTTACACGAAAGAAATTCTACCAACTCCTACCACACTTCCCAAATACCTCATCATAAAGACAGAGCTACAGCAATGGTTCATGATAATGACTTAAGTTTTTGAAAAATAAAAGTGGAACGCTACAGTCAGAGGATGAAGACTTACAGATATATTGATTGCTATTACGCGATTGGCTCAATGGTATAGATTGTTAGGGCAGAGTATAATTATCTATAAAGTTAAATGACATTCATAAACATAAAATGTACGAAAGAACAGGCAAGATGACCTTGCTATACTATCACAAGTCCTTCACTCAATACATGAAGAGAGTAAGACCTGTAGAAGATGATGTTTTGATTTCTCTGCGTACACCTCAAATCCATACCAGGGGGCCACGATCATATAACGAACGGAAGATCAAATTCATTTTCCAGCGGAAACAGCACCTAAATCAGAAATACGACTCACGAGCCACGAATCAAAGAGTTTTCAGATATGTACGGTACTTCAGTACTGCAAACGAAACACAAGAATCACCGCACTGATCCTTTCTTGAACGTCTTCATCCCTGTGACTCTGGGCCACATGCTGCCAACTACAAACACAACATTCCAACATCTACAGAACACAGGGGAAGAAAGGAACGCACTGAACTAACTTTAAGAATTGAACTGCGTTCTACAATGTTACAGAAGAACAGAAGAACGCACCTCAGAACAGAACACAGAATGTACTCACTTCTAACAAGTAAACTGCTTATATATATTATATATATATATATATATATATATATATATATATATATATATATATATATATATATATATATATATATATAAGGGACCTACAAAACCTTGTGAATATACTAGAAATAGAAAGCAAAGGTAAGGTTTGGAACTAAACAGCAGGAAGACTGAAGTCATGGTGATCAGTAAACATGAAATCTCCTTATGCAAAATAACAACAAATGGCACAACCTTGACACAGGTTAATAAGTTTAAATACCTAGGAACGATCATTTCATCAGACGGCAGATGCACATCAGAAACAACCGGCAGAATCGGCCAAGCCAAAACAGCATTCAAGAAGATGACAAGAATTCTTACCAACAAATGCCTATCAATTAACATCAGAAAGAGAGTTCTTGAATGTTATATAGAACCAATACTGTTGTACGGATGTGAGGCGTGGACAGTCAACAGGCAAAGCCGGAACAAGATTGAGGCAGCCGAGATGTGGTTTCTGAGAGGAATGTTGAGAGTTCCATGGGCAGCAAAGAAAACAAACGAGACAGTCTTGATGGAGGCAGACACAAGAAGATCATTCATAAGGAAGATTAGGAAAAGACAGGCAACATTTATAGGCCATTTCATTAGGAAGGGGGATTGGAGCACCTGGTCACAACAGGAAAGCTGGAGGGAAGAGAGTACCAGGTAGACCCAGGGAGAAAATGCTAGACGGACTTGCGGAGTGGCTGAAGACGAGGAGGGTGGAGGAGATGCTTGGGGCAACAAGAGATAGAGACAGATCGCCAACGCCATGCGACAGGGCACCTGATGATGATGATGATATATATATAAGCAATCACCAAAGCAATGTGTTTACACTAACACACTATGTTCGCACTAACACAACACAATGTTTGCTATAGTGTAGGTACACTAAATATGTTCACAGTAACAATATTAATGTGTTCACAATCACAAACTCTATGTGTTTACAATATCATAAACTTCAAATGTTTGCAATAAACATACATAAACAATCTGTTTTGCAATAATATAATCTCAATGTATTCGCAGTAACATAAATGAATCAGATATGTTCACAATAACAATAAATCAATGCAATACGTTCGCAATTACAAAAACAAACTCAATGCGCTGGCAATAATATAAACGCTCTATGTTCGCAATGACATAAACAAACGCAACGTGCTCACAACAATACAAACTCCATATGTTCTCAATAAATGACAATGCGTTCATAAAATCATAAACTCAATAACTCAATGTGGTGACAATAACTTAAACAAACTCAGTGCGTTTGCAATAACCCAACGTGTTAGTAATAACATAAACTGTGTTTGCCATAACTCAATTAGTTGGCAATAACATAAACTGAGCTTGCCATAACCCACTGTGTTAGTAATAACACAAGCTGCATTTGCAATAACTCAATGCGTTGGCAATAACAAGTCATAACCTACTGTGTTGGTAATGAGCTGTGTTTGCAATAACTCAGTGCGTTGGCAATAACAAACCATAATTCAATGTGTTGGTAATAACACAAGCTGTGTTTGCAATAACTCAGTGCGTTGGCAATAAAAGTCATAACCTACTGTGTTGGTAATGAGCTGTGTTTGCAATAACTCAGTGCGTTGGCAATAACAAACTATAACCCAATGCACTGGTAATAACACAAGCTGTGTTTGCAATAACTCAATGAGTTGGCAATAACAAGCCATAACCTTTTGTGTTGGTAATAACACAAGCTGTGTTTGCAATAACTCAATGAGTTGGCAATAACAAGCCATAACCTTTTGTGTTGGTAATAACACAAGCTGTGTTTGCAATAACTCAATGAGTTGGCAATAACAAGCCATAACCTTTTGTGTTAGTAATAACACAAGCTGTGTTTGCAATAACTCAATGCACTAGCAATAACAAACCTAGCAAGTTCGCAATAACATAACCAAACTCAATGTGTTTACAATAACTCAATGAGTTGGCAGAAACATAAACAAACTGTATCAATGTGATAACAATCTTCCGTTCCACTGAGCGCGAAGGGACGGGTGAATGAGTGTATCATACACTACACTGCACACGAACACAGTGACAGCTGTGTGCATCTTTCTCCCTCCCAGTTCTCACCAGGCCCTGAACACAGAGCACCCTACATACCATAATAATCATAAGGGAATTTATCAAGTTTGATTTGATGAACGTGTGTGGTCCTCTTAATGTTTTTGGAATATGATCGTGCTGCCTCGCCATTGCTGTTCCTCTTATTTATTTGTTTATTTCATACACGCTGCGAAACAGACGTGGTCTTTGGGGCACTACAGAGGAATGAATAAGCAGGTGCCTTTCGTTTCTGTGATTTCATCATGGCATAGGAAAGGAATAACGAAAAGAATTTATTTTCATTCAACATTTGATAAAACAAAAAGAAAGGGTGTTCAGACAAAAACAGGTTTGGATCCTCTCTCTGTCTCTCTGTCTGTCTGTCTGTCTGTCTGTCTGTCTGTCTGTCTCTCTCTCTCTTTCTCTCTCTGTGAGTATGTAAGAGTATATGTGTGTGAGAAATACAAAATAAACAACAACAAAAAAGAGCCTGAGTAGACAAACTCGCAGTGATCTTCACAACCAGCCTGATTATCGCTTGACTGCAACAAATCAAAAGATAAGCCTAAATGGACAAACAAAATCATCAAAAGTTTAAAACCCACAACTCTCTTTAATCAAGGTTCTTGCATGTACTTAAAATGTCTCTCCTACGATGCATTCATTAAAAAGTCATACAAAACATAGATCTTATCTCCGGACAAAACTGGCACGTATGCCCTTTCATTGTCATTATTTAAGACATCGTTTATAAACTACAGGTCTGAACGCTTATGAGAAAGTGGGTAAACTGCCAACAGATGAAAGGTAAGTCGATTTGGGAAGAGCAGGACGTGACAGACAAAAAAGATAGAAGGGGTATAATAATAATGATGATGATGATGATGATGATAATGATGATAATAGTAATAATAATAATAATAATAATAATAATAATATAATAATCATATAAATACAATAATAATATAGTAATAATAATATAACAATACAAATATTATATTACAATAACAATAATAATAATGACATTTATAAGGCCCCAGATTCAAACCAAAGTGAGCATTCTTATCATTCACCAAAGCAATCATCCAACAATTATTATGGCTATATGGGATAAAGAGTAAATGAAAAGCAAGATACACTCATACAAGTTTGTAATCGGGGTAAAAAGCAACAGCAACATCAACAGCAGCAACAACGACAATTACCGCAAGCAGCAATGCTGTGAAAACAGGCCACTTGATTCCCCCATCACTGCTAACACAACTTGAATTTTAACAAGGACTTTCACTACACGTTACCATTTTTCCCGCCCTTCCCTTACACAACTTGAATTTTAACAAGGACTTTCACTACACGTTACCATTTTTCCCGCCCCTTCCCTTACACAACTTGAATTTTAACAAGGACTTTCACTACACGTTACCATTTTTTCCCGCCCCTTCCTTTACACAACTTGAATTTTAACAAGGACTTTCACTACACGTTACCATTTTTCCCGCCCCTTCCCTTACACAACTTGAATTTTAACAAGGACTTTCACTACACGTTACCATTTTTCCCGCCCCTTCCCTCACACAACTTGAATTTTAACAAGGACTTTCACTACACGTTACCATTTTTCCCGCCCTTCCCTTACACAACTTGAATTTTAACAAAGACTTTCACTACACGTTACCATTTTTTCCCGCCCTTCCCTTACACAACTTGAATTTTAACAAGGACTTTCACTACACGTTACCATTTTTCCCGCCCCTTCCCTTACACAACTTGAATTTTAACAAGGACTTTCACTACACGTTACCATTTTTCCCGCCCTTCCCTTACACAACTTGAATTTTAACAAGGACTTTCACTACACGTTACCATTTTTCCCGCCCCTTCTCTTATACAACTTGAATTTTAACAAGGACTTTCACTACACGTTACCATTTTTCCCGCCCCTTCTCTTATACAACTTGAATTTTAAGAAGGACTTTCACTACACGTTACCATTTTTCCCGCCCCTTCTCTTATACAACTTGAATTTTAAGAAGGACTTTCACTACACGTTACCATTTTTCCCGCCCCTTCCCTCACACAACTTGAATTTTAACAAGGACTTTCACTACACGTTACCATTTTTCCCGCCCCTTCTCTTATACAACTTGAATTTTAACAAGGACTTTCACTACACGTTACCATTTTTCCCGCCCCTTCTCTTATACAACTTGAATTTTAACAAGGACTTTCACTACACGTTACCATTTTTCCCGCCCCTTCTCTTATACAACTTGAATTTTAACAAGGACTTTCACTACACGTTACCATTTTTCCCGCCCCTTCTCTTATACAACTTGAATTTTAACAAGGACTTTCACTGCGTGTCGCCATTTTTTCGCGCCTTTCCCCTACCTTTCTTATTTAATGCAGTTCTTCCCCCTACTATGGCCTTTCAGAGCACAACCTTTACTGTCATACAACTTGTTTGCATTCTTTTTGTTTTCCCCATACTGTACATCAATATAGGGTTAATTTTTCAGCGCAACGACTTTTTTCCTTCCTCGCTTCCATGGGTTTCGGGTGCATGGTGTTGTTCACTGTGAGGGAAGTCCAGCAACGAAGGAGAGAATTATGGGTAAAAATTAAGTCTCCGAGGACCTCTGAGTAGGTCACATCCAAAGTCATTATAACGTCTTTGGTCACATCCAACTATAGCATAGAAACTGTCAGCAGTCATTTCGCCGTTTGCAGTTATCACATTTCGAGTGTAATGACACGTTTATCCAAGGAAAGCCTATCTTCAAATTCTCACGAATCCCAAACGTACCAGGATACTCAAATTTGCTGAGCAAGAGGACGCGTCCGTTTTGCCTGATTATCTTGTTTATTATCTGGTTTATGTTTCTCCATTTCCTGCGTTTTACGAGTTAAGCGGATCTTTTGTCAGATAAAATGTTGCCCCTCGTGTCTGGAATGTACATTATGTGTTTTCATTCACCCAATTTTCAGACATCATTACATCTTTGAGGCATTAATTGTCTCTTGAACACAGTATTCACTCATCTTCATTCGGGGAAGGGGGGGGGAGGGGGGGGGACGGTAAATTAGAATGTAGAACGCGGCGTCAGCATGAACGTGCTTGAAATTAGCAATATTTGTATAAAGAGGTGTCGTTCACTTGTATTTGTATGTATGTATGTATGTATGTATGTATGTATGAATGATGTATGTATGTATGATATGAATGAATGATGAATGAATGAATGAATGAATGAATGATATGAATGAATGAATGTAATATGTATGTATGTATGTATGTATGCGTGTGTGTGTGTGCGACTGTGTGTGCGTGCGTGCGTATGTGTGTATGCGTGCGTGCGTGCGTGCTGGTGTGTATGCGCGTAGTTCTCGTTGTACCTAGTGCGGAGTAAACTAAAACATGGCAATATCACTTCGTTACAGCTTAGTCCTACATGACAAAGAAAATTTGATAATGAGAATAACCCTCAGCATCTTCCTCGCCAACAAAAATCTTAAAAACGCCAAGGTACTGAAGATGTTGAGAAAAAATCCGTCTTAACCAGATCTGGAGAAAAAGCAAGCCATTATTTTTAAAAAGACTCTCACTAGTCAAGAAACCAGTGAAGACAAAATAGTAACAAGCACTAGAAGAACATAAAATACAACCCGTGTTTAGTGTTATATTTTACATAAACCTACACACACACACACACACACACACATACACACACCACACACACACACACACACACACACACACACACACACAACACACAACAAACATACACACAGAGCGGAAGTACTAATGTCTCTCCCTGTCATACCAGTTAGGTAAAACTTGGCTTACTTACTCAATCCAAACTACACAGACCATGCGAAAGAGGCAATCTTACCCCACTGGCCCTGCTGAGGCTAACAGAAAGACAGGCACTCCAACACGGAAAAAGCAGGATCTGGCGAAGAAGGAGGAAACAGAAAAGGAGAAAGAAAAAGAAGAACAACAGCTGGAGGAGAACAACAGAACAAGACGACACACACGGAAGCAAAGTAAAAAAGAGCATGCAGGAGAAGGGAAAAAAAAAGACAAAAAGTTACTATTATTGTTATTCTTCTTTAAAAGCCCAGCCGATTGGCAGAACCAAATCAGGGCTACAACCAACTCAAAAACTACACCATACCTCACTTGAGAGAAAAAAAAAAAAAACAAAAAACAAAAAAACCCACATGGAACAGAAAATTAAGTACATATATCAATAGATTAACGCACATAATCTAATGATATGCCCCTGATGTTTACCACTCCATTCAATTTATCACCAGGGGGTTTAAAAAACATACCTGAATACGAATGTAAACATAACTACGGACACTAAAACATACACATAAAATCGGGCCTAATAAAAACGGGCCTAAATTACCTAAAATTGCTTCTGCACATCACAGTTCCCTAGAGCCAAAATGAATACACTACATGTACCCAATTATCAATCCTGAGAGAAAATATGTAAGGCCCTATCGAACACATACAGGTGAATGGACCAGCAAGGCAGTAAATAACAGTAGAAATGACAGGAAGAAAGGGAACAAGAGAGAAACAAGAGAGTGACAGAAAAGAGGAAATTTCAAACGCAGAATTTCCAGATGTTTGGGGATACTATTTACACTGAAAGAGCCCCCAGCATCTTAATAGGGGTACCAAAAAAGTAATTTAATTCTATTATCATCACTGGGGGAAAAAAAGACAGCCATAAAGTTACGGACATGCAGGATTAAGGTTCAGAACACAACTTCAGCTACTTTAAAGACACATAAAAAAAATCTGAGTAAGTTTCCGACGATGATTCTGCACATTCAGAGTTTAAAACAAAAGACAAAAACAGAAGAGAGGAAAACATTCCTTGGGCGATTGTGAAACAGAGAGAGAGAGGGGGGGGGGGGAGAGAGAGAGAGAGAGAGAGA
>CM060310.1:37406801-37416801 GCA_030674185.1 Monoplex corrugatus
AGCAACTTTTACTATGTGCACCAGGCTGACATGTACGCACAATCGCACCCTCCCCCCCCCCCCCCCCCTCACACACACACACACACACACACACCACACACACACACACACACACACAATCTGACAATCTCTCTCTCAATCTCTCTCTCTCTCTCCTCTCTCTCTCTCTCTCACACACACACACACACACACACACACACACATACACACACCACTCACGACCTTGACGTCAACCTCAACATTTTTCTTGCATCAGGCATGCGCTTTTCTTTCCACGGCCGACCTGCCTGGCATGAAAGTCAGCAAACAAGTTCTCCCCCACAAAAACACTCCCCGAGATCACTATACCGCTGGGTTACACAGTAGTGTCATACAACGTAAAAAGCTTCTATGAGTTGTGCCAACACTGTCATGGCATTTTCCCTATTGTATACACAACAAACTCAGATGCTTCGCAGGGCAGATTCGGGGTCAGTTACGATATCTTCGCCAAAGAGAGCTTGCCTAGCTAGAATGCGTCATGGACGTCCTCCCGTAGGGATGCCGGGGGCTCTTTCAGTATAAACAGTATCCCCACCTTCTAGAAATTCTGTGCTAGAAATGTTCTTTTCTATCACTCTCTTTGTTTTTCCTTTGCTCCTTTACTTTTTGTCATCTCCTTGTATCATTTTCTACCTTGCTGGCCCATTCACCAGTACATTTCCTATAGTCTTCCACGCTTTTCTCATAGGATTGATAACTGGGCACATATACTAACTGCATTTTTTATTCTAAGGAAATGTGATGTGCAGAAGCAATTACAGGTAATTTAGGCCAGTTTTATACGCTTTAGTGTATTTATTTATGTTTACAGATTTGTATTCAGGTTTGGTTTTTTTAACCACCTTCCCCCGCCTCGCTCATGAATTGGACGGAGTGATCAACGTCAGGAGAATATCCACAGATTATGTGCGCAAATAAACATATGT
Organism: Monoplex corrugatus; assembly: GCA_030674185.1. NCBI lineage: Eukaryota > Metazoa > Mollusca > Gastropoda > Littorinimorpha > Ranellidae > Monoplex > Monoplex corrugatus. The sequence continues at coordinate 37,407,770 of CM060310.1, forward strand.
GTAGCCTAATTTGCTTTTCCACTTTTTCCCAGATACAAAGGTGCTGAGATGTCTACAGCCCCGATATTACTCTGCACAGTCCGCTGGTCTTTAAATTAAACAAAAATGATAATGATAATGCTGTGAACGGTGCAGTAGATTCCTGCTCATTGTGACAGCAGCGAAAACGAGAACATAATCTTTCTGGCGAAGACAAAAAGCAGACCAAATAACAATAAATCCCATATTCTTCAGAAGGCAAAAAATCATGTGAAGTAGATAGAAAGCAGACCAAATGACAATAAATCTCATATTATTCCTCAGAAAAGCAAAACATCATGACGAAGTAGACAGAAAGCAGACCACATAACAATAAAATCCACATTCTTCACAAACGCAAAAAAAATCATGATGAATGAATGTCTGACATTAACCTGACAACAGAAACGATCCGAACCATTGCCTTGGGCGGCAGCAATAATCCACAACCTTTCGCCAGCAGACGTTTCAACCTAGCGTCCCTAGTAACCCTTTGACTCCTGTGTCCTATCTACAAACTACAAAAACTTAATCCTTTGACTCCCTCACCCCATCCACCAGCTTCCTGCAGAAAGTTGGTGGATAGGGTGAGAGAATCAAAGGGTTAAATTTTTGCTTTACTAGCATGGCTAGCAATGCAGGATGCTGGTGGACAGGGTGCGGGAGTCAAAGAGTTAAATATCTGGGAACGGTCATCTCACCAGACGGCAGATGCACATCAGAAATAACCAGTAGAATCGGCCAAGCTAAAACAGCGTTCAAGAAGATGAAAAGCGTTCGTTCTTACCAACAAATGCCTATCAATTAACATCAGGAAGAGAGTTCTTTAGTGTTAAATAGAACCGATACCGCTGTACGGTTGTGAGGCGTGGGCAGTCAACACGCAGAATCAGAACAAGATTGTCGCAACTGAAATGTGGTTTCTAAGAAGAATGTTGAGAGTTCCATGGACAGCAAAGAAAACAAATGAGACAGTCCTGGAGGCGGCAGACACAAGAAGATCATTAAGAAAAAAGATTAGGAAAAGATAGGCAACATTTATAGGACATTTTATGAGTAAAGAGAAATTAGAGCACCTGGTCACAACAGGAAAGCCGGAGGGAAAGAGAACACCGGGTAGACCCAGAGAGAATATACTGGATGGACTTGCAGTGTGGCTGAGGACAGAGAGGGTGAGAGATGTACCGGCAGCGACAAGGATAGATTCGTATGGAGAGCCATGATCGCCAAGGCCATGCGGCAGGGCACATGACGATGATGATGATTCCGAATTGGTGCTGTCTTTTTCAAATAAATGGTGGTGCCAGCTTTCAGAGCACGTTCTGCAGCTCTGCCCAGCATTGTCCAGGAATGAAAAAGTTGAGTAGTGGTCTAATGGGACAACAATGGAAGAAAAGTCTTGGAGCAACAGACAACGCCTTAAAAACCACGGCATCTCTAATCCTGACCATCGGACCGATTATCTGAGACATGACTATGCTCGAATGAAAAAAACAAAAAAACACCAACAACAACAACAACAAAACTAAAACCGAAAGTGACCAGAGTGCTTAGGAAAACAAAGTGGTCAAGTCATACTGTTGAAATGTAGATTATAACCATCGTTCAGACTAATGATTCGACCAACCATTTATCTGAGACATGGCCATGCTCGAAAGCAGAGGAAGCAGAAGAAATAGCACTGTCATCATTGACAAACGACAGCAGCCAATAGGAATATCGACAACAGACCTCTGGAATTCCCAATGTTTCCTCACTCTCCAGCCCTGGCTCGCTGTACCATCACCTCTTCTTTCCCTCAACACCCCCCGCCCCTTCTTTCTCCTCCTGGGATCACAGTATGCAAACATCACAGGTCCTAAACAGACAGGTAGATGATGCGATCTGCCAGCCCGAGTGACTGACGAGGTCAGCACCAAGGAGTGAGTTGTGTTAATGTGCCAAGCACACAGCTCTGTCAGTAGTTTTATAAGAGAGAGAGAGAGAGAGAGTGTGTGTGTGTGTGTGTGTGTGTGTGTGTGTGTGTGTGTGTGTGTGTGTGTGTGTGTGTGTGTGTGTGTGTGTGTGTGTGTGTGTGTGTGTGTGTGTGTGTGGTTTACGAAGCAATACTTTTGCGCTCAGAAAAGCCACAATCACACACGCATCAGTGAAACATGCACTGGCGTTTAGAAGTGCCATGGAGGAGGCACAAGTGCTGGTATTATTCACAAAGCTAATCTTTCACAGTTCGGCTGCTTTAAAAAGCGCAAGACCAAACTGAAAATAATCATTATCTTTTTAAAGCCAATAAACGTTTTATGAATAACAATCAATTCATTTTCTGTAAAACACACAAATACAATCTACAAGAAGGCAATGTGAATACAGTTCGAAAAGAAACAACAGAAAAAAAAGAAGAAAGTCTTGAGAACATTCTGCAACTTTATGTTATATAATTGTTTATAACTCGGGTGGGGACGGGGGCGAGGGAGGGGCAGAGGAGCTATGAAACACTAAGCCGACACTACCATAATGATGGAAACATTAAGATGGTCAGCAAACAGGCCAGTTCTTCATGTTGTGGGCTGGGATCGAACTCAAAACATCACATCTTGAGTCCAGGGCTCTATTAAGCCTTTGACTCCCGCAACTTGTCCACCAGCATCCTGCATTGCCAACCATGCCAGCAAAGCAAAAATTTAACCCTATGATTCCCTCATCCTGTCCACCTGTTTCCTGCAGGGAATCATAAAGTTAAGTTTTTACAGTTGGTGGACAGGGTGCGGGAGTCAGAGAGTTAAAAGAACCAACCAGCCCGCAATTTTTCATGGGCAATCCCCAAGGCCCAATCACGTTGATTTTTTTTAATGAAGTCATTACCGGTGATGCCGAAAAACAAGACGTTTGTTGGACCTAACGTGACAAGACGTCTCGCAATTCTGGGCTCTGACTGGCTTAGCAGCTGCCAGTCTAGCCAGTCAATGACTGGTTAATTGGCTGTCTTATGAAAAAACGCTGTACGTGTGCCAAAACCCACCGCAGATTAACTAGCTTTACAGGAGGCAAGTCGACTTTTCACATGTGAAAAAACGTTTTCAGGCAAGAAGAATTTACCCTCTAGACACAAGTACATCACTGTTGGCTTACCAGGTCAAAGCGATAAAACTGTCTCACTGTTGGCTTACCAAGTCAAAAGCGATAAACTGTCTCACTGTTGGCTTACCAAGTCAAAAGCGATAAACTGTCTCACTGTTGGCTTACCAGGTCAGAAGCGATAAACTGTCTCACTGTTGGCTTACCAGGTCAAAAGCGATAAACTGTCTCACTGTTGGCTTACCAAGTCAAAAGCTAGTCGAATAAACTGTCTCACTGTTGGCTTACCAGGTCAGAAGCGATAAACTGTCTCACTGTTGGCTTACCAAGTCAAAAGCGATAAACTGTCTCACTGTTGGCTTACCAGGTCAGAAGCGATAAACTGTCTCACTGTTGGCTTACCAGGTCAAAAGCGATAAACTGTCTCACTGTTGGCTTACCAAGTCAAAAGCGATAAACTGTCTCACTGTTGGCTTACCAGGTCAGAAGCGATAAACTGTCTCACTGTTGGCTTACCAAGTCAAAAGCGATAAACTGTCTCACTGTTGGCTTACCAGGTCAGAAGCGATAAACTGTCTCACTGTTGGCTTACCAAGTCAAAAGCGATAAACTGTCTCACTGTTGGCTTACCAAGTCAAAAGCGATAAACTGTCTCACTGCTGGCTTACCATTCTATTCTGTTCTTATTGTTGCTTAAAGCCTAGCTGACTGCGTACAGCCATATCAGGTCTATAAACTTTTCAAAACATACACAATACTTCAACAGGACAAAAAAGGAAAAGAAAAAAAAAGTACACACATCAATGCATTCGCGCACATAATCTAAGGAAATGCCCCTGGCGTTGATCACTCCGTCTAATTTATTACACAGGGGATTTAAAAAGCATCCCCGAATACAAATTTAAACACAACTACGGACACTAAAACATATATAAAAACGGGCCTACATTACCCTGAATTGCTTCCACATATATCATTTCCCTAGAGCTGAAAATGCACTTAAATACATGTACCCAATTATCAATTCTAAGAGAAAGTATGCAAGACTTTATCGAACACATACAGGTGAATGGACCAGCAAGGCAGAAAATGATAGGAAGAAATGACAGAAATCAAAGGAACAAGGCGGAAACTGCCCAAAATCTAAAATTACAGTAACGACACATTTAATGTATCATAACTGCAATTACCAGGTGAACATCTGAATCTGAAAAAAAACATATTGACTTATCCCCTGCAAAACCTTTTCTCCAGTACTGATCAGTGGGTTTTAGCCCAGCTGTTTGCTACGAACACTGGTGTGAAGGTGGTGAGGTAGGGTAACAGCGGCCTGTCATGAAGGGGCATTCCACGGTACAGGTAGACACAAACCACGTGGTGGCCAGCTTTGGTCAGTATTCCCCCCTCCCCCTGAGCATATACTACCCGAGAAATTGAAACTTTCTCTGATGCTATTCTGTTACTCCTGCACTATTCTGTACCTCCTGCTTTTCGTCTATTCCTCTCTCTTCTTTCCTCTGTTTCTCTATCTTGCCCCCGCCCCCCATCCCCATCTCCTTCTTTCTCTCTCTCTAACAAAAAGGATGTGTGTTTTTCGATTTAATGTCATATCACAACTCTTCAGCGATTTTATTTATTTACTTACTTATTTATTGATTGATTTATTTATCTATTTATCTACTTATTTATTTTATCTGTTTATTTGTTTATCTAAATATTTATTTTTGGATAAAATATTTTACCGATTTAGATTCCAGAAGTGCATCATTGTTGAACTGGAATATAGGGCATATGACTAAAGTGTGATTGTAAGATCATGATGTGCTGTGTCACTGTTCGTATAATTTCTCTTTCTTTCTTCTTTCTTTGTCTTCATGTTCTACCTAATATTACGTGATTTTCAACAAAAGACGTAACAGTGTGGCATATCCGACTGCCGATGTTTCAGACCTTGCAAAGAGAAGTGGACAAAGGTCATGAGAAATACTAACTGCAGTGGGTTAGGGAAAGGAAGGGGTGATGGACTGACATATAAAGAGATAACAGTAGGCTCAAGCCAGACAGTGGTCAGACTTTCAGTGCGTCAATACCATCTTTACATTAACCACGTCGGCAGACCTGTCCGTCAAATGAGGTAGGTATATATGCTGGCTCACTGACTTCGCAGAGGAAGACTGCGGTGGCCTTGTAAAGGTAGAACGAAGACCGAAGATTATCCGTTGTACTAAATGAGAGCAGTCTGAAAACAAAACAAGAAAAGGAACATGGAAAAATTTCAGAATTACCTGCAAAATTGGTGTGTATCTCAAGAAAGAATAAAGAATGCAATAACCAATCTGGTCAGAAACCCTCATTTTTTTTAAATAAAAGAGAATATACGTGAAAGAGAGGGAGCCAGAAAAGACAGACCAATGCGTGAGAATAACATTATATGCTCACGACAAGCCGTGGCCAATATCTAGTGGTCAAAAACGTATGATCAGTCGCAGAAGTCCCCCTACAGCCAACACCAAGCACAGCAGTGTTCACGCTGGTTCACAGACAGTGACATCAGCATAGCGGTATTATACTGGTTCACAGACACCGACATCAGCATAGCGGTATTATACTGGTTCACAGACAGTGACATCAGCACAGCGGTATTATACTGGTTCACAGACACCGACATCAGCATAGCGGTATTATACTGGTTCACAGACAGTGACATCAGCATAGCGGTATTATACTGGTTCACGGACAGCGACATCAGCATAGCGGTATTATACTGATTCACAGACACCGACATCAGCACAGCGGTATTATACTGGTTCACGGACAGCGACATCAGCATAGCAGTATTATACTGGTTCACAGACACCGACTTCACCACAGTGGTATTATGCTGGTTCATGGACAGCGACATCAGCACAGCCGTATTACGCTGGTTCACGGACAGCGACATCAGCACAGCGGTATTATACTGGTTCACAGACACCGACATCACCACAGCAGTATTATGCTGGTTCACGGACAGCGACATCAGCACAGCGGTATTATACTGGTTTACAGACACCGACATCACCACAGCGGTATTATGCTGGTTCACGGACAGCGACATCAGCACAGCGGTATTGTACTGGTTCATGGACAGCGACATCAGCACAGCGGTATTATACTGGTTCACAGACAGCGACATCAGCACAGCGGTATTATGCTGGTTCATGGACAGCGACATCAGCACAGCAGTATTATACTGGTTCACGGACAGCGACATCAGCAGAGCGGTATTATACTGGTTCACGGACAGCGACATCAGCACAGCTGTATTATGCTGGTTCACGGACAGCGACATCACCACAGCGGTATTATGCTGGTTCACGGACAGCGACATCACCACAGCAGTATTATGCTGGTTCACGGACAGCGACATCAGCACAGCTGTATTATGCTGGTTCACGGACAGCGACATCAGCACAGCGGTATTATGCTGGTTCATGGACAGCAACATCAGCACAGGGTATTATGCTGGTTCACGGACAACAACATCAGCACAGCGGTATTATGCTGGTTCACGGACAGCGACATCAAAACAACATATATCTGTTTACCTACTGGAGCTGCCACGAGATCAAATGAAGATCACATCATACAAAATACTACATGACAGAGGATGATGGACTGGGTAAGAAAAATGAGCGAGCACGTGAAGAAAGCGTGGAAAAACACGAAACATGAAAAACACTTCAGTACTCCAAGACAGTAGCATTCGGTTCACTGGTCCACATTTACCGCAAAGCCTTACTACTCTACACTGGGAGGGGGGGAGGGAGAGAGAGAGAGACAGACAGACAGACAGAGACAGAGAGAGAGACAACCAGACAGAGACAGACAGACAGACAGAGACAGAGAGACAGACAGAGAACACACACACACAGAGACACAGACAGACAGGGACAGCTCAGACAGAGAGAGGAGGGGGAGCACAAGTCATATGACTGCCAGGCTTTGGTCAGTAAACACGTATCTATGCCACATTTGTCGTTTGTAAGTCAAACGTATGCTCAGTCGGTCCATGACAAGAAACAACGGAGAAACGTATCACTCTCAAGATACTGAGATACAACAGAATATGTACCCAGTGCATATGTCATTTACATAATTAGACCCTGCAGAAGCCAGAGTTGGCATACAGGCAGAGCTCCCATCCTCCAGCTAGAGAAAATCGCTCGGGTGACCTCTAATCCATCCAGATGTGAATAGAAATCTGACCCTCTTAGAGCTGTGGTAGCAAAAGCAGCGAGAAAGGAGAAGCAGGGCCTGCCCCAAAGAAGCCGACCCGAGAGTACTGACTGAGATCTCCACAGTCTAAACCCTCTCTGACTTTGGGGTTATGGGACTCCTTTTACAGTTACTATCAGTTCATATGGTCTGCATACCTGTTGGTTTCTGTTGAACACTTAATACTGAGACCGGTATACAAAAACGTTTACATGTACCCGCTTAATTACACACACACACACACACACACACACACACACACACACACACACACACACACACACACACACACACACACAAATGCGCACGCACACAGCCCGCGTGGACACGCAACACACACACCACACACACACACACACACACACACACACACACACACACACAACAAAACGGATTTTGTACGCTTGACAGGAAATAAGAACACTGAGCGTAGTGCAAGAGAGATCTACTGTGATGTATGAGCATTCCCTTTGCTTTGTTTTCTGTGATACTGATTCCTCTCTCTCTCTCTCTCTCTCTCTCTCTCTCTCTCTCTCTCTCTCTCTCCTCTCTCTATCTCTATCTCTCTCTCCCCTCCCCCCCATGCACACACATACACTGGTACATCTCACACACACACACACACCACACACACACACACACACACACACACACACAACACACACACCACATACGAGAGTAATGCAAGCTTCATGAAATAGAACAGATCTCTAGTATTATTACAAAAGTAATCATTTTGTACGCTCTCTCTCTCTCTCTCTCTCTCTCTCGTCCAAAGTGAATCACACACACACACATACACACGCGCGCGCGCGCGCGCGCACACACATACACACACACACATACACACACAGAGCAGACCAGACCAGACCAATACAAGTTTCATTAACTAGAACAGATCTCCAGTATTATTACATAAGTAATCATTTAGTATGGGACATCTCTATCTCTCTCGTCAAAAGTGAAACACACACACACACACACACACACACACACACACACACACACACACACACTCACACACACACACACACACACACACACACACACACACACACACACACACACACACAATACACACACACCAAACCAGACCAATACAAATTTCATTAACTAGAACAGATCTCCAGTATTATTACATAAGCAATCATTTAGTATGGAACATCTCTATCTCTCTCGTCAAAAGTGAAAACACACACACACACACACACACACACACACACACACACACACACACACACACACACACACACCACACACACACACCAGACCAGACCAATACAAGTTTCATTCACTAGAACAGATCTCCAGTATTATTACATAAGTAATCATTTAGTATGGAACATCTCTATCTCTCTCGTCAAAAGTGAAACACACAACACACACACACACACACAGAGTCTTTTAGTCATGGCAACGCAATCACAGGTCTTCCAAACAGAAGCGATCTTTTGGCTTGGCTTGGCTTGGCTCCTCCTTGCTTTGTGTTGCACTGCTTTGCACACAACTATCGGTGTCTCCCTTGTGTCTTAAACTTGTTTTTCTCTTGTTCAGAAAGGATATAGCGCTAACACATGCCAAACTACAGTACGTTTGTGTGTGTATGTGTGTGTGTGTGTGTGTGTGTGTGTGTGTGTGTGTTGTGTGTGTGTGAGTGTGCGTGTGTTTTGTGTGTCTGTGTGTGG
>CM060310.1:37421801-37424301 GCA_030674185.1 Monoplex corrugatus
TTCAAACAGAAAATAAATTTAAGGAGCGGGGATAGTGATAAGATTAATGCACTGGGGGAGGAAATGCACGAGTGAGAGAAAGGGAGTGGGGAAGTGAAGGGGGAATGTGTTGCGCGTGTGTGTGTGCGTGTGTGTGTGCGTGTGTCTGTGTGTCTGTGAGAGAGACAGAGAGAGACAGGGACAGAGGCAGTGAGGGACAGGCAGACAGAGATAGAGAGAGAGACATACAGAGTGAGAGAGGAGGAAATTTCAGATGGTTTATTCATAAAGGCCACAGCCCCTTAGAAGGAGGATGCACATAATTATGCATTCTCACAATCATATAAACATTAACTAGTCAATAACCATATTTCTAATTTGAAATATTTTGTACAAGTGCATAACAAATAAGCGAAAAGAACATAAGATACAAACATTCTATTCATATTCGAGTCTTGCGTCTGTTGGGTAGAATTAATTCTATAAAAGACTCAAGAAATTGATGTCTCTCTAAATTTACGCGCTTTGTATAGAAATAAAGCTAAATTTCGAACAACTTTAGTGGAAGTTGATGACATCAATACAGTAAATTTAAATAAGGTAGGTTCTCTATAATATTCTGAGCGTATGTATTTCTCACGAATAGAATGGAGTGCTGGACAACATAGTACAAAATGTATTTCATCTTCTTTTGATATTTTGCACAATGGACATAATAAATCACTATCACTATGTACTCTCTATCTAAAATAATGAACAGAGAGAGAGAGAGACCTACACAGAGAGACAGAGAGACAGAGAGACGAGAGAGAACAAATTCAATAAGCAATGTATATGTTTTTTTTAAATCCAGCGTTTATCTAATGAAGGCCTACATTTACGCCTTAATCATACATGCATCATCATCTTGTACAATGCCGCGTGGCATTGGCGATCATGGTCCTCCAGACGAATCTATCTTTTGTCGCTGCAAGTACATCTCCTACCCTTTTTATCCCCAACCACTCTGCAAAACTAATATTTTCTCCCTATGTCTACTTGGTGTTCTTTTTCCCTCTAGCTTTTGTGACTGGGTACTCAAAATTTCTCTTGCCTCATTAAATGTCCTTAAACGCAGCTTGTCTTTTCCTAATCTTCTTCATTGATGTCCTTTTTTATTTTTGTATTTTCCTAATCTTCTTTATCAATGTCCTTTTTATGTTTCATTCTCTCAAGACTGTCTCGTTTGTTTCTTTGCTGTCCATGGAACCAGGTGCTCAAATCTCTCTTGCTCAATGAAATGTCCTATAAATGTTTCTTGTCTGTTCCTATCGTCTTCATAAATGGTTTGTTTGTTTCTTTCTTTCTTTCTTTGTTTCTCTGTTTGTGTGTTTGCTTCTTCCAAGAATGTCTCGCTTGTTTGTTCGTTCGTTCGTTTGTTTGTTTGTGGTTTTTTCGTTATGTTTTAATTTTGTTTTGTTTTTCATGTCCATGGGACTCTTAACATTCTTTTCTTCTTAGAAACCACATTTCAGCTGCTTCAATCTTGTTCTGGCTTGGCTTGTTAATTGTCAAGGCTTCACATCCGTACAACAATATTGGTTCTATGTAAGACCGGAGAACTCTCTTCTTGATGTCAAGTGCTAGGCATTTGTTTGTAAGAACGCTTTTCATTTTCTTGAATGCTGTTTCAATCTAACCAATTCTGCTGGATATTTTTGATGTGCATCTGCCGTCTGGTGAGATGACTGTTCCCAGATATCTAAACTTATCGACTTGTCTCAGTGTTGTGCCATTTGCTGTTATTTTACATGACGGGATTTCTTATTCTTTACTAATTACTACGACTTCAGTCTTCTTACTATTTAGCCCCAGCCCGTCATTTCTGCTATTTCTGTTTCTATTATATTCACAAGTTTTTTGTAGGTCTTTTTCATTTTCTTCAATCAGAACGGTGTAATCTGCATAAGGAAGATTCTTTATCACTTTTCCTCCAACCTTTATCCCAGGGCATTCTTCTAGTGAACAGATACGCTAAATTTTGCACGAGTTGATTTATCTGTTTTTATGAACCCAAGATTTAGTTTGATATTTTTGGTTTGGTATTTTTCTCATCAATTTCAGCTTAAATGTTCCTGGTAAAGTTTTCGCTACCAGTAAAGAATTTCTAAATCTCTTATTTACCAGGATATACTCAATGTGATTTCTTGTGGTGTCTCCTGGATTTATCCATGTCCATTTTCTTCTATTAGGTTGCTTAAAGCAAGTGTTTTCTGTTATGAATTCATTCTGTTTCTCTCTCCTTTCATTTCACAAGCCAAGACCAAGTGGTCCAACTAGCATAAGAAAATAGCAAAGTCGTTAATTTTACTGGTCAGCATAAAGAAAGAGGTCAAGTTCATGACGTTCAAAATGTACACATAAGCATCTGAGTGGTTTGCTCGTACTTACTGACCAACACTGCAGGTGATTGCCTTTTTCCAGATCCGGCTGACGACAGAATTGTATTCTCATTACTATTGTAAACACAGAACACACTCCG
>CM060310.1:37426801-37456801 GCA_030674185.1 Monoplex corrugatus
ATGAGGATTTTTACTTTTCCTTTCCACTTGGGACAAAGGGCCCAGAGGCAGATGGCCGAGCTACCTTTGTTAAGGGCGATGGGAAAACGTTCTTTTCAAAGGAGACAGAAACGTTCTTTAAAGAAAAAGTGGAAACTTTCATTTCACGAAGTCATGTACGTTCTTTTAACCTTTGACTCCCACACCCTGTCTACCAGCATGCTGCATCGTCACTCATGCCCGCAAAGCAAAATCTTAACCATTTGATTCCCTCACCCTATCCACCAGCTTCCTGCAGGAAGCTGGTGGATAGGGTGAGGGAATCAAATGGTTAAAATTTTGCAGTTGGTTGAGTAAGTACGGGAGTCAAAGGGTTAACGGAGACGTGACATTTTCTTTTATGGGATACGTGATTTTCTTTTCAAAGGAGACGGAAAATTTTATATCAAAATTGTGGAAAATTATCCTTAAATAAGGCAGAAATATTCTTTTAAGAGAGACGGGAAAATTGGAGGTTACTGATATGTTTGCTTGTTTGAATGTTAGTTCGTTCATTCGTTTTAAGAATAAATGGACATGTTCTTATCAATGAACATAGAGAAGTTCTATTAAGGAAGATGGAAGATAATTTCTAATGGTGACGGAAAAAAAATGTTTTGACATGAAAAATAATCTGTTATGAAGATGAGCAAACTTCCAAGAGAGACTGAAACATTCTGTTCAATGAAGATGGAAAAGTTCACCAAGTTGAAATCACAGCATTCTTTATGAAGGAGACTCAAAACTTTCTTTAAACCAGACCAAAACAGCTGCAACCAAGTTCCCTTGACATCATTATTAACAACCAAATAAGCACAAACTCACACTCACATCAAACACTCTATTACCCCCACAAATACCTTTGATCTGACAAAAAACAAACACGGTATTCTCTCCATTACGACTCAATGGGTATTATGACCACCCGACATCTACATCAAAGGCTCTTCTAACCTTTACGAAACCCTTTGCCCACGTAAACACAAGCAGCCCTTTTTCTCTCCATTACCGCTGGAACAAGCATAACCACAAACATCAAAGACAGTAGCCCGGTTAGACAAGTCTGCCCATACAACAAAGACTGTACGCATTGTTGTATTCCATCGTCAGCCAAAACGCCCCAGAAACAGAAAACAAAACAAAAAAATTATTTACACGAGTAATGCACGCCCTAAGAAATCGTTTGAGTAATGCACGCCCCAGACACCAAGGAATCGTTTACACGAGTAATGTACACCTTGGAAACCAAGAAGTCGTTTATTAGTGTGATGTACGCCCAAGAAACCAAGAAATCGTTTACAAGAGTAACGTTCACAATCTCAGCTGAAAAGAAATAATACTGAGAAACAGAGAGAGAGAGAAGAGAGAGAGAGTCAGAGACACACAGAGAGACACAGACAAACGATAGACACAGACAACAGACAGACAGACAGGGCTTCTTGTCTACCTTGATTTGATTAACTGCTGTCTAGCCGACTTCTTCAGGCAATTTCGGGAGTGTAACACACAAAAACCAGTTCCACCCTTGTCAATATGCTGCATCTCCGCTGTACGACACACTAAGAAACATGCAACACTCAGCTGATGACACGATTAACTACACCACTAACTCCTGAGACAGATATAACAGAAAAAAAAAGTATTAATCAACGCCAATCTGTTCATGGAGATCAATGGAAAGTTACCCAAAACATTGTGAACGCAATGATGGATGGATGGGATGTAAGTTAGCAGTAAGGTTCGATTCTCTCTGACTCGATACTGACTCTGAATTTTGAGTTTGTTCAAGATGGATTGATCACATTTAGTTAATTCCGTATATGCTATCCATCCATTACATTAAGCCAGAACAAATTGAGGCAGCCGAGATAGTTCCATGGACAGCAAAGAAAACAAACGAGACAGTCTCGATGGAGGCAGACACAAGTAGATGATTGATAAGAAAGATAAGGAAAAGACAATAAACATTAATACGCCATTTTACAAGTAAAGGGGAATTACAGCACCTGGTCACAACAGGAAAGCTGGAGGGAAAGAGAACACTAGGTAGACCCAGGGAGAATAGTGGACGGACTTGCAGGGTGGCTGAGGACAGAGAGGGTGGAAGATGTGCTTGTAGCGACAAAGGACAGATTGATCTATATGAAGGGCCACGATCGCCAACGCCACGCGGCAGGGCACATGATGATGATGATGATCCACCCAATCCACCAGTCTCCTTGGGCCTGCTCAGAACCCTATGTGCTGGCAATGTCTTCAAATAGAAGCAAGCGGAGATGATGGAAGGTCGGTGAGCTATGACATACTAAATTGACACCAACAAAATGACTGGAGCGTTACGGTGGGCAGTGAAAGGCCAATTTTTATCTTGCGGGCTGGGATTGAACTCGAGATATCGACTGTATCAAATGAATTGCATAAGCCGCTGTGTCTCGTTTCGCGAGGCACTTCACAACGACGACCACCGGCAAAAATTTTGCGTGGATAAGTCAGGCAGTCTCTCTGCCACTGGTACATCTAAGTTGCTGTTATCATGGAGTCATGGCCCCGCTACGCTTCATTCCACCCTACTTCATACGAGTGTAAAATAAGCGTGATTACACTATCAACTATAGTGTGAGCAGCTACAACGACCCGGTCAGTGTTCTCTGCTACCCTCATCAGTCACACACCATGACCCACACGCTTTATTGACTGCTGCTTTTTGTTGCTGTTGTTTTGCTGATGTTTTTCTTCCTGCTGCTGGTGTTAATGTTATTGCTGTTCGTGCTGGTGTTGATGCTGTTGCTGCTGTTTTCACTGTTGCGGCTATAACTATTGTTTTTTTACGGTTGCTGTTGTTGTTGCTGCTGTTGTCGCAGAGTCGTGTTTGTTGTTGTTGTTGATGCTATTGTTGCTGTTGCTATTCATATTCTTGTTTCTGTTAACGCTGCTGTTGTTATGTTGATGTTAATGTTGCTGCTGCTGTTACTGCTTCTGCTGCTGATGCTTGTTTCTGCAGGTTTTTTGTCTCCTTACAATGTACAAGTTGGAGCTTCATAATTATGCTGTCGTAAGGTCGTTATATAACCATTATTCCCTGACATTTAATGGTAAATGCAAACATCGCAAACACACACACACACACGCGCACACACACACACACGCGCGCGCACACACACCACACACACACAACACATACAATACATACATACACACATACACCATCCTCTTACCTGTCTTAATATCAGTATAATGGAAATTACCAGCTCAGATAATCCTAATTCAATTGTGTTGTAAACATTCAAACACGGAATTTAACAAATTCAGTGTTTTATCGAACCAAACTGAGCCTCTATTACGTTGTTTCCCTTAAAAAATGTAAATATTGATAAAATTACAATTAGTGCCAACAAAGAATCAAAACAATAATCACAAACATTACGTACGTATTCTGATTACAGTTCGTCACGTTTCACATGTTCATTCCAGTTTTCAGCATCCCCAAACCTGTAATAGTATCTCACTTGAACCAGCTGAACCCTTTTTCCTTTGTGAAAATAAATCATTGTCTCGAATGATAAATAATCTGGAAAGGATTGATGATCACCGCATTTCGGAGAAGGCACGCTGCGTGCGTAAAGAACTGCACCATTAGTCACACGCTATGATCTGCAGCGTTTTCCACTGCCCTTATTGTATGTAGGAAAGGCAGGTTGGCGGAGACGTACTATTCTCGTTTTCCAACCTCACTGTGCGAGTTTCCACCAGCGCGAATCTCGCTCGAACTACACTGCGAATGGCTATCTGAATTTTTTTCATGGTTGGAAAGGTAAAGCAGCGACGGTGATTTTATTTCTACGAGCGCACGTCCCAAATGAAGAAGTCAGTTCCAAATAGTAATCCTTAAATCACTAAATTATGTTACTTTACGTATCCCAAAACTTTACAAAACACAAGACACAAGACACTTTACTGTCAAGTTCAGGGAACAGGACTTTTGTTTGGTAACATCATGTTCCCTCTATCCACACTCACTTTAGGCTCACGCACATGCCCATCCGTGTCATAAGAACTCCTCCGCGCGCGCGCGCGCGCGCACACACACACACACACACACACACACACACACACACACACACACACACAGAGCACCACACACACACACACAGAGCCACCCACACACACACACATCCTCGCAATCCCCACCAAAAGACGCCCTTTAAAATCGATAAAACAAAATCACACACACACACACACACACACACACACACACACACACACACAGGGCTGGCGGAGTCACCGATATAATGACAGGTTGTTGTATGTTATGTAAATCCAGCTGAGTTCAACAGGCCAATGGGAAGGGGATAAAAAGTATTCCTGAAGCGGTTTGTGCGGGTCTCCAGAGCTCTGAGCCTCCTCCTGGAGGGCAGGTTCTGGTATAGTTTGTTGGCTGTGTGGATGCCATCAGCAACGATCCGCTTCATCTGTGCCACAGCTCTTTTATTGAAGATTTCGTGCAACGAAGACAGCGCACAGTCCTGGTGATCCGCTCCGCCATACGGTTGAGACGTCGTCTTTTGTCGTGGGTGATCCCGCTATACCAGGTGTACTGTGGGAACGTTAACACGCTTTCAATGACAGAACGAGAAAAAGGTGTTAAACTTTCCGCCACGCGTCAATTTTTCTAAGTTGCCGCAGGAAAAAAATTCTCTGAGCCCTTTTGATGATGGAGACAACGTCTGTTTCCAAGCATAGAGTGGAGGAGATGAACATCCCTTGGAACTTGAACTTGTCGAAGGACTCAAATCATTGATCTTTTGATCGTCAGTGATCGTAAGGCATCCTTCCTTCTCCAAAAATCCAAATCATCTCTGGTTTTGTAGTGTTTAAGTCTAAGCTGTTCTTGTCATACCATTTGACAAGACCCATGACCTCTTGCCTGCAAGCAGTCTCATCAGGTCCATCTGTGAGACCTGTCACGGACGTGTCATCAGCAAAGCTGATGAACTGCACAGACTAGAGTGGGAAACACAGTCATTTGTAAAGAGAGTGTACAGAAGTGGAGGCAGCACACATCCTTGTGGAGCGCCTGTGTTCAGCACCAGAACTGGGGACTGTCTGGGGGCGGTCAAACAAACAGTCAGAAGATAGTGACAATGGAATTGGGAGACGTTTAAGCTTGTTTAACGATTTCTGGGGGACTGCAGTGTTGAGGAACTACTGAAGTCAAGGAAAAAGAGATGGGTATAGGACTTTGGAGTTTTCAGATGTTGAAGGATGAAACAGAGAAGCATGGACACTGCATCATCCACAGATCTGCTCTCTCGTTAGGTAAACTGAAGGCAGTCTAGTTTGTGGTTTATGACAGACTTTAGGTGCATGAGGACTAGTCATTCTAGCACCTTCATCACCACTGAAGTGAATGCGACAGGTAATTAGTCATTTAAAGTAGTCATCCTGAGCTTCTTGGGAACTGGGATTATGGCGGATGTATCAAAGCAAAAGGACACGTTGTCAGGTCCAGAAGCTTTGCGTGTGTTCTGGCGATCGAACAGTCTTCTGACTACTTGCTCTTCAACAACAAACGGCGGCGATTGTGGGGAGTCGTCTCTAGGGGAGGTAGTCACAGGTCTTATATTTTGCTGGTCACGTTAAGCTTCTCACCGAGCTTTGTGTCAATGTTTGGGGCTGCAGAGCTCCTCTTCCAGTAACCAGTGATCACATGTATGCCCTTCCAGACACAAATTTGCATCGCCAAAGAGGAACTGTCCCTCAAGTCTCTTCCGGTAGGTGGTCTTGGCTGCATGATTATCTCGTTAGGCATCATACTTGGCCTTGTTCATGACTTGGTCTCCGAACGCATAGGCTACATATCTTGCCTTCATCAGCTGTGAACCAGGGCTTGTTGTTGGAAAAGATCTTTATCTGAAAAGATGGGATGTAAATTTCTTCACACCAGTGGACTTACGAGGTCACCACGTCTGTGTACTCGTTCAATCAGAGCTTGAGTCAAGGAAAATCTGCCAGTTGGTGCATTTGTGACAACCTCAAAAAGCCTCAACAGAGTCAAGGTCCTATCGCTTAATCAACAGATCTGACCTGGGTCTGACAAGTTTTCAGCTTAAACTTATACTTGTAGGCAGGGAACAAGAAGACCGCAGCACGGGGTCAGACAGGCCAAGTGGAGCACCGGCAATGGCATGGTACACACCACTGATCGTACAGTAGCAGCGGTCTAGCGTCTTTTCCTTTCATGTCAGGCACTTAACATGCTGCTTAATCTTTGCTATTTTCTTCGTCATAGAGACGTAGTTGAAATTGCCCTTCACTGTCAAGTGGAAGTCAGGATGGGAAGAGAAGATGAGGCTGGCGAGCAGGCTAGTAGCTCTGCTGGCACTGGCATCGGGGGGAATATAGGCCTACAAGCCCACAAACACAATTGACGGGAACTCTGTGGGTAGACAGTAAGGAGAGCATTTGATGACTAAAGTCTCTTAGATATAGGATACAGGAACGGGAAAGCGTCTTACTGTCCGTGCACCAACGATGATTATTATAAAAACAAATTCCTCAACCTATTTCTTTGTCGGACAGCTTGGGCAATCGATCAGCTCCGTGCAAAGTATATCCATCAAGCAAAACAGCGGCATCCGGAGTGTTTGTGTCAAACCAGGTTTCAGTGAAAGAAAATAATGAACATTCGCTGTAATTGCTCCAAGTACAGTAATTCATCAAGTTTCTTGTTCAGGGATCGGACATTAGACAGTAGGATGGATGGAAGGGGAGGACGGTTTGCTCTTTTTTGAAATCGTACGAGTACTCCACCACGCTTACCTCGCCTGCGCTTCACGCTTCATTGGTATGTCTGTCCAATTTGTTGCAAACATTTCCAATGGCGGAAATGCAGTCAGAAAAAAAATCGAAGTGAATGTTATGCTGCCTTGACCACTTACAGTTAACATACTTTAGATTGAAAAGAATGTCCCTGTGATATTTCAACACGCACACAGACGCTGATGATAAACAATAAAACAATCAACACACTAATCACCGTGTCGCCCTGAGCCGGCGCCATCTTGAATATACATAAGGACGCCACAGATGGCTTTGCCCCGAGGTTCCTCCATCTCTCCCGGTCTTCTGCCACTCTCTGGGAACTGCTGAAGTTCGGGCGTGTCCATTCTTGGATGTTGTCTGCCCATCTTCTTCTCCCTGGGCCTTTGCGTTGAAGAATGGTCTTTGCAAGGCCTGAGGACCTTGTGACTTCGATATGCGTCTTTTTACTTAACTATTTTTTTCTTAACTGTAGTCTTTACTTCGATTACACCGAGTAATCACCGTGTCGAGTTCATAATAAGTGATAACCGGCAGGGCCTGACATCACAAGGTAGATCAATCTGTATCTCTTTACTATAAAATACACCAATCAATCACTGTCCGAGATCACAACAAATGGCAGTATGGCACACCACGGAATGGATCAATCAATCAATCAATCAGTGTCTCCGGATAATTACAACCGTCTCCTGATGGCCACGACCCACCACTGATGTACTGGCGTCAATCTAGACTTTGTCCCCATCAGCCAAGCCTGCCATTATCTCTGCCACCAAGAGCTCTGCTTTACTCTTTTAGTCTGGACAGATTGAGACAGCGTGAGGAAAGGTGGTAAAAAGCCGTCGATAACAACGCTATAGTGGGGTCTGCGGCAAATATACTGTTGGCACGTACGAAAGTAACAGGAAGATACAGTTCCCCAAAACATATGGAAATGATGACCCTGTCAAGAAATTGCGGCTGTCTCAGCGATACAAGTGCAAGTCAATATTTATCCTTTGACAAGTGCAAGTCACTATTCATCTTTTGTGGACAGAACCAATTATATATTGTTACCCATGACAGGGTTGTATAGTTGTAAGCTGCTCTAGAAACAGGTTCTTCATGGGAATAGAACGGACTCCGTGCGCTTATATTTCATTACAGGCAATTATGATAGATATCAATCATTATCGATAACTAGATCTAAACTGATACAATCCAATGAACTAATCTACAGAAAGCTCTTACACTGTTGTTCGATTTATCAGTCTTAAAAAGAACACACACACACACACACACACACACACACACACACACACACACACACACACACACACACACACACACACACACACACAGCCACTACCACCACTAAAATAATAACAACAATGACAACAACAATGGTAATGATAAATAAACAAAGGCACAAATCAAATTACTTATTGACAATCCAATCTACCCCTTTTGATGCTCGTACGGTCACGTGTTAAAAACTTGTAAATCCTTAACATTTAGGATTTTCCTGCTAATATATAGAGTTTTCTAATACTTAACCAACCACACATGCAATTGCTGATGGAGTCCTCGTCCTGTTCTTTTATACGAATTTACGGGTAGGACAATGATAATGACGGGTCACACAATTTCTAATGTTGCTTTTGTTTCTGGAAAAAAAATCGAGCCATATCGCACTATACATAGTGCTAATAACGGTGTATTATGTATTATTTTCATCATGTTACGGATAGGCTGAGAAAATAATCAATCAAGTCCTTTCTTTCCAACCAAAGAGTCCACTATTTGCAATGTTGCTAGTGTTATCTTCGCCTTATCCTTTTTCGCCATGTTATAAACAGACTGTGAGAATGATAGGCCAAATAGTTTCTTCCTTAGACAAACATCCCACCATATTTGTGTTGCTAATGGCAGTCTCCACTTTGTACTTTTTTGTGACGTTATGGATGGATTGTAAGAGCGCTTTTCCCCCCGTTCGTTCTCGTAGTCTGCAAGTTACGTGTGCACTCCACTATACACGAGTTGGCTTTTAGATGACTGCCGGTTTGTTTGTTTATTTGTCTGTCTGTCTGTCTGTCTGTTTGTTTCATGGTTTTGTTTTCTCGCGGCACTGAGGCAGCTGAACTCCGTTTTCAAAGGTGTGCATTCTAGGTGTTTTCATTATTCCATAAGCCCACCGAACACTGACACGGATAACTGGGTCTTCAACATGCAAACGCGATGCTTCCTGTATGCATACACACGAGGGTGGTTCAGGCACTAACAGGCTGCACTATGCTGATCGGGAATATCGGAAAAATCCCCACCCTTCACTTACCAGGCGGTACCCAGCTGTGAGAGTAAAGTGCCACACAATTTCATCAGACAAACAGCCCACCACACATAGTGTTGTCAATAGTGTATCTGGCCTATGCTGTTCCAAGATGTAATATGAATGTACTATGAAGGTGATGGATCACACCCTTTCTATTTTCATCAAACAAATAGTTCCCTATACACAGTGCTGTTAAGTATGTCTTCCTATGTACTTTTACGTGATGATATGGACGGACTATGATATGACTCAGACATTACGTCACCCGTATCACTCAGCAATCTTTCAAAGGAAATAGCCCACTAGACAGTCATATTCATGTTAACGGTCTCTTCGTTCCATAATATTACCACATAGTATGCATTGATTATCATAGTGACTCGGTAAAGGTTGCTCAGTTTTGTTCTACTATACGTAGTTCACATATTACATGTATAGTGTTGTTTACGGCGTCTGTGCGACTGCGAGGGCTGATCCAAACATCTTGTCGTTTACTTCTCAAAAACGAAAATGAGAAGTCCGGCGTACGTGATTTTTCCATATTCCTTCAAGTACTCTCTTCCTCTCTCCACACAGACTTTCAGCCTTCTTAGCCAAGTGTCAAATGAACTTTGAGTCAACTTGAAACCTGCCAGCCATGGGGCTATGTAAGAACTGTGGGATGGGTGATGGAGAACTTGAACCGATGGCTCTTGCAGATAAGCAACAGTGATCTTGGCTTTATGGTCGTTTTCATGCAGAAGGAACGCTTTGCTGGTACCCATATTCGGACGCTGCCCACGGATGGACTGCACAACTCTGAGTTAAACATTTTCTACATAATATCTAGTATTAAGAGTAGACTTTTCAGGCAAAATATCGATGACGAAAATGGAGAACGTTTCTTCTGGCTTTAAAAACCAGTTCCCAGTACAAGTGGTCATTTATCATTAACTCCCACCCACGTTTGATAGGATCGTTATTCGAGATACCACTGAAAGTGACACACGTTTCATCCCCTGTTTGGGGTCTTCTGGCTCAAACGTTTAGAGCAATTGCTTAGAACTCTGATCCCTCTGGGTTTTCGTGTCTGTTTTTTGTTTTTTGTTTTGTTTTGTTTGTTTTTGTTTTGTTTCTTTGTTGTTTGTTTGTTTGTTTGTTTGTTTGTTTGTTTGTTTGGTTGGTTGGTTGGTTGGTTGGTTGGTTGGTTGGTTGGTTGGTTGGTTGGTTGGCTGGCTGGTTGGTTCCCGCTCCTCTTTCTAAAGATGACCATCCATCTGGCAGCCACTTTCCTCATTCCATGATCACCTGTGAGATCTGTTCAACTGTGCCACGTGAAAGACTATAAGTTTCTTTTATTTCACAATGAAATATGTGGACGCTCTTTAACTACTCTCTTCACAAGTTGAACAATTTGTTCGTTGCAGGCCTCACTTGTAGGTCCACATCGGTACTTATCCTGCTGGTTGTTCCTCGTCTGAAACTATCCATCCATCGGCAAACTGTCCTGAATGACACACTCTTGTCAAATACAACTGTCAAATCAGCATGAATTCTGATCGGACTGTCTCCATGCATAAGCCTTGTAAAGACACAGCATCTGAGCTGCTCCACGCTATGATTTTTTTTGTTTGTTTTTAGTTTTTTTGTTGTTTTTTTATGCAGAGGTGACCTAGAGAAGTACAAAATCTGGATTTTCTTGCGGGGAAACAAATACTCTTTTTCTCAGCCTTTTGCGATTGATCAAATACAACCTATCACATGCACACAGTCACTGTACATACATAAACACAACCACTGTACATACATAAACCCAGTCACTGTACATACATAAACACAGTCACTGTACATACATAAACACAGTCACTGTACATACATAAACAGTCACTGTACATACATAAACACTTTTAAAACAGTCACTGAACATACATAAACATGGTCACTGTACATACATAAACACAGTCACTGTACATACATAAACAGTCATTGAACATACATAAACACAGTCACTGTACATACATAAACACAACCACTGTACATACATAAACCCAGTCACTGTACATACATAAACACAGTCACTGTACATACATAAACACAGTCACTGTACATACATAAACAGTCACTGTACATACATAAACACTTTTAAAACAGTCACTGAACATACATAAACATGGTCACTGTACATACATAAACACAGTCACTGTACATACATAAACAGTCATTGAACATACATAAACACAGTCACTGTACATACATAAACAGTCACTTTACATACATAAACACAGTCACTGGACACACATAAACACAGTCATTGTACATACATAAATAGTCACTGTAAATACATAAACACAGTCACTGTACATACATAAACACAGCCACTGAACGTACATAAACCCTGTCACTGTACATACATGAACACAATCACTGTACATACATAAACACAGTCACTGTACATACATAAACACAGTCACTATACATACATAAACACTGTCACTGTACATACATAAACAGAGTCACTGTACATACATAAACACTGTACATACATAAACACAGTCACTGTACATACATAAACACAGTCACTGTACATACATAAACACAGTCACTGTACATACATAAACACTGTACATACGTAAACACAGTCACTGTACATACATAAACCCACTGTACATACATAAACACAGTCACTGTACATACATAAACTCAGTACTACGTACATACATAACAGTCACGTACATACATAAACACTGTACATACATAAACACAGTCACTGTACATACATAACACAGTCACTTTACATACATAAACACAGCACTGTACATACACAAACCTGTCACTGTACATACATAAACACGTCACTGTACATACATAACACAGTCACTTACATACATAAACACAGTCACTTACATACATAAACACAGCAACTGTAATACACAAACCTGTCACTGTACATACATAAACACAGTCACTGTACATACATAAACACAGTCACTTACATACATAAACACGTCACTTTACATACATAACACAGCACTGTACTACATAAACCAGTCACTGTACATACATAAACACTGTACATACATAAACCAGTCACTTACATACATAAACACAGTCACTGTACTACATAAACACAGTCACTGTACATACATAAACCCACTGTACATACTAAACACAGTCACTGTACATACATAAACACATCACTGTACATACATAAACACAGTCACTGTACATTACATAAACACAGTCACTTTACATACATAAACACAGTCACTTTACATACATAAACACAGCACTGTACATACACAAACCCGTCACTGTAATACATAAACACAGCAACTGTACATACACAAACCTGTCACTGTACATACATAAACACAGTCACTGTACATACATAAACACAGTCACTGTACATACATAAACACAGCACTGTACATACAAAACCCTGTCACTGTACATACATAACACAGTCACTGTTACATACATAAACACAGCACTGTACATACAAACTGTCACTGTACATACATAAACCAGTCACTGTACATACATAAACACAGTCACTGACATACATAAACACAGTCACTGTACATACATAAACACAGTCAACTGTACATACATAAACACAGTCACTGTACATACATAAACACAGTCACTGTAACATACATAAACACAGTCACTGTACATACATAAACACGTCACTGTACATACATAAACACCTGTATCTAACTGTACATACATAAACACAGTCACTGTACATACATAAACACAGTCACTGTACATACATAAACACAGTCACTGTACATACATAACATATACACAGTACATACTGTACATACATAAAACACAGTCACTGTACATACATAAACACGTCATGTACATACATAAACACAGTCACTGTACATACATAAACACAGTCACTGTACATACATAAACACAGTCACTGTACATACATAAACACAGTCACTTAATACATAAACAGTCACTTAATACTCACAGTCACTGTACATACATAAACACAGTCACTGTACATACATAAACACAGTCACTGTACATACATAAACCAGTCACTGTACATACATAAACACAGTCACTGTACATACATAAACACAGTCACTTAAACATAACAACTGATTAAGTCACTGTACATATAAACACAGTCACTGTACATACATAAACACAGTCACTGTACATACATAAACACAGTCACTGTACATACATAAACACAGTCACTGTACATACATAAACAGTCACTGTACATACATAAACACAGTCACTGTACATACATAAACACAGTCACTGTACATACATAAACACAGTCACTGTACATACATAAACACAGTCACTGTACATACATAAACACAGTCACTGTACATACATAAACAGTCACTTTACATACATAACACAGCACTGTAATACATAACACAGTCACTGTACATACATAACACAGTCACGTACATACTAAAACACGTCATGTACATACAAACACAGTCACTGTACATTACATAAACACAGTCACTGTACATACATAAACACAGTCACTTTACTACATAAACACAGTCACTGTACATACATAAACACAGTCATGTACATACATAATCACAGTCACTGTACATACATAAACACATCACTAGACACACAAAACACAGTCATTGTACATACATAAAAAGTCACTGTAATACATAAACACAGTCACTGAACATACATAACACAGTCACTGTACATACATAAACACAGTCACTGTACATACATAAACACAGTCATGTACATACATAAACACAGTCACTGAACCATAATACGTCACTGACATACATAAACACATGTCACTCACTGTACATAATAAACACAGTCACTGTAAACATAAAATACTGTATACATAACACAGTCACTGTACTACATAACACCACGCACAAAAGTCACTATATAACCAGCAATGTACATACATAAACAGTCAAACACAGTCACTGTACATACATAAACACAGTCACTGTACATACATAAACACAGTCACTGTACATACATAATCACAGTCACTGTACATACATAAACACAGTCACTAGACACACATAAACACAGTCATTGTACATACATAGTCACTGTAAATACATAAACACAGTCACTGAACATACATAAACACAGTCACTGTACATACATAAACACAGTCACTATACGTACATAAACAGTCACTGTACGTACATAAACACAGTCACTGTACATACATAAACACAGTCACTGAACATAAATACAGTCACTGAACATATATAAACAGTCACTCACTGTACATATATAAATACAGTCACTGTAAACATATAAATAGCCAGTGTACATACACAGTCACTGTACATACATTAACACGGCCACTGTACATACACAAATATAGTCACAATATATAAACAGCCAATGTACATACATAAACACAGTCACTGAACATACATAAACACAGTCACTGTAGATACATAATCACAGTCACTGTACATACATAAACACAGTCACTAGACACACATAAACACAGTCATTGTACATACATAAATAGTCACTGTAAATACATAAACACAGTCACTGAACATACATAAACACAGTCACTGTACATACATAAACACAGTCACTATACGTACATAAAACACTGTCACTGTACTTACATATAAACACAGTCACTGAACATAAATACAGTCACTGAACATATATAAACAGTCACTCACTGTACATATATAAACACAGTCACTGTAAACATATAAATAGCCAGTGTACATACACAGTCACTGTACATACATTAACACGGCCACTGTACATACACAAATATAGTCACAATATATAAACAGCCAATGTACATACATAAACACAGTCACTGAACATACATAAACACAGTCACTGTAGATACATAATCACAGTCACTGAACATACATAAACAGCCACTGTACATACATAAACACAATCACAGAACATACATCAACAGATTTGGAGCACCTGGTCACAACGTGAAAGCTGGAGGGAAAGAGAGCACCAGGTAGACAAGAAAGAAAATAACAGACGGACTTGGAGAGTGGCTGAAGACAAGGAGGGTGGAAGAGATGCTTGAGGCAAGAAGAGATAGAGACAGATGGAAGTCCATGATTGCCAACGCAATGCGGCAGGGCACCTGATGATGATGATGATGATGACATAAACAGTCACTGAACATACATAACACATTGTACATAATATATATAAACACAGTCACTGAACCGATATGTACATAAACACATTGTAATACATCAACAGTCACTGTACATACATAAATACAGTCACTGTAAATACATAAACACAGTCACTGTACATACATAAATAATCACTGCTGTCATGACGGAAATGGCCACGCATTACAATTAATTTTCATATTCTGTGGGTCACAGTCACATTTGTAACATTACCAGTACAGAATAAAGTAAAACATAACCGGTTTTGATATTTCAGATGTGCCCCGAGTCGGACTAGTGAATGCCAAAGTTTGAATGACCTCGGTTTCATTTCAAGGTCACAATGTCAAATTTGTAGAAAAACATGTTTTATATCAATGCACCCGTATTTTCCCAATCGATTGTAACGATATTTGGCTTGCTAAATCGAATAACAACTTCAAATATGAACAGATGCGTCGCTTGATCTTGACCTTTACTGATATTCAAAGCATCCGTATTTTCAATTCAACACTGTCAAAAACAAGGAATTGTCAAGAAAAAAAATCGAGGAATCGATTTTCTGTGTTTCAGAATAAAAACTGTTTTATGTCATCATGTTTTATTTTCGTCTTCAGTATGCGTCTACTGATGTGCGAAGACTTGGCCTCAGCGGTCAAAAAATGTTATCAAAAACAGAAATGTATTATTTTGAGCGTCTAAAGTTTCCTGCAGACGTTGTACTTTACATGTAGTCTATTTAATCATAAAGATCTAAAGGAAAAGATTACTAATATTGTCCGAAACACCTTTTGTTCTTATGACTGTATCAAAGAAAATGCTTCTTCGAATTTGTAATGAATTCATTTTATGCTTAGAATGACATTCAGCTGCCTTCAAGTAAAAAAGGACATAAAAGTAATGAGTTTAAATGGCATAACCATAGGCAGATTCACCGAAGAATAACGCTAGACAGAAACATCCGAAACAACTGTTATTGTAAATCTTAAGAAAATAGTCTCCATCAATTTCCACAAAACAAATTCTGTTTACACTTCAAGAAACTGCCCACTGTGGCTCTGAGAATACAGAGTCAGGTTCATATTGCTTATAGCCCAGCCGACTGATACTAGAGCTATATCAGGGCTAACACCACGTCCAAAACGACCCGGTTAAGATCGAAGACAGGACAGTTAAAAACCATGCTCACCGTTAACCTTCCAAGTCTAAACTGCAATTATAGAAATCAGCCGTAAAATCAAATCAGATAAATCTATCGATCTCTTGTAAAGTCTGGAAAACGTTCTTCCCTCCACAGACCCAATTTAAAGACGTGACAGAACAAAAAATTCTGGGAACGGCGGGCAGAAGATACTCAGACAAGAAGCTCCCCTCTAGCAATTGTTTCGGCCCTCAACTCCTTACACTCTCAGGGGGCTCGGCGGCATCCAGGCCATGACTCCTAGATGCCCTTCTGCTGTCGCCATTTTTTTCCTGCACCTGGGTTCAAACTCACGCCATCAAGCTGGTCGGGCGCCTCAAGGCCAAGTCATCCTTACATCGTAATAATCGACGGATGCCATAACCACTTAGCAGACACCTGCTATACATAAGGAGATTTGGAGCCTTACAAAATTCACTTTTGTTTCGCCTCAACTAGATCCAGCTGGAATACTTTACAGCTGCTTGTAGTCTCTTCTTAGAAATCGACAGCTGCTTCGTGAGCCGACGTGCCCACCAAACCCCACTGCACAAACCCTCTATGGCGAAAACTTTGGTTTGGGAGCCGGACTTCTCAAGTTGCTGGCTAGACTAGCATATCTTTCAGTCTAGCAGAAATGAGCTTCCACCATTCTACTTTCATACGGCGCAATAAATTCGATCAAAATCATTTGCTTCGATGAATGGAAGTGGAGTACTGTATCCGGTCTCATGCATGCAAGTTAAGGACTGAATTGAAAATAATCACGTAATATACTGTACGCAGTAGATTCTGGGCTGGTGTGTCAGATCAGACTTCTTTTCCGTAAAGAAGTAAATAATGAAATCTACTGCGTTCAGCAGTCGCCGTGGCTTAGTGATAAACGCTGTGGATAGACGACTGAAAAGTGGCATGTTCGAATCCCATTAGTACAAATTACTTGTGTGTGTGTGTGTGTGTGTGTGTGTGTGTGGTGTGTGTGTGTGTGTGTGTGTGTGTGTGTGTGTGTGTGTGTGTGTGTGTGTGTGTGTGTGTGTGTGTGTGGTGTGTTGTGTGTGGTCGTTCGTTCGTTCATTTCTTTTAACGTCTATTCACATATGTGCTTTTAGACGAAAAACAAAAATTGCGTTGAAACAGGCCCTTTACAGAGTAAGAAAAAATCTAACAAGCAAACAAATAGGAGCAGGTGGGATTTACAGGTATACAACAATCATGCTTAATCAAAAAAAACGATCTACAGGACTGTGCAGTAAGTGCCTCGCAATGTGTAAATACAGAGTGAAATCAGTATGTATCTGTTTTAGATTTATAAATGATGCAGGGAAATAAGGTCGCATTCGTGACAACACAAATGGTGTTTAACTGTTATGTTATCACTACAGATACATTTGATGGTTTTACTGAATTTAGTTCGAAGTGAATTGAGAGATAATCTGTAAGCTAACGTTATCTCTAGTCTTGTAAAACCCTAGTAATTTAGATGAATGGGCGAAGGTCACATTGCGCTTTTACTTTGTTTTCTAATGTAACGTTCCAATGTAGTGTGTGTGTGTGTGTGTTGTGTGTGTGTGTTTGTGTGGTGTGTGTTTGTTTGTGTGTGTGTTGTGTGTGTGTGTGTGTGTGTGTGTGTGTGGTGCGTGCGTGCGTGCGTGTGTGTGTGGTATGTGTGCACGCGCGCGTGCGCACGTGTGTGTATATGTGCTGTTTTTTCTTTCTTTCTTTCCCCCCTCCCCCCTCTTGACCCTGCCTCCACGTATACTTGAATGTGCGGTATGTTCTAATGAAAAGACTGGAACCACATAATCAAATGTCATCCACATCCAGGATATATCACTTGAGGGTGGTTCTAAAATCCTGGTTGACGCCCAGTAGGTGTTGTTAAAGGAAATGTACAATGCAGTCCTTTCAAACAGCTATAATCCAAACACAACTTGAACATATGAAAGTTCTTTTTTTTTAATCGATTAAAACTTACACAAGCGCGCGCGCTAGTACACATGCAACACACACTTTTCAACATTTCATTTTCTAAAAAAAAAAAAAAGTTTTCGCAATGTTTTTTTTTAACTGTGAAAAAGGAAATATGCTAGATTGGCTTGACTATCTTGTTTTCTATTTTTTTGTTTTGTTTAGTTTTTCAAGATTAACTTCCCACTATATATTGCTAATGGTATCCTTGCCCCATACTATTCCACGATGTTATGGATTGATTACGAGGGAGATGGGACCACACAATACATCACCCTACCACACCGCAAACTCCATTACCCTTGCTGTCAATGATGCTTTCACTCAACACACACATATTAGGTGAGACCATGGACTGTACACCGATTATATCCAGAGTCTGAGTGGTTGGACAGAGATTGTCTCCCTTCTCGTCCAACTTGTCCCACGGATAATCAGCATAAAACAATCTTTTCAAACACGTCTGAACTTTTTCCACACACTCCAGAATGCAACTGTGGCGTTTATCGATCTCTATGCAAAATTCATCACAATGACGAACAAAAGCACGTATAAAAAGCGCCCATCATTTAACTCGAACTGCATGTACTCTAAATACTGGAACGATGACAATATTTAGTATAGCAAGTATAATTAGTATAATTATATCTCCAAAGGACTAAGACGGAAAGAAAAAAACAACAGCAAGTGAGGAAAGAGAAGGAAAAAAAAAAAGAGCACGAAGCAAGGCAGTTAGGAAAGAATACAGAAAATAAAAACAAAGCAAACAGGAAAAAGTTAAAATGAAAGAAAAGACAGAAAATCGATAAGCCAATAAACCTAACGAGAAAAATGAACTATCTTTAGCTGTAACACTACAACCACTTGTGCTTATTTTTCCTCACGTTGACTACATGACAATTAATCTAATTTCTGCTAACAACCCGCAGATTTACATAAGAAGCGTCATCAAGAGAAGTCAAAAGTTATCAACAATATTTTTCAGTTTAAAAATGGCTGTCCCATTTCGTGCAATTCCTTGAATAATAGTGATAATACGAACACACATTTTCCTATCAACTTTACTGTATCTCATAAGTCGTTGTGACTGGAACTTGACACTGTTCCTTACAACACAAGGTTTAGATACTGTCTCAACGATTCCCAAGTTTACGTAAATATTCAAATGATAGAAATTTCAGTTTCCCGGATGAAGTGCGGACTACAGCTGCCTTCGGCTGGGAGACTGCAATGGGCATCTAATCAAAACTAGCAAAGCGTACGAGAAAGAACGGTGAAAATCCAAATACAGAAGAAGAGAGGTAAAATACGAGGGTCATCCAATTAATAGTAAGAATATGTCTATAAAAGCGTTAAAAAATATGATCTGAACCTTTCTATATTCCTTCAATGTAACATCCCCTCACCCAAATCACCGATTCCCGTTGGGAGGGCCACAATGCCCGTTGCCAGGCAACCAGAACTGACATGGTATGCCTGCTTGGCCACCTCCGCTTCCAAGTCATCTACTTCGTAGAAACGTACACCACTGAGAAGTTATTTCAACTTTAGGAACAGATCAAAATCTGGGGGATTCGTATCTAGACAACAGATAGGAGGTGCACAGCGTCCATTGATATGACGTGGTAAACGACGTTATCCTCTCCGCTTTGTGGCAAAATTCGATGTCATGTAATATCGATGGCAAATCATTTAACAGTTTAGTACGTTACTTTCGGATTGCAAGTCAGTATTTTCATCAGAATCATCCCGTGATAATGTTGATCAACAGTTTGTCCCACTGGAACGCCTATGCTGTCAAAACACCTTCTGTTATTACAGACACATATCATAATATCATAGTCTTTAAATTTCTTTGGTTTCTTCGAACTTGATGGACCTTGGAGAGGCGGGAGTTTGCCACTCTGACGACTAATTTCTTTTAACCCTTTGACTCCCGCACCCTGTCCACCAGCATCCTGCGTTGTCAGCCATGCTACCGAAGCAAAAACTTAACACTTTGACTCCCTCACCCAATGTACATACAAACACAGTCACTGAGGGAGTCAAATGGTTAAGTTTTTGCAGATGGTGGGCAAGGTGCGGGAGTCAAAGGGTTAATTCTGTTTCATAGCTTCTAACCCAGGTTTCGTCGATGGCAACTGATTCAAAAAGCTGTTTAACAGTCCCTGCAGCAGAGATGCACGCCCGATTTTGATCTTCAGTAAGGCAGTGCAGGACTCACCTTGCAACAACAGATCCATTTCCAAATGTATTTCCGCATGAACTGATCCACAACTAGTACTCATGTCATGAGCGTACTTACATCATAACCGATCTCTTCAGAGCCTTTCCGCCTGTCTTCATGGCAAATTTCTCTGACTTTACGAAAACCTTTCTTCTCAGTAACTTCAAGTAGTTTCCTCAGAGTATGCTTGCCTTTACTATCATTTCGCCTGCAAAAGACTTCATGTTCTTCATACACTTTGTAGTGTTTTAAACATATCAACGCCAGAAACCCCCAAAACTTCCTTTGTAAAATTCAGTTTTAATGTATAGTCGCTGTTCTTCGACGGAAAACATGGCCATGACACTTGGAACGACTGTGCTTAACGTGATGTCATAACAAAACATGTCACAATATGTGCACGTAATTTCATATCCAAATCACGGAATAATAAGGCCAGGTTTGTGTAAAGTTTCAAAGTTCTGCGACAATTACTTTTTTTTCCAAGCTTTAACGGCACTCAAGCTATTTACTGGACAACCCCCGTGCTAAAATCCATTTAAAAGTAAAGAAAATAAGGAAAGATAATTTTTTTTTCATAAATTTGAATTTAAACTTGTATATTTTTCTATCACAGACTAATGTGAGAACAACCATTAAAAGCGGAGAACTTGCGTAAAAAGGTTGCGCTAGTGCCACCTACCGAAGGTGATGCTGTGAGCTCCAATTTGTGATGCACATAATTTCAAAACGTTTCATCTTTGTTTTGTTTTGTTAGTTTTCTTTTGTTTTGTTTTGTTTTCTCCTTCGTTTGTTTAAAGTAATTCAATCTAATGGAAGCATTCTGGCTTTTTTCCCCTTTTTGCTTGTAATTTCCTTAATTTATTTCTGTGTAATTCATTTATTTGCAATAGATTTAATGCGTCTGTCGATTTGTTTCTTCTTTCTT
The DNA here is from genome assembly GCA_030674185.1 of Monoplex corrugatus. NCBI lineage: Eukaryota > Metazoa > Mollusca > Gastropoda > Littorinimorpha > Ranellidae > Monoplex > Monoplex corrugatus. Next base: position 37,448,399 of record CM060310.1, read on the forward strand.
ACAAGCTTGTTTTGTTATTGTTGTTGTTGCTTTGCCTATTCTTTCTTAAACTAAACGTTTCTTAACGTGTTTCTATACGGTTATCAAATGGAACATCTTATCATTTATTGGTGTTGATAACAACTGATTACTGGACATAAACTCCATTGACTACGAAATACGAAAAACAGAAAATTATTGGTTTTCACTAAATCAACACAAACAAGAACAACAACAACAACAACAAAAGCTATAAATACAATTAATAACAGAACAATACAGGAGTTGATTATTCAATGAGTAACTGATTGAACAATAACCTAAAATACAAACATTGGCTGATTAATACATTAAAAGTATTACAAAAACACATTAAAGAGTAATACATAGATTATACAAGAAAAACAACTCCCCTGCCACAATCTATTCAAGACTTAAGTTTTCTGTTCCATCGAGTTATATTCTTTATCAGTCGTAATGATCTGCCTCAAAGTAAATTTTCATATAGTAAAAGATAGCGGTGGTGTTTTCAGTTCAATACTCCTTTATTAATCTACATCTGGAAATTAAAACATGCATAACTGGACTCCCAACACTTCCACATCATTCTTAAGTCTACTTAAAACACAATAGTGATGTCTAACAAAACGTGAAATTAAATATGGCGAAAAACTGTCAAATCATTTACAAAATACAGCAACCAATAATCTTGGCATATGCTCTATCTCTGCGCATAATACCTCCCACCACCACTCACATTAGCCTCCCTTCCTCGCCTTCAACAGACAGAGAGAACATAATTACACCATCATGAAATCACAAGGGAAAAAACAAAACACACACACACACACACACACACACAACACACACACACACACACACACACCACATACACACACGCACGCACACGCACACATACGCGCGCACGAGAGCGCGCATACACACACACACACACACACACACACACACACCACACACACACACACACACACACACACACACACACACACACACACCCACCTGAGCAGATGTCAATCAAATGAATATTAATTAAATCGGAAAAATTAAAATCAGTCGTGAAACTTAACAAATAAAAGTGCTCCGGGACTAACATCCCCTCTCTCTCTCCCATCCCGCCGAAATATATGCTATCAGGAACAGAGACACATATATTGGATACAGATTCTCTAAACTTATTTTTGAAAAAGAAAGTTACGTTTGTAATATTCAGATATAGTGTTTTAAAGCAGCAATGGTATGGGTCTAGCTAACTGCATTTCCGTTGAATTACATTGTCCACAGGTATAGTGAGAATGATCAAGAATAAACTGTCAATTTTGTGAAAGCATATTTCAGAATGAACACTATTTTGTGTTTGATAACTCCGTAGAAAAAAAAAATGCATTCTTAACAGTTCAGTGTATCTGTTGTCTCTCCTGTGTTCTTCAAGCACGGAATGAAAACTGTGGAGGAGGTTACGAATTTTAAAGTTTGTACGTTTCATGCAAATCCAAGAAGAGTGTCTCCGATACCACTGAACTGTCCATATGTTGTATAAAACTGAACTTGATTAAACATATGTTGAAGACGGCATCACTGAGTTTAGGAGTGTGATGTTTATCTCTCTAAATGGACTGTTTGCCATTAAGGTACGAATGTGTAATGACTGTGTAAACCCAACTTCCGACGCACCCCTCCCCCTTCCTAAACTGTTTGGCGGCGGTCTATGATCGATGTTCATTAAAACATTTTGCAGTTTCGTTCGTTCTCTCCCTTATCTATCTACCTATCTATTTATCTATCTATCTATCTGTCTAATCTTATCTTATATTATCTATCTTATCTATCTGTCTATCTTGTCTATCTTATCTATCTAATCTAATCTATCTTTCTATCTTATGTCTATCTTATCTGTCTGTCAATCTGTCAATCTACCTACCTTATCTGTTTATCTATCCATCTATCTATCTTATCTGTCTATCTTATCTATATATCTATCTACGTGCGTGTGTGTGTACGCGTGCACACACACACATAGTTATATAGAGATAGATACAGATACAGATATATTACATATAAGCCTACACACATATTATGTATACATATGATATAAACATACATATTCATGTTCGCTCGTTTACTCTCTCTCCCTCTCCCTCTCTTGCGCGCACACTCAGACTCATATCTATTTATACACATATCTATATGAAAACAAAACCATGTTTCTTACCCGAAACACACTAGGCTAAATAGTCCACAGTATCAAGCAGTCAGCAATCACTGATGGGGGGGAGGGGGACCAGAAAACTGCACACGTGAACGAAACACCACTACCACCGTCTCTGCTACCACCATGAAGTCTTCTTCACAAAACGTCCCAACCACAAAGCCCTGGAGAAAACGCGTGGCATCGGCAGCGCAAACAGAAAACGGAACCACACGGTTTCCAAACTCGGGACTGTGAGAAACGTGCGCTCCGTATTGTATCCAAACACTAACGTGATTTTTACTCTTCCCCTTTTTTTGTATCCCTCTCTACCACATACAACCACCGCAAGCTGTGATAGCCAAAACACTCCCACCACCACTATAACCAACCATTCGACATACACAGCTCGCGTGCGTTATTAAGCCCAGGGAAAAGCAGGGCAAACTCGCAGCGTGCAAGCACCAAAACACTAATATAGCGTTTGTGTGAGTGTGTGTGTGTGTGAGTGTGTGTGTGTGTGTGTGTGTGCGTGTGTGTGTGTGTGTGTGTGTGTGTGTGTGTGTGTGTGTGTGTGTGTGTGCGGTGTGTGTATGCGAGTGTGTGTGTGTGTGAACGAGAGAGAGAGAGTGTGTGTGTGTGAACGAGAGAGAGAGAGTGTGTGTGTGTGTGTTGTTTGTTTGTGCGTGTGATAGACAGACAGACAGACACAGACAATGTGTGTGTGTGTGTATGTGTGTGTGAGCGAGAGAGAGAGGGTGTGGTGTGTGTGTGTGTGTGTGCGCGTGTGTTGTTTGTTTGTTTGTGTGTGCGTGTGCGTTTGCGTGTGTGTGTGTGTGAGAGAGACAGAGAGAGAGAGAAAGAGAAATGTGTGTGTGGTGTGTTGTGTGCGTTGGTGTGTGCGCGGTGCTGTGTGTGTGTGAAAGTGCGTGCGTGTGTGGGCTGCGAAAATGTGTGTGTGTGAGGAATGTCGTGTTGTGAGAATGTGTGTGTGTGGCGCGCGCGCGCGCGCGCGTGTGTGTGTGTGTGTGTTTGACAGACACGCAGACAGACAGAGCTAGAAACAGAGAGAGAAAAAAAAAGAGACAGGTACAGAGAGAGAGAGAGACAGCACAAGCGCGCGTGTGCATATGTAAAGGCGCGTGTGTTCGCGCGCGCGTGAATGTGTGTGCGTGCATGTGCGCGCGTGAACGTGTGTGAGTGTACAGTCGTATGTGTGCGTTTCGTGTGCGTGTGTGGGGCGCGTGCGTGCGTGTGAGTGCATGCTGTGAGAGAGGTCAAAGGGTGTGCTAGATTGGGCCTATCTGTCTGACTGGCCGATTAGTGAGTTCCAGAGTTGCTGCCAGTTCCCAGTACGGCACCGACCTGTCTACGGCCTCCTCAACATTCTTCTTCTCGAGCTCTGCTTATGTACCTGCACGCTAGCTAAAGGCCCGTTTTTGCCTTGCAACGCCCGCCCCCCAGCGGTGCCGTTATTGGCACTGAAAAATAAGTGTGGACTTTAAAAAAATGCTTGGGAGCCGCTGTCGAAAGTTCCGACTCTGTTCAATAAGTGCGCAGTGTGTTTAATGTGTTTAGTCCATCACTTTGACTTTCAGCACAAACTTGCAAGCAAACTCAGACGCACATAACCACAGACGACTGTGCCTACAGATGCACGATTCCGCAGATACTGCTAAACAAGCACGCATGTATGCGTGTATATACGCGCACGCAATTCCCCAAATAAGTTCGCAGTACTCCATTGTAAGTTATTAAATAGTAACCGAAAGAGTGCAAACATTACCCATTCCCCAATAAACACCTATTACATTTGAAGAGTAACACTAATCGTGGGATAAAGAATAATCACAAACCGACCACAGCCTCCTCGGTAAATACAACACTCACATAGACTTTATGGTGGATGTACAGCTCCGTCCTTCCAACGGGACTTTACGAACTCGAGTGGAAAAAAGAACGAAAAAAATCAAAAACAAAAACAAAAAAAAGCCGAGTCCATCCCAGTTCAAACTAATCCATCTAATAGTGAACGGGGTTATCTGACCCTAATCAGAGTTGGGGAAGGCAGAGCGGCAAGGAAGAGAGATGGGCACCTACGCTGAATCCCAGAAATGGTAAGATCTCTATTACTTCGTTCTACGATGACCTCTAGGTTACGGATCAACCCTGACCTTTTACTGTATCGGTGGTATCTGTTTACAACTGTACATGCACCTGCTTCCCGTGGCCATGATTCGCATCGAATCGATTTCTATTTGACGTCCGCACCAACAGATCACTGATCAATTACATTCACAATTGTTCGATTAATTTATTCCATCACAATTTTTTTTTAAATGGTAAAATGGCGCTGGATTAGACTTGTGTCGAGATAAATGTGATGGAAATAGTTTACATGACCAAAGCGTTAAAAAAAAAAAGAAGTACATTTTGGAGCAGGATCAGACGGATGCCGAGATAAATTCTCCGCGGTAGATTCAATTTATACCATCGTAATTTAAATAACAAAAAAATTTTAAAAATCCGAAATCGCATTTCCTCGCCTTCCTTCATCACCGATTTGCATGCGACACAAAGGATCTCCAAATCACTTTCATCGGCTCATTCAGGGCTGTGGGCCATTCAATCGAAATTGCCGAGGTTCCCGAATCGAATCACGCATTGTGTATCTCTTTTCAGTCTGGCCGTTTTACAAAATTAGTCAAGCCACACTAACCACTGATTACAACAGCAAGAGCAACAACAATTTAGTCAAATCCTACTACATATCTAATACATACTCGTAACTCTTTTCCTGTTTGTCCTCCTCCAACTATTTCCATGCGGTAATTATCTTCAAAATAACTGATGTCAATTTTTTTTTCAGCTACGATTTCCACAATAGCACTGAATATATGATTCAAACTTGACTCAGAGCAATATATTAACAGCTAGTCCTCTCCCCTCCCTTTTCTTCTCCCATTGTCAAAGTATTTGGATCATGTTTATTCCGATCTTGAGCATATTGGGTCATGCACTAGACTGAATATGTGGTCAACATTCACTGACAAACGAGGGACATCCTAAATAATGGAGATATCCTTCCTGATATCTGGAAGTACTACTACTATCTGCATAATTGTGACTCTGACCGTTGACCAGTTGAAACGCGCAGGATTTAATATTTTCTTGGCTCAACATATTTCCCTAAAAATCCATCTGAATTTGAAATTACAGACAAATATTACCTTTTGACACGATCTGTTTTCATGAAATATGCAAAAGTTATCGAATTTAGGATTAAAATGTTAACACAACACTTTCCTTTTTAACACCTCAGTCTCTTGAAATATTTCATGAGTTTTGTTTTCATAGGTCGATTCTCGGTTGCTGAAACTGAAAGTCATGGACCGTACCTTTACTTCATAAACATGCACCGTACACACACACACACACACACACACACACACACACACACACACACACACACACACACACACACACACACACACACACACACACACAATCACAAACCGATAGAAAAAAACGCCCTTTCTTTGACAAGGCGAAAAGTTTATCCAGTGTAAGAAAACCAAAACAAGCTTTCACACACTCTCGCAAACGAAGACAGAGTATCATGACAGCAAGCCCTAACAAAGACGAACTATGTGGAAGACTGAAGACAGAAAGCCAGAACAATGCAGAAAGAAACTCGCCACATTCCTAGCCCACTAATCTAAACCACACGGTTAATTGTGAAGAATTTCTAACCTCACGCGTTTTCACCTTCACCAAGAGGATGCTTGGATGGTGATGGTGCGGAATGTGGCTTGGATTTTGGAAAGAAATTGCAGTGCTCAAGTTCCCTTTACCTCCCCCCTCCTCTCTCTCTCAGGTGCGCGCGCGTGCAAACACTAGACTATACCACACACACACACACATAAAAACACACACACACACACACACACACACACACACACACACACACATACACACACACACTTACTTACGTAATGACGTAGGTACATACTTTACTTTGCTGTAGAAGGCGTCTAAGCGCGCATCTTTCGGATGATTCCATATGCGCTACACCATTCGATTCTGCTACTGAATGGGAATCCAAAGCAGTCAGTGTGGATACCATAAGACACGACAGTCCATCTACTTCCAAGCTGAAGCTGACAAGCCGAATCATCACAGTGAAATTTTGTGCTTTACGTCCAGACACAAGCATGATTGTTGTCCTTCTGATGCTAGCAGGTCCCACTAGAATTATGGATCCTCTTGACATTAATAATAATAAATATATTTTATTTATATAGCGCAAAATCTTGATAAAATCAAATCTAAGCGCTGAGCGTATACATGCATACATACCTACATACATATGAGCGTATACATGCATACATACATGCTTACATACTTACATACATAAATCTAAGCTGAGCGTATACATGCATACATACATACATACATAAATCTAAGCGTATACATACATACATACATACATACATACATACATACATACGTACGCACATGCATACATAATAATTACAACATTTATATAGCGCAAATCTCGACAAAATCAAATCCAAGCGCCGAAAAGACACACACGCACACACGCACACACGCACGCACACACACACACACACACACACACACACACACACACACACACACACACACACACACATGCATGGCCACAAATGGGGAGAAAAGAATAAAAGCAATAAAAGCAAGAATAAAACCAATGGAAAACCACAGAGAGCACATCATATACAATTATATATTAAAACAAAGTGATTCCCCTCCGAGCGGAGACAGGCTGCAGAGGGGGGTTGAGTGAGGTTAGGAATTTATGCAGAGGAGAAAAGGTGAGTTTTGAGAGCGGACTTGAAGGAGGCAAAAGTAGGTTGCTGACGGACTGAGAGAGGAAGTTTGTTCCAGGAGAGTGGACCAGAAACAGAGAAGGCTCGTGGACCATAGGTATTGAGCTTAGTGCGTGGAAAGCGAAAAGTCAGAGGATCGGAGGCAGAGCGGAGGGTACGTGAGGGAACATAGATCTCAAATAGGCTTGACAGGTAATCGGGGGCTGCGTTATTGAGGCTTTTGTAGCACATGGTGTCTAGTTTGTACTGTATGCGCTTTGATACAGGGAGCCAGTGAAGTTGTGCCAGGAGAGGAGATATGTGGTCAGCTTTTTTCTTTTTGAGTACAAGGCGTACAGCATTGTTTTGAATGCGCTGTAGGATGTGAATGGTGGAGGCAGGAAGACCAGACAGGAGTGAATTGCAATAGTCAATGCGAGACATTATGAAGGAGAGAACGAGTTTTGCAGTTGTTTCGACAGAGAGATACTTCCTGATCAGGCTTATACGATGGAGATGATAGTAGCAAGATCTGGCAGTTTGAGAAACAAAGTTGTTCATAGACAGGGTAGAGTCAATGCAGACACCAAGGTTTTTAGCTGAATCAGAAATTGGGACTGATGTGTTACATTAGTAATCCCTGCGACCTAACGATGAGTGCCAAAACAGTGGGCAAAGTTGAAATCAAATAAACAGCAAGTAAACCTTAATTCCAATTCTGAATTATACAAATCAGCTATGTCATTCCCGTGCTAGCGGGAATGTTCCAATGTTTCAGTTTTCTTACGACATCCAATACAAGGATCCGAAGTGAATTATACACTTCGTACTGGCAAAGCAAAGTTTCGCTTGCCCGGCATGTAAACCTTCTGACCAGATAACCCAACTTCAACCTGTTCATTACCAAAACTACAGATGAAAAAGCTTTAATGGTATGGCAATTAAAGTTACTAAAGACGAGAGAAAACAATAAGCTTGAGAATAGACTTATGGAGCGTTCCCAGGTAAAACGTAAACTAATGGCTCACACTACCTGGTGACCCGTTCAGAAAATCGGTTATCAGAAAGGTGGCTGCTAAGTGCATCAGCTGTTCAGAAAAACGAAGAGTTCATTTTATAATGGTACTGTGTGGATGCACTAACTCACGACCGAAAGGGAAAGAAGGAACTGACAGTGATGCACCTCGCAACACTGCCCCTTCCACTGTATGCTGTTTCCACTACTGTCCAAAGCCTGATAGCAGTGATGGCTAGGTGGTTACGTGTTGGTGTGGCAACAAAGTCGAAAAGCAATCAAAGTGTAGTTATTTGTACTAAGACACAATACCACCAAGTATGAGACAAAACGTTTAACAGAAAATCAAAGTG
>CM060310.1:37461801-37484301 GCA_030674185.1 Monoplex corrugatus
TGTGTGTGTGTGTGTGTGTGTGTGTGTGTGTGTGTGTGTGTGTGTGTGTGTGTGTGTGTGTGTGTGTGTGTGTGTGTGTGTGTGTGTGTGTGTGTGTGTAGGGATAATAATACATAACTATGTAAGTACATACTTGTTTATAGATATAGGTATATAGATATTAAACCATTTACAAATACGCTTTGCGCTCACAAAGCACAACACATTTAACCAGAATATAATACAGACAGAAGCACAGACATATCACACATGTACACACACATCAGAATACACACAGTAATGTACGTGCACAAATGAAAACATGTATCAATAATGTCTAACCATGCACACGCGTATGATCATACGAGCAAACTATACAAGCAAGAGCGATCACATGCTGCCAGGTGACGGTAGTTAGAAGTAAGTATATATTGGTGGATGAACAACTGTGTAAAAATACGGATGACCGCAGTGAACAGAACAACCGTATATCAAATATGGATGACCACAGTGAACAGATGAGTCTTTTACTGTAACTTGAAGTGCAAAAGATAGGCAGACCCTCTGCTCAGCCGATAGTGAGGCCTAAATAAAATAGATGGCGCGATGAAATTGAATTATTGTTGTTTAAAGCCCAGCCCACAGTATAGAGCCACATCAAGATTATAACCAGTTCAAAACATACACAATACTTCAACAGGGAAAAAAAAAGGAAAAAAATTATTAAGTACATATATCAATCATTCGTGCACATAACCTAAGGAGGTGCCCCTGGCGTTGACCATTCCGTCCAATTTATCGCACAGGGGATCTAAAAAACATACCTCAATACAAATTCAAACATAACTAACGACACTAAAACATATACATATCCCTAAAGCCAAAAATGCATTTAATATAATATGCACCCAATTATCAATCATAAGAGAAACTACGTAAGACTTTTTATCGAACACAAACAGGTGAATGGACCAGCAAGACAGAAAATGATAGGAAAAAATGATAGAAAACAACGGAAGAAGAAAGAAACAAAGAGTGACAGAAAAGAGGAAATTTCTGGCAGAGTTTCCAGAAGGTGGGGATACTACTTACACTGAAAGAGTCCCCGGCATCCCACGGAGGCCGATGAAATTGAAAGCACAGTCAACATCTGATGAAGACTGCGTTTTGACACCATTAGCAGCTTTTGTTTTGAGGATCGCAGGGTGTGTGATGTTTATCTGACAATCTGAAAGGTACGATGATAAAACTTTTTTTTTTCGTGGTGACACGTGGACACACTGACGTGTGAACACATCGACACATGGACAGTATTCTTGTCTTCCTCTCTGTTTGTTCGGATCCGATGTGCCGAGCTAACGTGCTGCTATTACCTATTTGTGGGATTATTTTTCGTCCAACATAATTACAGTCGGTGTTGTTTCTTGATGGGGATGTTCTTGAATTTTTGGTTGGTTGGTTGGTTTTATTTTTCTTTTCTTTCATTTATGTATCTATTTTCATGTATTTATTTATTTTTGTTTGTTCGTTAGTTAGAGTTTTGTTTTCTTTCTTCAATGTTAACCAACAGAAGCTGGCTACTTTCCAGGTTCGTTGTTGTTTTGTATTTCTTTGTTCTGTTCTTCGGGTCAGTTTGTTTTCGTCTGAGCTGTTTTCCTTTCTAATGAGACAAAGGAACAGTGAAAGACTCAAGACAAAACACACACACACACACACACACACACACACACACACACACACACACACACACACACACACACAAACAGTCCTTTAGGCTGATATCCAACAATTTCTTTTTTCTATACGAGGGATTGAAAAAATTAACACACACACACACACACACACACACACACACACACACACACACACACACACACACACACACACACACACAAACAAACAAACAAACAAAACAAACAAAGAAAAAAAACGTAAAGACAGAAAGTAACGAAACCAAAGAAAGAAAACCGACATGGGTACGAAACAACGAATGAAAGAATGACAGGGGGGGAAAGAAGAAGAAAGTTGGCATGACTACAGAAGAAGGGGACAAACACAAGAATCGAGAAAAAGAAATGTGACACAGGTATGCAAGAACGAAACACAGAAGTTCTATTGAAACAAAAAGAAAATCAACGTGGATACATACTATCAACACCACTACTGCCACCAGCAGAATCTCTAAGCCGACGCCACCGAAGTTGTAACTAATTTCCAACATATTTCAGTCAACTGCCACGACGTACGTAAACAGCTACCAGCATTCTTTACCTTCATTCGCTGATTTCCACATGCCTGGCACACGTATTGCCGTTACCAGTTTGTGGGATTCTTTCGAGTTGTAGCTGTTATTTGTTGCTCAAGTTGTTCTTTGGGTTGGATTATTTGTTTGTTTTCGTATGGTTCCTGACTCAGTTTTCTCATTTCGCTACTAACGAGCCTGGAAACGATGAGGGAGAAACACGATGCTCTGTCTTGTCTTTTTGCCCATTCTTCCCCAACACACACACACACACACACACACACACACAACACACACACACCACACACACACACACACAACACACACACACACACACACACACACACACACACATCCCTCCACCAATTTTCTGCCTCTCTCTCTCTTAGCGCAGGCTGGTTGGTTGTTTTGACAGAGCTGGTGGTATCTCGTGTTCAATTCCAGCCTGTAACATTAAAAAACTGGACTGTTCGCTTACCCGAATAATGTTTCTATCACTCTGGGGGCGTAAACTTAGCGTTTAAGTGTTCATAAGTCCCTCTCCTGCCCCCCTTCTCCATTTCAAGACGTTAACAGAGCAGACAGAGCAGGTTCTGGAAGTCTCCAAGATAATTGCAAGCAGACTATGGTGGAGCGCATATGAAACTGTCCAAGTAGGATGAATATCACCTAAACAATCTCTCTCTCTCTCTCTCTCTCTCTCTCTCTCTCTCCCCTCTCTCTCCTCCTCCCCCTCCTCTCTCTCCTTCCCTCCGTCACCTTCCCTATCTTTCTCGTGTGTGTGTAACTTCTCTGTGAACAGAGTAGTCTATTCCACTGATATAAAAACAAAATGCAGAACGCTGCACTGCAGTAGAGTTTGTGTACCTGTTCAGGAATACTGGTAATGTTCTTTATTTCACGCGCATGCGACTGCGTGTGTATATCTGTGCCCTCGCGTGCGCCTACCTGTGTGTGCGCGTGCGTGTGCGTGTATGTTGTGTATAAAGCGAGTGGTGTAGCGTGAAAGAAAACAAATCTGTCACTACTGCGAGCGAAAATGACAATGTTGACAGTTTCTTGTCCAAACACATTTAAATAGACTCTTCAAACTTCAAATGTTAGCTTCTTAAGTGCTGCGACTTTAGACCTGAATACAGTAATACCCAAATTCAACAGATCAGTTTTTGAAATTCCGATCACAGAAAAAACAAGGCTTACTGTGCGCCACTCAACTGAAACTTAGTATATATCAGACGATAAACAATCTCTTCCCCAAGTTCATCTTGATTTCTCAGCAAACTCTTTTGATTTAGACTCTACAACTACACATCCAAAAAAACTGAACATATTTTTGACGTTCCTATCCCGCAGAAAAGAACATATTGTATGCAACTTAAAGTAGGCCTACATCAAATAAGGAGTTTCGCAAATGTAAGCCTCTGCCTCCCGCACCCTGTCCACCAGCATTCTGCATTGTCAACCATGATAGGAAAGCAAAAACTTAACCTTTTAACTCCCTCATCCTTTCCACCAGCTTCCTGAAGGAAGCTGGAGGAAAGGATGAGGAAGTCAAAAGGATTAAGTTTTTGTGGTTGGTGGATAGGGTACGGGAGTCAAATGGTTAACTTACAATAAATTTTCAAACATCTTGTATTATTCAATAAGAAAAGCAAGACCACTGCGTGTGTGCATGTGTGTGTCTGTGTGTGTGTATCTGTGTGAATGTGCGAACCAGCGCGTGCTGACTCCAGTTTCCCCTTTCTTCCCTCCCGAACACACTGTAACACATACAATCACTTAACATGGCACTAATTAGAACATGTGAACAACGAGGCACAGACAGACGCTGCTTTCTAACATCACCACAACCATCATCTCTACCACAACATCAACAATACTCTATTCCCATTCAAAAATGCAAAGTACAAAAACAAAAACAGAAAAGCATACAGATCTCTCTCTCTCTCTATATATATATATATATGTGTGTGTGTGTGTGTGTGTGTGTGTGTGTGTGTGTGTGGTATGCACATATACATATGTATATAAATACATATACATACATATATATATATATGAAATCCCAGTACGGAACTTAAAATTCGGTCTGACATCCATTTCCCCAAGAGAGCAAGAACAATAAAGTCACAAGAAACAATATCCACTTACACAAATGAGCTCTTCAAACTTTCTCACGTATTACCTAACAAAGTTTCACATAAAATGATATGTTGTCCTCTACCCCCCTGGGAACTGTCCAATGCTATTTTTGATATCAACTACACTGATACTGACCTGACAAAAGATATTAATCCACACTTGTTAGCAATTGATGTTTTGTCACATCTACACAAAAAATATTCACATTACTTAAAAATCTTTACAGATGGCTCTGTTCTAGATGATGGTAAAGCAGGCGCTGGCTTTCTAATTCCTAAATTTAAAGTAGAAAAGGCTTACTCTTTAGGACAGGGACATTCAATCTTCACTTCTGAATTAGTTGCCATCCTGTCACCTGTCACCTGTCACCTGTCGGCGTCACCGGGAACAGTGTTGGCCGCTGCACATGATGTCCTCACAAGTTGCCTCCAGCACTCTCGATCTTGGCTAAGTCTGACCACCTCCTGGAGTTTCCTGCCACTGATGTTTGTGATGTTTCTAGCAAGTGATGCAGTGGCCGTCCTCTGTTGCCATCCTAATGGCACTGAAATATATAGTAGATCTACCCATAACTTTGTTTAGTATCCTATTATGTGTAGATTCGAAATCTGCATTACAATCCTTAAAATGTTGCGAACATAAAGTAAATAGTTCGTTAATATTTGAGATAAAATTTCTAATTCATTGTTTAATAACAAATAATACACAGGTTACTTTTTGTTGGATCCCATCACACTGTGGTATCCTTTTTAACGATCGGGTCGACAGAATAGCAAAAAAATGCAGCAATGAATAGGGCTGGCAATACTAAACTTGATTTACCACTCTCTGAACATGAAATGAATGCTATATTAGAAAACAAAGTAAAAGCGCAATGTGACCTTCGCCCCTTCTCGGTAAATTACCAGGGTTTTACAAGACAAGAGATAACTTTAGCTTTCAGATTAACTCTCAATTCACTTTGAACTAAATTTAGTAAAACCATCAAATGTATCTGTGGTGATTTTATAACAGTTGATCACCTTTTGTGTTGTCAGCGAATGCGACCTTATTTCCCTGCGTCATTTACAAACTTAAAACAGAAACATACTGATTTCACTCTGTATTTACACATTGCTAGACGTTTACTGCACAGTCCTGTAGGTCGTTTCCTTTGATTCAGCCCAATTGTTTTATACCTGTAACTCCCACACAGCCCCGAGAAATCCGATGAAGCCTGACTGATATAATGTTCTGATTGTTTTTCTTTTGTTCGTTAATTTGTTTGATGTTACATTAATTGTTACCTTAATTGAAATGTTTGATGTTACATTAATTGTTACCTTAATTGATACAATGCCTTCATGATTACATAGATTCATTCATTCCTTACGCACCATTCCCCCCCCCCCCCCCCCCCCCCCCCGTCTAAAAGCACATATGTGAATAGACGTTAAAAGAAATAACGAAACGAAATATGAAATCCCTTCTTATACTCATCATGTTATATCATCTTATGCACTCCTCAATAACCACCAATACATGCTACGGGGAGAAGAGGACAGGGGAGAAATCGTTCTAAACCGTTCAATTTTACCCACATCCCTCTCTCTCTCTCTCTCTTTCTCTCTCTCTCACTCCCCCCCCCCCCCCTTTCTCTCTCTCTTCTTGTGAGGGTTATATGACTGACAGTGTGTGAGTAAGAACGAGTGTGTGTGTGCGTTTTCGGATCTTTTCACACCGTCAAAAAGCGACACTGATCGATTATGCAATGCGAGAGAAACACTACATAAACAACCCAATCACAGACTCTGTTTCGTGTGTGTGTGTGTGTGTGTGTGTGTGTGTGTGTGTGTGTGTGTGTGTGTGTGTGTGTGTGTGTGTGTGTGTTGTGTGTGCGCTCTCTCTCTCTCTCTCTCTCTCTCTCTCTCTCTCTCTCTCTCTCTCATGCGCGCGTAAGTCTGTGAGCCTGTATGCTCGAGGACTATTGTCAATAAGCCGCAATAAAACTTAAACGGTACAAGCATGGTAATGATTTCCCCAAGACCTCATCAAGCATTGGAAGAACATCCTCCAGCAGCCCCTACGTGATGCCCTCTTTCAGTGTTGGAGAGAAGGAGGAGTACCACAAGACATGAGATGCCAAGATCGTCATATTCTATGAAAAAAAAGGGAGACAGAACTGACTACAACAGTTACATGGGCATTTCCCTACTGAACATCGAAGAGAAACGTACGCCCAAATCATGTTGGCGCATCTCCAAAACCTAGCTGAGGTACGTATCTTCCCTGAAACCCAGTACGGCTTTTGATCAGAACGCTCCACAGCGGACATGATTTTTCCCTTTGTCATCTACAGGAGAAATGCAGAGAACAGCAAAGTCCCTCTACATTGCCTTCATCGACCTAACAAAGACCTTTGACCTGGTTAGCAGGGATGGACTGTTAAACACTCTCCTGAAAATAGTAGGCTTCCCAAAGCTGCGCATCCTGGTCAGATCATTCCACGATGTTATAAAGGCAACCATCCAGTGCGAGGGCAGCATGTCCAACCCCTTTGACATCAAAGCCGATGTCAAGCAAGGCTGTGTCCTCGTTCTCACCATGTTCGACATCTTCTTCTCCATGCTCCTGAAGCCGGATTTTGGAAGGAGTGTACCTAAGCACCAGATCCGACGGGCAACTCTACAACCTCGCAAGACTGACAGCAAAGACAAAGGTGCACAAGGCCATTATCAGATAAATGCTCTTCGACGTTGCTGTTACCTCGCACACTGAGCGACAATTCCAGTGCCTCACAGATTTTCCCAAGCCTGCAAAGTCTTTGGTCTGATCATCAGTCTGAAAAAGACTAACGTGCTGAGCCAAGACGTGGACACCACCTGTCATCACCGTCGACAACTACGAATCTATTGTCGTCTACCAGTTCACATACCTTGGGTCCATCATCTACTTAAATCTGTCCCTCGATGCCGCGATCAACAAGCGCATTGGCACGGCTGAGGCAAACTCGAGCTGACTTACTGCTCGCGTCTGGGGGAACCCAAAGCTGACAACTCCATCCAGGATAGCACTGGACAACATATGCCAAACAGGAGCAAAAACTGAACAGCTTTCACTTGCGTTGCCTTCGCCACGTTCTCGGCATCAAGTGGAGCGACAAAACACCTAACGCCAAGTCCTAGAATGAGTTGGTCTCCCCATCATGCACACACTGCTCAGACAATGCAAGCTGCACTGGCTTGGCCATGTGCGCCGGATGGAAGATGGACGTATTCCAAAGGATATCCTTTACGGTGAATAAGTCTCTGGCAAGAGATCTGTTGGCCGCTCCCAGCTACGATACAAAGACGTCTGCAAGCGCGATATGACAGATCTGGACATCAATAGAGAGCAGGGAAGACACAGCAGCCGACCACAACAGACGGCACACTGTGCTCCAGAAACAAATCAGGTCGGGGGAAAAGAAGATCCAAACCTTAGCTGAGGAAAAGAGAGCCAGGCGGAAAGCAAGCTCTGTGAAGGCAATCCCATGGCCAACATCCATACATGCATCCAATGTCGCAGAGACTGCCTTTCCCGCACTGGCCTTACCAGCCACAGCCGACACTGTCCAGAGGCGTCAACTCGACTTCACACGACATTAGGGCGCATCATCCATAGTTGACGCCAACTCACAGAGGCATACTACAATTACTACCACAAGCACATAACAAAAGGCCAAGCCATTCACGAAAACAAGATTTCGTGATTCTAAAGGTCACTGTTACCATGAAGTTTGAGCTGAAATAAAACTTGAGATATATCGTGGACAACGACCGACTGTCACAAACTGAAAACATCTTAAACATTGTCAGAGGTTCCTGAGAAAGTGCTGCTTAAACACCTTATAAAAAAAAAAAGTGCTGATATCAGGCTCTGTGTGTGTGTGTGTGTGTGTGTGTGTGTGTGTGTGTGTGTGTGTGTGTGTGTGTGTGTGTGTGTGTGTGTGTGTGTGTGTGGAGGGGGTCTGTGTGACCTTGACTTTATTATCCTGTCATCCAAGATTATTCATTCTCGACTCCTGAACAGTCTATATCTCTGCCCCGAATTTGATAAAGTTCCATACAAAAAAAGTAAATAAAATGCCAACTTTTGTCTCTCTCTCATACACACGCGCGCGCGCGCGCGACACACACACACACACACACACACACACACACACACACACACACAAAACACACACACACACACACACACACACACACACACCACACACACACACCTGGTCCTTTGAAAACAATCTCCCTGTTAAAAGAAGAAAGAAGAAAAGAAAGCAGGATGGGGAGAAATAGGAGCCCGAAAGAAAATTTTGCTTTCGAAAACCAACAACAGGGAACAAAATCAGTGTCGAATGATAAAACAAGACAACTGTCCCATTATTCTTTTCCTTTTTTCTTTTTATTTATTTATTTTCATTTTTTTCAGTTTTGTTTTTCTATCGCTATTTCGGTTCACAGTTGCGTGCGTGCGTGCGTGCGTGCGTGCGTGTGTGCGTGAGTGAGTGTTGTGTGTGTATGCGCGCGCGCGCGCGCGCGCTCTTTGGCCGTTTATGTTCGGTAGACGGGAGGAAAGGCAATGCAGAAAACTTGCTATACAAAATCTGAGAGAGAGAAAAATGAGAATGCTTTTAACGAAATAGGAGAAAACACTCCAGATATATTTAGATATCTATTATTCATGTTCCGGTTATTGTGGATACATTACGTTCTGTTGTTTCTTGCCAGTCTTTTCAGCGTTGTTTTTCTCACCCCAGATTCTTTTTCGTCTTCTTTCTTTTCATTGCCTCTTTTAGAAAGAGAGAGTTGTTTCATATCGACCGGATCAGACATTTTTGCGCTCAAATGACAGGCAATACGCTTCGGCGTATATGTAGTGAAAGCCATTCAAAATGTAGCAGAGTTTGTTTAGCTTGGCAGCATAACCAAAAGACTGGTGGCACAGATGAAGTTGACTGAAATCAGAAAACACATGAAAACTACAAGGAGAACTCATGTAATCAAACGAAAAAGACGACGCGATTTTTCAGCCAACTGGCCTTTGTCAAGTGTGTACAAAAGACAATAAAGAAACGCATTCATAAATTTAGGGAAAACAAACAAACAAATAAGAGATTGTTTATGTCCCTGCCGTTTCGTTCAGTTGGAGAAGATAACATCTGAGGTCCATCAAAACCTCTGTCATCCTGCGCCCAGTCTGGCGGTTTACTGCTATCCATACAATATAAACAAATATCCGAATATCTGTACAAGACTGTACAAGATCATCCTTCAGGGCACCCTAAAAGGACGTCGTCACCGTGGCCGAAAGAGAAAGATACTCGTTAAACTGTGTGGGAAATATCCATGACTAAACTAACCTCAGTATGTCTGAACTGCTTGAGGCTGCACCTCAGAAACAGAGATAGGCGATCCTGCCTGTTGCTGCATCCCATCAAATCCCACACCCTCAACCCAAACGATCACAATGATTATGAGATTTGATGATGATGATGATGATGATGATAATGATGATGATGATGATGATGACGACGACGACGACGACTACTATACAATTCCATATTCCAACGTAAGTCCGTAGTATGATGACGATGATGATGACAACGATGACGATGAAAACAAAACTCTGAATATCCAATTCCAGCGTAAGTCTTTAGTAATTTATGGTCCAAAGACATGGAGATTAACAATACGAGTATGTAGCACGAGAATGACACAGACTTTCCCGAAAATATGCCTCTGACAAAATTCTCCACACCCAAAAGTTAAATAAATTACCAAACGAAATCCCTTGGACAAGAAAACCAACCTCAGCCTACTACAGTGTACCAAACCAAGAACCTAAATAAATGATTTATGCATTTAGCTGAAATCGCGAAGGAAATAGGAAGAGGGAGGACGCCCCAAACAGACACACAGTCACCCGAAACTGAACATCACCTGGGAGACAACTAGCCAGTGACCAAAACAGGCGGAGGATGAACAGAGTATTAAGTCTAAGTGTATAGTATTCTGTTCTGGTTTTCATTGTAATACGAAGACTATTTCTGTATCTCAACCACTTTTACACCCTTCTGTTCTGCACTATTCAGTAACAGCATGCTTTTGATTCTCCCCTCATCTGCTTTTCAGTGTGAACTGCGTGTTTTCTCGTATTGCTTCTGTCACTGTTATCTTAAGCATTGTGTAGTTGGTTTTTTTCTGCCTGCTGTAGCGCTCGCGTTTGCGCGTGTGCGTGTGCGTGTGTGTGTGTGCCTGTGCGTGTGCGTGCGTGCGTTCGTTCGTTCTTTGATTTAACGTCTTTTCACTGTAAGTGATATTAGACGGGAGAGGGGGGGGGGGGGGAGGGGAATAAAAAATATATATATAAACTAAAATGGAGAACGATAGTTGGACGGGTTGGATTGGGGCAGAGGGGAGACAGAGGAAAAAGTCATAAATAGGTGGTAGCATAGTAAAATGGAACGAAATCTTAACTCTAACATTAGTAACAATTAACTTCAACAATGTGAAGGGAAGATTTAACACTAAAACACAAAATGCATAACGTTAAAGTAATGCATTAACAGGACTGTTAACTAATGATTCTGAAATATTAAGTATCAAAGATTGATCTGATGTTACTTTTTTTAAATGAGTTTCAGAATAGTTTTCTTGTGTAAACATTTTCGGTAGAAAAGAACGTAGCATTTTGCAATAAAATAAACAGTGAAACAATGTGAATTGCTTGTCGCAAATACACTTAACATTTTTACAATATTTTGTTTTCAGTGCGTTTAGCTGAATACGAAAACGAACAGCAATAATCGATCGCAAATGATACATGGAAGAATACTGCATTTTTTGGTATAAATTTTGAACGGAAAGTTTTATCATTTGTTGTGACATAAACTGATCATTTAAATGTTTCTGAAATCGAATCCATGAGGCTGATTCGAGCATGTTGCCAGCTTCTTTTACGGAAGTATGAACATGTAATTCTATAGAATTAACAGAATTCTGTGCACCTTGCTTAGCTGCTCTGTCAACTACTTCGTTGCCGTGAAGACCAACGTGAGAAGGCACCCAGCATAAAAACTGATATCTGTACTTTTATCCTTAAACGATGTACAAGATGATTTGCCTCAGTAATTAAATCAGGCCTTGTGTCGGCATCAAAAGACCGTAACGCATATAGTACAGATTTTGAGTCAACAAAGAGAACTACTTTGAAAGACATGGGTTTAAGATTTACTAGATAATGCAATGCTTGTATAATAGCGACTAATTCTGCTGTAAATATAGATAAATTTGCCCCAATGAAAAATTACTTTTTTATTTTAAATTTTGGAACATAAAATGCTGCTCCAGCACATTTATTTTTCTAAGACTGATCCATCGGTAAAAATATGAAGGTGGGTACGGTATTTTTCGTCGACGTGTTGTCTTGCTGTGGATATCGAAATGACGTTTTCATGTTTCTTGGCGTCTGTATAATCAATATCAAAAGAGGCTTTTTGCATTTCCCATGTAGGGATAGGCGTTGTTGATGGTGTCTCAGCTATTTCATCCATATTCAGGTGAGACTGTTTGACCAAGTCAGATATGTAAGTTGCAACAGTCATTTGTGATGAAATGCTGTTTGCTCGCTTTGGAAAGTCAACATCAGACCTTATTTTAATTTCCTTACTCACAAAATTGTCTGTTTGTGACGTAGTTCTAACGGCAAATTTTGCTGTCGCTAGCTCACGATAGTAGTTCAGAGGCAGAATTCCAGCAACTTTGTACGTTTCCAGATTAGAGGCGTGAGCAGGGACACCTAAAGCAATTTTAATACTTTTGCAGTCTAAGCTTTGTATCTTCTTTAATAAATATTTTGGAGCACTGAAGAAAACTTCTTGCGCATAGGATAATTTAGATCGTACAAGTGCTGTTGACAGATGAATAATATGTTTGTATCCATTCCCCAGGGTAATCTGCTTATTATCTTTAGAAAATTTAAGGCTTTTCTTGCTTTTTGTTGAAATATAATCAAAATGGATATTCCAGTTTAATTTCGATGCTATAAAGACTCCCAGAAATTTTAAAACCTGTTTGTAATGTAACACTTCACCAAGCAATCTGAAAGTAGGCAAGTTACATAAAGTACCACCAGGATTAAATAGCATCATGTTAGTTTTTTCCGCTGACAACGACAGACCATTTCCTAACAAATAATTTCCAAGATTATCAAGATCAGATTGATACAACTTCCTTATGTAATTCTGTGCCCTTTGTGGAGTTGTCTTTTTTAAGGTAATATTCATCCAAATACATATATCATCAGCGTACAGTACCAAAACAACATGATCTGAAAGTGCTTTTAGGAAGATCGTGTATAAGGATATTAAATAAAAAGAGGTGCTATCACTGAACCTTGTGGAATTCCCATGTCAAGATGTCGTGAAGTAGAATAACTAGTTCCCACTCGTGCCTGAATTGTTCTATTGGCTAAAAAAGACAATGTAATCATACATATTGCCAGATAAACCAATAGATTTCAGCTTGTACAATAAACGCGTATGCCAAACTTGATCGTAAGCTTTTTTTACATCAAAAAAAGTAGCTAAAAGACTTTTTCTGCGGGCAAACTGTTGCTTTATCTGAGTTGTAAGTTTAACCAGGTGCTCAACTGTGGATCTCCCTTTTCTAAAACCTGCCTGATTTACTGGAATAACGTTATTTTTATCACAGTAATGTGCAAGTCTGTTTAATACCAATCTTTCCATTAGTTTGCTCGTATGGGAAGTCAACGCAATAGGTCTGTAACTGTTTTTATTATTTTTAGGCTTACCCGCTTTTAATATTGGTATAACAAAGGACCTTTGCCATATCTGTGGTACAGTTCCACTAACCCAGCATTTCTGAAAAAGTTTGTGTAAGAAAATAATGCAGTTTTCCGGAAGATGTTTAATCATTTCATTTGAAACTGCATCGACACCTACTGAACTTCTTTTGTTGTGTAGAGACAAGATATTGTTTTTTAGCTCTTCTAAGGTGATTGGAGCATTAAACCAGCGATCATTCTGAGGTATTGGGTCAGCGAAGATAGGGTTGTTACCTGCTATTTTTCTGTAGTGTTTGCATGTAGGAGACAAACCGTCTACTTTACTATTTTCGGCAAAAAGTTCTACAAAAGTTTCAGCTTTGACCATGTCGGAAGGAAATTTGTGACATGTGTCAATCATTATTGGACACCTAGGTAAGTTGGCTCCATTTTTCATTGATTCATTTTTGTCCAGACTTTATGGAAATCCCTGAAATCTGAAATTTCTTTGGTGCAGTATGATGCCCAATAATTTTTCTTTGCTTCAGCGATTATTCTATTACACTGGGTGTTAGCTTTTTTCATCTCCATATGATCTTCGGGTATTCTGCTTTTGATGTAGATTTTGTATTTCTCTTTTTTATACTGAACTGCTTTCTCACATGCCTCTGTCCACCAAACATTACCCAAACGGTTATTAGACTTAACGGTTTTGAGTTTCGGGATTGAGAGGTCTGCAGCAGCTAGAACTGACTCCTGGAACTCAGTAAACATAACGTCTACATTGTCACTTTCATGTTTACATTCGTGTTTAGCAAGAGCAGTCTGAAACAAGGACCAATCAGCGCGCGAGTAATTATATTTTGGTATAATATCAGGAGTACTATCTTTTTTCCTGATATTTTCATTAGTTATTGTTATGATGATAGGTAAGTGATCACTTCCCAAGGCATCTCTGTGAGTATCCCAGGTACAGCATGGTACTAAGTCTGGCGATATTAAAGACAGATCGATGGCTGTTGCCCGGTGTTTGGAAACATCAGGAATTCTAGTGACACTCCCATCATTCAAAAGGTAAAGCGCACTGTCAACTATATTTTCTACCAACCGATTGCTTGTGACAGTACAACAGTCTTTTTCCCAAAACGGGGAGTGGGAATTAAAGTCTCCACCAATTAACCATTTACCGTGCTGCAGATCCGGAATCGTCCGCAGCCATTCTGTGTTGTGGTCATTTGGACCTGTTGGCAGGTAGACTGACATAACGTTCAGGATTAATGAATTACTGAATTGTACTGTGGCGGCACATGCGTGTATATCTTCAGTTGACGTTAAAATGGGGAAGTAATTATGCGATACTGCATCTCTTTAAGTATATATATCGCAGTGGCTACCTTCTTCCCGGAATTCCCAATGTCGTATATTGGTGGATAATAATAATTTTGGAAATTGGGAAGTTTGGTTGGAATAACATTAAGCGACTGCAAAATCAATATTTCACAATGATTCGATGCGATAAAATGTTCCAGGTATGCGGAATTCGTGGAAATAGATCTACAATTCCACTGTAAAAATTTTATTTGTGATTGTTGGCGCATTTTCATTTTTGGCTAATCTGTTCTTTTAAATTAATGGTTATTTGTTTGATAATCACGAAGACCTTGGTTTTCTGTGTACGAGAAAAATGGCCAGAAAGAAAACCAATTACTTAGACTACTATTGGGAAAAAAAAAATGCGTGCGTGCGTTTGTGTGTGTGTAGTGTGTGTGTGTGGCGTTGTGTGTGTGTGTGTGTGTTGCGCGCGGCGTTTGTGTGTGTGTGTGTGTGTGTGTGTGTGTGGGTTTTTTGAGCTGTGCATCATTACATGTTTTGTCTTTATGTAGCCCGAAATCAAAGGTAGGCGTTAAGTCTGTGTGTGCGTGCGTGTGTACGTTTGTGTGTGTTTGTTTGCTTGTTTATGTGTGTGTGTGTGTGTGTGTGTGTATGTGTGTGAGCGCTTGCGCAGGGTCTACTTTATGTCTGTACGTCACTAACGTTTGCCAGATATGTTATGCATTGTAAAAAGCATTTCGTTTCGCGTCTCTATTTCTAACCCTGTCTCAGTTCGTACTTTTTTTTCATGTTTCTTTCTTCTTTCTTCCATCTGTTCTGCATCGTTTAGCTAGAGCCATGCCTTTGATTTCTTCCCTTTCCCTCTATCATTTGTTCTTCACTTTTGTTACTGATGTCGTTGTGATTTTCTTTTTGTTTGTTCTTTGGTGTTAATCAAGTAACTACAACAATGCCTTTGATTTCTCTTCACCTTTCTCCTTCAAGAAGTAATTTTGTCCTGAAGTTTTCTAGTTATATGTTGTTGTTACATGTTTGTCTTTAGCAGAAAGTCATGTTGCCTCTTGAACCCGTCCTCTCCCTGCAACCCTCTTCCCACCCGTCCTTTCCCCTTCGTTTTTGTTTTTGCTTTAGCTTTTTAGTTTTTGCTGCTGTTGATGTCGTTCTTCTGTTTGTCCTTTAGCTTTTCTTTTCCACATTTTCCACTGTGTTCCTATTTCAAACTGCTATGTGTGTGCTTTCCCCCTCTCTACAATGTGTGAATGTGAATATGTGTGAATGTGAATTGTGTGTGTGTGTGTGTGTGTGTGTGTGTGTGTTGTGTGTGTGTGTGTGTGTGTGTGTGTGCGTGCGTATGAGAGAGAGAAGAAGAGAGAGATGTGTGTGGTGGTGTGTGTGTGGAGATGGTGGTGTGTGTGTGTGTGTGTGTGTGTGTGTGTGTGTGTGTGTGTGTGTGTGTGTGTGTGCGTGTGCGAGTGTGTGACAGAGACAGACAGACACGAGACAGAGACAGACAGACACGAGACAGAGACAGAGGTGTGTGTGTGTGTGTGTGTGTGTGTGGTGTGTGTGTTTTGGTGTGTGTGTGTGTGTGTGTGTGTGTGTGTGTGTGTTGTGTTGTGTGTGTTGTGTTGTGTGTGGTGTGTGTGTGTGTGTGTGTGTGTGTGTGTGTGTGTATGGTGGTAATGTGTGTGTGTGTGATGCATGCGCCGCGAGGTGAGTGAGTGAATGAGTGTGTGTGTGTGCTCGCGCGCGCGCGCGCGGTTTGTGTGTGTGTGTGTGTGTGTCGTGTGGTGTGTGTGTGTGTGTGTGTTGTGTGTGTGTGTACGTACATACGTACCTGCCTTCCAAAATCTATGGTTCAGACTCATCAGATTGACGAGTCAATTCAATGAAGAAAAATGTTTGCACCGCAGAAAACATTTCCTCTCAAATTTCCGAGCCAGTGCAGAGGCTTTTAAGCGTAGGATTATGGATCTACAATGAAAGCTTATTTGCAACCCATCCATGACGTATGTGGAGCAGCGCATGCAGTATCAGCTGCACCCTGTGACTTAAGTTTCTTGAGCGGAATTAAATTCAAGACATGATAAATATCTATATACTACGCCGACGGGCGCGATAGTCGAACGGCTATGACACTGTCTTCCCACTGGAAGGTATGGGTTCGGGATGATCAAATTCTCCATTGGGAAAATCTCCATCTTTTACCCAACAGGGTAAAGGATGGAGATTTTCCCAATGGAGAATTTTCCGATCTCTCAGATTAATGTATGTGCAAACCCTCTAATGCCCAAACAACCTACAGAGAGTAATATCAAAGACGATTTATCTCAGACTATACTATAGCCTTCAGAAAATCTACAAGGTATCTTGGTATTTTTCTTGATTAATTCCATAACCATGGAAGCTCATGTTAACTACCAGAGCAAAATCATGTATGTCCGACTACTCAGAATAAGCAAAATTCCTCCATTTCTCTCTGCTGATGCCACAAACAAGCTGTGTGTATCTTTGATTCTATCCAAACTAGACTACTGTAACTCTCTCTTAGATGAACTTTCTGATGATAAGCTATCTCCAACGAATCCAAAACAGTGCAGGTCAACTGTCCTCTGGAAGAGCAAACGGAGCAATGCATAGGCACTGTTGCAAAAACTACTCTGGCTACCAGTCAAAGCAAAAATTGAGTATAAAACTGCCACACTCTGCTTTCGAATACAGTGCCAACAAATATATCAGAATTCCTTCTGCCTTACAAACCTTCCACAGTTCTCGGGTCTCAAGGATCTTTTCTCTTAACCCACGAATAACTTCGCGCCAGCAACATGGAACTCCCTTCCAGTATCCTTAAGACAAAACAGTTGTTTGCACCCCAAAACGCATCCTTTTCAGAAATACTTCCAAAAATCATAAGCTCATGCTTCTGGCTCGTCTAAATCCAGTGTATGTGCGTGCGTGTGTGGTGTGTGTCTGTGTGTTTGTGTGTGTGTGTGTGTGTGTGTGTGTGTGTGTGTGTGTGTGTGTGTGTGTGTGTTGTGTGTGTTGTGTTGGTGGGTGTGTTGTGTGTGTGTTGTGTTGGTGTGTGTGTGTGTGTGTGTGTGTGTGTGTGTGTGTGTGTGTGTGTGTGTGTGTGTGTGTGTGTGTGCATGTACAGTATGTATGTACTTACGTGTGTATGCACAGGGTGTGTGTAAGTGTGCATATGCGCGTGCATGCTTATTTCTGTGTGTCTTTTCATGTGTGTGATTGTCACTGATAAATTGAAAAACATACCAGTTGTTCTTTTTCATGGACCATGTTATGTTACACTGATGTATCGGTATATGCAGATATACATGCATCCTATATGTTTGTACTGCTTTCATCCCATGTGTTTGCACTGCACTATAATGTACTGGCAAGGAATCTTTATACTGCTTTCATGAACCAGTGTATGTATTCGACTGTTGTACCACATTACTGTATTAACATAGCAATGTTTATGCTGTTTGTAAAGTGCAACGAGCATTCTCTAGCATGTATATTTGCGCTATATAAATGTAATTACTGTTATTAATTAATGTAACCACCTTCTCTCTCCCCCTCCTTTTCTCTTTCTCTCTCTCATATGGGTCGGCGTCCTTCACAATAAACTAACTCTCTCTCTCTCTCTTTCTCGCGCGCGCGCACGCGAACACACACACAAAGAGAGAGTGAGAAAGAGCGAGCGAGAGAGAGAGAGGGAGGGAGAGAGAGAGAGAGAATTCAGGACCGTCTTGTCTGATTTTTTTTTCCCCTCCGTTTTCTATCCATCTGTTCTTTAGAGTTAATTACCTTTGCTTTCTTCGTTTATTTGTGTTACTGTCTGGTTGTTGGCATTGCTGACTCTTTTGTCGATTCTACAACTGCATGTTTGTGTTTGTGTGTCTGTGTGAGGGAAAGAGGAGGGCGCCAGATGCTTGCTCTTATGTTTGTTTTACAAGACGTTATTTGTGTGTTTGTTGGTTGGGTGGTTGGTTGGTTGGTTGGTTTGGCAAAATCTGTAAGCACTTAAATCTTAACATCGTCCCTATCATCCCACCCCAATTTCTTAACCCAACCCTCAAATCTAAATTCATTCTATTCTATGAATCTAATTTCGTTCTCATCCATCTTCTGCGTTTCAAAACTAGCAATAGTCTCCACGGGTCCATCGTCTGCTACGTCTCGCCATAGGGAGACTGACAACCAACACTATAAGATATCATAGCCTCGCTCAACCCCAAGGGGCTCGCGAGCATACAAAGCTCAATGATGTTATTCACTCCCTGGGTCATTCAACAAGCTTCAATACAGTTTTGTGGTGAATTTCATAGGAACAGAAGATGGTCAACAATGAACTTCCAAATTTTTCTGAATTGAAACGTCTGCGATAAAAGCCAAACGCTCAAGACTGAAACAAAAAACGAAAAACGTCTTGAGAAAAAGCCCCTATCTTGGTAATGAAAATAGGAGCAAACTGCGGCTAGTATTTTCCAAGTAAGCAATCTTCAACTTGTACCAACGTTATTTCCAGGTATAAAAGCCTGCCTTGATCCGACTACTGGATAAGAAATTGATGCTGGGGCTACCAGAGGATATGTTCTCCAATCTATGCTACTATAAGTATCTAAAGTCTCGCAACTCTACTCCTTCAGTCAGAGCAGTGTCTGTACATACTGTCCATCCCAAACTGATCGCTTCAAACTGATCTACAACCAATTACGCTAGGGAACTACACCTACACGCTGCTCGACCCTTAAATCCCTTGTGTGGCCACTCTTCTATTCCTCACCAATATTTATGTCGTTCACAATTTCGGAGCAACTTAGGGCTAGCAACAGTCTGCTGTTATTTAAAGAAGAGCTGAAGGTTGGGTTATTGAAAACCCCCTCCTCTATTTTGTTCTAAATGATGACCAAGACCACGAAAATAATAATGATAATGACGATTATTACGACTCTCTAAAATTCATTACCAAGACTATTCTGCGACCAACAGACAATTTTGTGACTAGCAATACTAGAATCGAGCTGTCCCAATCCGCAGCCTGAAGATATCAAGGAGGACTCCTGTTAAAACCCGGACATCGGATCCCCCATCTCCCTCTTCCCTAACGTCTAGATTTCAACTTGGTAACTGGCTGGCTGACGGAAAAAGTGACGGACAGACTGACGGATAGACAGACGGGCGCACTGACTAACTGACTAACTAACTGACTGGCTGACAGACTAGCCGCCTGACTCAGCAATGCTGCTAATGACTGACTGGGGCCTGTCAGGTAAGGTTGAGGGAAGCCGTAATTACCCCTGACACACACCGTGGCTTCGTGCAATAGGTTACTAGCCGGCGTTGGTGAATGTGAAGTGAGACGAAGAGCGTGTGTGTGTGTGCGTTCGTGTTGTGTGTGTGTGTGGTTGTGGTTGTGTGTGTGTGTGTGTGTGTGTGTGTGTGTGTGTGTGTGTGTGTGTGTGTGTGTGTGTGTGTGTGTGTGTGTGTGTGTGTACGTGCGCGCGCGCATCCGTGCGTGTTCTGTGTATATGTGTGTGTGTGTGTGCGCGCGCACACACGCGTGTCCGTGAGAAAGAGAGAAAGAGAGAGAGACAGATAGACAGGCAGACAGAAACAAAGAGAGAAACAGAGACAAAGAGAGAGACAGAGAAAGATATATATATACACAGAGACAGAGACAGAGAGACAGATAGACAGACAGAGACAGAGAGACAGAATGAGAGATAACCGAAGGCCAGCATAGGACGGCCAACAATGGGTGAGGATATTTTGCGCGCACTCTCTCTCTCTCTCTCTCTCTCTCTTCTGTCTGTCTGTCTGTCTGTCTGTCTGTCTGTCTCTCTCTCTCTCTCTCTCTCTCACCACCAACACAACACACACACACACACACACACACACAACAAACACACTTGTGCTTAGAAAACGGTCCACCCACTACCATTTGAATTTGCTCCGATTCAAAATGTTGCCAACAACTTACATTTTGTATAAATGCACCTTTACATCTAGAGAAGAGACAGAAGAGTAAAGAAAACTACTATTCTATCATCTAAAATTGTTCTACGTCCTCTGCCTCAATTTACTTAAAGAAATACTGCAGAGATGCGACGTGCAAACTGAAAACGGTTGCCAATAAATCCGACAATAGCAGTGACGGATTGTTTGTACCGTCCTGCCAAGCAAGGCTTTAAGAATTTTCATTGTAACACACTTTTTCCAAATATATCAGTTACATCATGGGTGACAAGTAAAAAAGATTTATAATATTTGCTGCCAAAAGTCCAAGGGATTCTTGGCTAGCCCCTTGTAGGGTGCAGGAACAAAGAACAGTCAAGGGGTGGGGGTGGGGGAAGGGAGGAGGGGGAAGATATATAAAGATTCTCCTCTCGCCTATGTGAAAACGAATGTCAGCAAATTCACAACAATGTAGACATCTACCTTGAAATTTCACGCAAGAATTTTCGATTTTCTTCAGCAATATTATTTCACTATTTTAGACAGTAAATCAAATACTCACCGTTCGTTTCGGATTGAAAGCAAAAACAGCAGTACCAGCACCAGCAAGAAGTAGTTCTAACAAACTCATTGGAAAAGCACTAAATCAAACAGGCAAAATGTCTGAAGACAGATACATGGATCATCCAAAATACTCACGGTCATACAAAGATAAAAACTATACTCATACTCTACTATCATGGAGAAAGAAGCTTGGTGAAGAAAATGACCTCTGAGATCTTGACAGGTTCCTGAGACTGAGTGCAGGCAACTGCTCCAGACCCCTGCTATATCTCTAATGGCTTAGTTTGTCATACAAAAAGGTGTGTCCATTTGCCACTGGCATCCATTCATAGAACACATTCAAAACTATCAAGATGTCAAACCTGGCTGCAAACTATGTGAGAACAGAGATATAAAAGCAATGAAAAAAAAACAGACTGACTTTAGAAATGAACTGAGTTAAGATTTAAGCATGGTCAATAATGGAGGAAGAAGAAGAAGAGCTGAAGGCGATCAGATTTTGAATTAAAATGAAGATGAACTTCCTTTGAAAACTCTTCATTTTTCAATATATAGATGCGTACATTCTGCACCTGAATACTTTCTTCAAGGCTTCCTTTGTCAGAAATCAATAGGATGTCTCAAGTGTTTTCTAACAGAAGTTACACAGAGCTAAATGACTATTTTGTAGGCTTTAGTCTACTAACTTATACAGGATTTTTCTCTCCCCCAACTTTTGCCCCACCTCAGTGGTGCTGATCCCACGCCACTCATTGTGGTTCCACAACACAACACTAACCCTAGGTTTATTTAGTTGAAGTCCACATGCCAGGAGGCCCAGGACAGCTAGAGAAGTCAAGACACTGAGGACCACTCGTCGGAGAGGACCATGTGCTGCTGATGGGTCACTGTGGTAGAGTTCAACAGTGCCTGGTTCTGATCCAATTTACAAAGGACACTGTCTATACTGACGATAGTAACGGCTAAGTCGTGGTGCTAGACTGACTGAAAGACTTCCCATGAAGGACACCATCACAACGATCCCCAACGACAGCCCCCATGAACCACTGACACCCTAGACCCCAACTGGAAATCCTTCAGGCATATAAACGGTAGAGGAAACCGACAGAAAGGTCACCACGACATCAGGCCACAAAGGGTTACTAAATCTGTGAAAATGTTCACGATGCTTTAATGACCGATGATTATATGATAATGGAAATGATTATGATGCTATGCACTTACATCCAGGGCTAATATGAGTGACAGGATGATAACTTTAAAACGTGGACATTTCAAACACGGGGTAAGGCAGGAGGTGGGGTAAAATGTACGTGGACACTCGATAACCTTAATGTGACCTGTCGCTGTTCCATGTTATTCAGATAATGACGTCACAGCAATGAGAAATGTCACACACACACACACACACACACACACACACACACACACACACACACACACACAACACAAACACACACAAAATACAAACAAGC
>CM060310.1:37489301-37564301 GCA_030674185.1 Monoplex corrugatus
TTAGAAAGAGAAATAGAGAAACAAACTGACAATGATAGACAGGCAGAAAAAAATATAAGTAAAATCTGTTTGCAACCCATCATTACAGAAGCCTAACTTCTCTTCCTTTCCTTCTTCCGATCTCTCTCTCTCTCTCTCTCTCTCTCTCTCTCTCTCTCTCTCTCTCTCTCTCTCTCTCTCTCTTCCTTCTTCCTTATCAGCCCTCACTTGTTTGAAACCTAAAACCACTTGTAAGCACGTGCACACACTTGCCAACCACTCTTTGTTCCAGAATTCAAAGCAGTTATAAAAAATACATGTGATCTGGTTCAACTACTTCCTCACATTGGAACCTGTTTAAACAGTACTGTAACAGCAACACTGAATAGGGTTACTTTCAGACACAAAGTGTTATCACTCCAACCAATGTTGTTATACATAACAAGATTTCTCACCTTTTGCATTTTTCAAAAAATAGTGATTTCTAGACAATTAGCTGTAAAGATGTGGTGACTTTGTGTGTGTGTGTGTGGGTGTGTGTGTGTGTGTGGTGTGTGTGTGGTGTGCGTGTGTGTGTGAGAAAGAGAGAGAGAGAATTGTGTGTGTGTGTGTGTGGGGGGGGGAGAGAGAGAGAGAAGACAGACAGAATCAGTGTAATGGCTGCCAACAGCACGACCGCACCTAAGCACCAAAAGGACAACTCAGTTCTAAAAAGATATGCGTTTTATGTCTTATGTGTGTTGGGAAGGGGGGGGGGCGGTTAAGTAATGTATGACTACTTGTTTCCCTCGGACTACAGTATTGCTTGTTAGCTGACTTGAAATTTATAACACTTTTATGTAGTGAGGTGCTAACTAAATATATTTCTCAATTCAAATCACAACTGATGAATAACCTCCAAACATATCACAGAAAACAGATCATAGCTTGATCATCTTGTTGCACATGCATACATGTACAAGCACTGCTTCTGGAAAACACTGAAGAACACTGTTGTTGCTGGTGGTGGTGATATGACGAAATATATAAAAACCACACGAAATATAACCCTGGGTTTTTACGACATGCACGACTGTGCTGCTTCAGGAAACAAGCAACCACTGACCAAACACAAGGCAGCATGGCCCAAGAGCTGAGTGTGAAGAAGAGGGATTTCCGAGTTGATCCACTTAATGTCCCAGGCCTTAGAGCTATGTTCCTTGCCCGCCTGCATTCCAGCCTCCATCAGCCCTCTTGAAAGCGTATGCACGTCACCTAAAAACACAGTATGTATCTCATTCTGTCACCATGACAGCAGGCAGGCCTCTTACTTGGGAGTCCTTGTGAAAAGTAGACTATGAGCTGAGGAACCCTAATTTTCCCCCAAGGTTCAAACTCAGAATGTTTTTTGTTTTTGTTTTTTATTTTTTTGGCTAGGGATAGCAAGACTTTGGCGCAACACCAATCCACCACAGAGAATTAAGTGGTCCGGCCAACTGACCAGAATGCAAGTCCCATCAGTTAGCCCAACAAGCTACAACAAAAAGATATCTGGATTTAAAGTAAGAGGCCGACTAAGAAAGACCTGGATCAACCATGTAAAGGACACCTCGACATCACACAATACTTCACTTCAGGCCTTTTAAGCTCACTACTGATCACCGATTCAATGATTGTCAGCCCTTTCTCCCTGAAACACCCATACTGATATAACTTAAGTGGACAGAAGGAAGAAAAAACAAAAGTCTGTGGTCAACAGACTGTTATGAATATCATGCATGAAATTAAAATGCTGACAATCAAATGCCACGACCCTCTTCTACTTCTGGTCTGCAAGTTCTATGAAGGACTAAACATGCACCGAGCGCCATACCATGTGATAAGCCACTCAGCAGCAAACACCTCCTTACTGAATGCTGGGGCTTGCACAATGTGAGACCTAAGAACTAAATAACACAAACTCCTTGAAGAACCTCTTCAGAGACGTTCCTCCAGACACAATTTTTCAAATTTTTACAATAATCAACCGATTTCATTTTACGTAATATATATGGAAATATTTTCAATTGCATTTTACTACACTTGAAAGGCTTATCATGCACTTGCTTTTTCCCTGTTGACTTTTTATTAAACCTTGGAGTTATTTTTAATGTAATGTTAGTCCCTGATATGGCCTTTGTGGTCTGCTGGGCCATAATCAAAGCAATTTTGATTTGCAGTGTGTGTATTATCACAGCTCATCATCACCACGTGCCTTGCTACATGGCGTTGGTGATCATGGCCCTCCATACGAATCAATC
Source organism: Monoplex corrugatus (assembly GCA_030674185.1). Lineage (NCBI taxonomy): Eukaryota > Metazoa > Mollusca > Gastropoda > Littorinimorpha > Ranellidae > Monoplex > Monoplex corrugatus. The sequence continues at coordinate 37,491,560 of CM060310.1, forward strand.
TTCTGTCGCTGCACGTGTATCTTCTACCCATTTGTTCCCACCCACTCTGCAAAACAGTTGCTCTCATCAGCCACACCAATGAGATCTTCAAATTATCATCCTAAACAGAGTAAAGCAAAAAAGTTATGAGTTGTCAGACTGTCAGGCTGGGTATAGAGCAAATATATTATTGGTACTACAATTTATCATAGAAAAACTCAACAGCATTGTACAGGAGGCATTCAAACTTTCAGTTTCACTGACTACAGCTAGGTTTTTGATAGCATTGAACACTCCAGCCTTTTTAACACAAGGCAGAAAATGAGCTTTCCACATAATCTAATATTATTAATTGAAGGATTATACAAAGATCAACAGGATGCAATCTGCTGGAATAATCAAAATTGTGAATTCTTTTGACATCAAAAAAGGTGTTTACCAGGACTGCATAAATTACCGCATCTCTTCAACATCTACACAGGTAATAACAGAAGTAGACTTGGATGGTCTAGTAGTCCAAATTGATAGCAGAAGCATCACAAACTTAGGTATGCAGATGACACCACCCTTATATCAAGCAACATTACCAGCATGACTTCAGTCCTTTATAGAGTTGACAATGCAGGCAAGAAAGCAGGATTAAATTTTAAAGCCAGAAAGACCAAAGTAATGCACATTAGAACTAGCAAAGATGATATTCTCCTCAAGAAAACATCTCTGGAAAACGTAAATGACTTCAAATATTTGGGCTGAATCAAACCAGCAGACAGCAATTTTACAAAACACAATACAACAACAATTGGCATGGGAAAAAAAAAGGTCCAGTCTAACAACATCTGGAAAGATTGTGCAATACTTAAAGTCCTCAAATATTCTTAAGATTCTCATCTGGCCAGTATTGGTATATATGGATATGAAGCTCGGACATGGAAGAAAGCTGATGAAATGAAAGTCAAACTCAGCTGAAATGTGGTTCTACAGACGCCTACAGCAAATCAGCTGGACAGAAAAGCAAACCAAAGTATTTTAGACAAGCTGAATACAACTCCACAACTGCTATCTGAAATCCACAAGAGAAAACTTTCATACTTGGGACATACAATTAGAAACAGTAAGTGTCACCTGATGAAAACAGTATTCCAAGGAAAAACCCAGGGTCAAAGACAGAGAGGAAGACCAACAGCATCATGCATGGACAGCACTGTGAAGATAACCAGGATGTCTACAAGTTAAGAAATGAGAACCTGCAAGGGCCGGACAACGTGGAGAAAGACAATCAAGATATCAATTGTTATCACAAGTGATGATGCCAACAGGTGACAGGAGATTCTGCAAAATTGTCTAATATTTTCTCCCTAGGTCTACCTGGTACTCATTCTCCCTCTAACTTTTCTGTTGTGACCAGATATTAAAATTTTTGTGCTTCATAAAATGGCCCATAAATGTTGCTTGTCTTTCCCTGATCATCTTCATTATTTTTGTGTCTGCTTCTTTCAAGACTATCTCCTTTGTTTTCTTTACTGTCCATGGAACTTGTATCATTCTTCTTAGAGACCACATTTCAGCTGCCTCAATCTTGTTCTGACCTTTATCTCCATGGAACTCAACAATCTTACAAACCACATTTCAGCTGCTTCAATTTGTTCTGACTTTGCTGAGTTGTTATCCTGGCTTCACATCCCTATAACACAACAGACCTGGTTCTAAATATCACTGAAAAATTCTTTTCCTGATGTCAATCGATAGGTATCTGTTGATAAGAACGCTTTTCATTTTCTTGAATGCTGTTTTAGCTTGGTCAGTTCAGCTGGACATTTCTAAAATATCACAGTTACTAATCACAATACATTGTATCAAAGATTTATTACATGTTCATTTGAAGAGATTTAATTTTCATCATCCAATTCATAACAATTTTGTGTAAAGGCATTACAATGAAAACTGACTCCACATACATTATCAAATGAACTGAATCTCACACAAACAGCCACTGTGGTGCAGTGGTTAGTGCAACAGACTACTGACTGGAAGGTTGTGGGTTTAAATCCCAATCAGTCTTGTCAAAATCATTGTGGGATTTTTCCGCCCAACTAGCACCTACCCAGAGTTGAGCATGCTATGGGCTGATTGGGAAGACTTGGGATCACACAGCCAAGTCTCATCCACTTCATGGATACTTAACTGAGGGTCTTCCTCAAATCTCCTGACCATAAACACAGATGTCTGCATCACTCGGTCTGATTGATGCCAGGACAGATTATGATATTAGTATAATGTAGCCCTGTCATGCAGTCTCAATCACAGATGGAACTCCATAGCATCCTAATCATCATCTCCCCCATCATCATTATCATCATCATCATCATTATCACACCACTGTAAAAGTTACCTCAACTTCTGTGCTCATTTAGGTGGCATGGAAAATGGGAGGGGGGAGGGACTGACTTTAACCACAGAGAGTCGGATTTTTACAGAGTTGGATGTCTTTCCAATCAACCTCAACTTTTCTTTATTCATGTGTAGGGTGTGTGCATGTATGTGTGTGTGTGTGTGTGTAGTGTGTGTGTGTGTGTGTGTGTGGGGTGTGTGTGTGTGGTGTGTGTGTGTGTGGTGTGTGTGTGTGTGGGGTGTGTGTGTGTGTGTGGTGTGTGTGTGTATGTGCATATGCATGCATGCATATGTATGTGACATTGTGTGTGTATGTCACTATGTGTATGAGTGCATGATCAACATTTTGTTCATTATCACATGCATATGTCACTTATGTGAGTGTGCCTGTGTCCATATTCATGTGGATGTGCACATAATTGTGTATGTGTATGCATATGCACTCATGTGTGTATGTATGCATAGGGGTGGATGTGTGTGGCTACATGTGTGTGTGTGTGTGTGTGTGTTGTGTGATGTGTATGTGTGTGTATGTGTGTGTGTGTGTGTGTGTGTGTGTGTGTGTGGTGTGGTGGTGCGTGCGTGCGTGCGTGCGTGCGTGCGTGCATGCTGCGTGCGTGTGTGTGCGTGTAAAATGTACTGATCAGTGAATTCATAACTCTGCTCCCCATCTGCATCTTTTAAAATTTTTAATTTCTAAGACATAATTAAGCGTTTAGCCAACAAAGGCATACCCTGACAGAAACATCCATTTGATTCTGCCATGTCAGTCTATGCCTCATTGTAAGCTTCCAAATACAATCTATTACTGAGTTAGAGTTACAGTGATGATGAATACACAGTTGCCCTGCTGGAATGCACACCTCGAAGTCATACAACATTCTCAATATTATGAACATATCACTCTTCTCCTACAATTCATCCACAAGCATTTCCTAATTCAAAATCAAACGAAAGGCCAGTGATGAAAAATATAAAGCATCTGTCAAAAATGATTTCTACTGTAGGCTCCACTTCAGTTTCTGCCAATTTGATGATTCGTGGGCAGATTTTCAATCAATACAACTACACCTGTAGAAAACACAAAATGTTAACTGTCTTCAGCTTTTGATGGGCACTGCAGGCCTGACTTGAATTTAATGAGAAGTTAAATTAAAAAAAAAAAAAAACAGAAAAAGAAACAGTATGATTCTTAATGATATATACTAATACTGAAAGGAAAAAGTTTCACTTTCCACTTATTGACATATTCTGAAAGGAAAAAGTTTTACTTTCCACATAAATCTACTTTATGTCCACAACATGAATGAGTTTAAAAAAAAAAAGACAAATTATGAAGCCAGAATTTCTTATTTCTAATGATGTGTTATCTACAGAGATTCAAATAGGCATTTTAATATTTTATGGGTATTACTATTAGATGCATGCAGTCCATGGAGCACTCTTGTTTTTGTTTATGTGCTCTGAGAGCTCCATGTGTCCTTCATTGGATAGGATTTGTTATCAATTTATGTTCAAACTCAAAAGCGCTAATGGTAAACAGATTTGATGTCATTTGTCAATGATAGTTTCAATAGTTTCATCTCTTATTGTCACATAAATTCAAATTCCGAGATAAGACTTAGAAAAATATATTTGATAAACTTCGAAACTATAAAATCATTCCATATTCTGGCAGTCTGTCCATTTGGGTTCTTCTGAATCTCAAAAATAAAGCATTCAGAATATACAGGCTAAACAGAGGATGGCACAAATCTAAAGCTAATTTATACAAGTTGAATACTTACAATTCTTTTCAACAGCATCAAAGAAAAATCTCACTTTCACTAGTAAACAAAAATACACACATGCAGAAAAGAAATTTAATAAGTGATATAATACTATGGTGTTTAAGCTTTCCCAAGTGAAAGAAATTTGTATTTCATAGGGAAAGATTTTGTTATTACAATCACACACACACTAATATATACAATCAATCCAATTTACTCACTCACAGAAAGAGAAAAAGAGAGAGAATATAAGTATTAACAGATAGCCGATCATGGAAAAGTCTTTCCATCTTCAGGGACAAGCAGATTATAACTGAAAAAAGTCCAGTGATGGGAATGAAGTGAAACACTGCCTGCCAAGCAAGTCACCAAACTCTGTAGTCTGAGTTTTTTCCCCTTAAGTGGAGTTGATACTGGGTATACATTCTTTCTAAGGATAATAATTAAATAAATGATATAAGAAATTTAATATATATATGACAAACAATTTGCAAAGTCATCATCTATCATAATTACAAAACAGGTGAAATCTTTTACCAGTTAATACTGAGAAACAAGTGCTATTTTAATAGTAATGGCTAATGCTTGTCTACAAACGGTAAAATCACAATTTCTATCTATGTAGGCATAAAAAAGCATTCTTTTAAAATCACACAGCAACAACAACAGTTACAACATACATACAAATGCACAATATGCCCATGTCTTACACACACACACACACACACAGCGCACACACACACACAAAAGGGGGTGTGTGTGTGTGTGTGTGTGTGTGTGTGTGTGTGTGTGTGTGTGTGTGTGTGTGTGTGTGTGTGTGTGTGTGTGTGAGTGAGAGAGAGTGTGTGTGTGTGTGTGAGAGAGAGTGTGTGTGTGTGTGAGTGAGAGAGTGTGTGTGTGTGTGTGCATGTGTGTGCGTGTGTGTGTATGCATGCCTGTGGGGGGGTAGGGATAAGGGTGGGCCTGTGTGAAGTGTCAATATGTCAGGGGTTGTCAGTGTGTTATTGTATGCATCACTTAGCATGTAGGCCTATATGCCTACATAATTATTATACAATTACTGTAACAATGTTTTGCATGTCAGCCGGTGTGCATGCATATGAATTATGATATTGCCTACTCAGTATTTACTAGTAGTAGTAGTAGCACTACTACTACTAGTACTAGTAGTAGTAGTAGTTTAGACTGGCTTTCAATGGCCTAGGCCTTGCGGCCTATTTACGTGCCCTCTTTCTCAATATTTACAAAACAGGTGTTATTGCGCATTTTCTTTTTGTTTGCACAAGCCTAATCAGGCCTTAATCATCATAATCGAAGAAAAGTTCTTTAAATTTTGGACTCAAGAGACTGTCACTGTGCACCGAAGACTAGATTTCTACACTGGTGTTCTATCCCAGGTCATCGGTTCTGTTTAGCTCTTAACAGTAAATAATTAATTAACATGAAGTGCTATTACTGTGCTTTATCTTTGGTTACTTCTGTTACTTAGTAACGATAAACTTGGACGATGGAGAAGTCTCAGAAGGGCATAAAACTTGGTAAACAAAGTTATTTAGTGCACTTTAACTGCATTATTCTTACCTCAGTCGCAGAAAATGTTGACGACTTGGAAAACAAACAGCAGTGGCTTTGCTGCTTTCGTTACAATGACATTCGCGGCGCACACAAATTACAATGTTTATTTTGTCTTGACTGTCAAACACAGGTCTCTGAGTGTTCACCCTTTTGACTGCTCACAAAGATGTGTCACACCTTACAAAGAGGGGACACAACTCTCTGCTGCTGATGCAGACGATCGATCAGCAATGCCGTAAAGGTCCACGAAAATAAGTAATTATATCATATTTTACCAACATACTATTTTATGGCCACAAAAATTGTACTACTGTCGTGTGGAACAGATAACAATATTCTTTCTTTAAATCATTAATGCCGGAACATTAGTTACTCCGGAGTTATTCTACAATTCATCATGGCGACAACTATTGCAGTCCGGACAAGAAAAAGCAGAAAAGGTTTGTTAGTTGAGTAGTTTATCAGTGTGGCTGCTGATAGTCCAACGGCGATATTCTTTATCCTAATTCAGATGTGATCTAACATAGTTTTTGTGCGTATTGTTTCACAAACTTTATTTTTTTAATTTAGTCACACCCATCGTCTGCTTCGGTGCACAGTGACAGTCTCGAGTCTGTGATATTGATGCCCTTTTAGTAACTTTTACACAACAACAAAAAAGTAAGTGAAAATCTTTAATAGTCTTTGAGATATAAGCTTTTAAAAATGCATACTGCGCTGCAAAATTGGCTGCCCAAAATATACTGGGCACTTAGGAGTGCCGTTTCTGGGGAAACTTGGCGGTGAAAGAGTTAAATAATAATAGGAAACACTTGTGTTGAGCAACCTAACAGAAGAATATGGACATGTCATGGATGAATCCAGTAGACAGCACAGATTGATTGCATCCTGATACTTTGAACAACCTAGCAGAATAATATGGACATGGATGAATCCAGGAGGCAGCATAAATTGTTTGCATCCTGATAAATACGAGATTTAAGAGATATAAAAATTCTTTACTGATAGCAAAAATATTACCAGTCACAGACTGAACAGTGACCACTACCTGTAATGGAAAATTAGGCTGAAAATAAAGAAAGAAAACAAACGAAAAATAATATCAAACTAAATCTTGAAATCTTAAAACAGATGAATCAACTCTTACAAAATTGAGCATATCTGTTCAAACAAATTGAGTGCTCTGGAGGATGTTAGGACAATGAGGAAAATTGACAAAACTATACACACACACACACACACACACAGTGATACACACACACACACACACACACACACACACAACACACAACACACACAACACACAACACACACCAACACCACACACACACACACACAACAAACTATCAAATTTCAATAAATGAAGCTTGTGAAGAAATTCGTATTGTTGAAAGAAAAGAAGAAAAAAACTGAATGAAAGAAGAAAATTTAGGTTTGATGAATGAACAAAGAAAAGTAAAGAATAAAGAAGGAGAATGCAAAAAGATAGCTAAGGAAATCAGGAATAAGTACAGTGAAGCTAAGAAGCTAAGAGAGCTTGGCTAGAAACAAAGGGCAAACAATTAGAGGACTAACACAAAACAGACCCAAAGTTTATATACAGAAATATTGAACTTGAAGACATTTTTCACAGAAAAAAGACATGCATATCAGTTGATTGCTTAAAATCAAAAGATGGTATAATTATTATGGAAAAAGACAAAATATTAGATAGGAAGAGTACATTCAACTTTCAAGACATTTTTGATGATGACATAAGGAAGGAACACATCATTAGAATTGAACTATGAAGGACTACCAGTAATGAAACATGAAATTAGAGCAGTGATGAAAAGGAGAAATGAAGAAAAGACTCAGGACCAGACAGTATTACTATAGAAATAATCAAGGCTGTAGATGAAATTGGTATTGAAAAAGTAACTGTCCTCCTAAATGAAATTTATGACATGTATACATCGAAGTCAGTTTTTATTGCTCTTCCAAAGAAAGCAGGGGCTACAGAATGCAAACTCCGTTGTACAATCAGCTTGATGAGTCTAATGACAAACTCACAAAGATTCATTAAAAATTATCACGATGAAGACAAGGAGTAGAATCAAATCAGAAATAGCAGAAGAACAGTGTGGATTTCTTGATGGGAAAGGAACTATTAATGCCATATGATATACATTCTAAGAACTCTCATGGAAAGATCGTTTGAGGTGAAAAAGGTTTTTGTATTTATGTTTTGTTGATTATACCAAGACTTTTGACAGAGTACGACATGAAGAATTGATCAACCAATTGGAAAAGCTCAGTATTGATGAGAAAGATCTAAGTTAAGAACAGCAGAAGTGAGAGTAGAAAATTATATAAGCTCTTGTCAAAATATCAGAAAAAGGGTTTATGCAGGGATGTATTCTGTCACCAGATTTGTTTTCACTTTACAGGAAGACTATCAAGTATCATGAGAAATGTAGAGGAATTCCCAGGAATAAAGGTTGAAGAAAGAACAAGAAAGAAACATTTGTTATTTAGCAGATGACACTGTTCTAATTGAATGAAAAAGACCTGGAATTTTTTGTGACTTTAAGAAAGGAGAAATAAAGGGCTAGAGCTAAATAAATAGTAAGAAAACTAAGTAAAGTCATGGTAATCAGTAAAAAACAAGAAATCCCCTCATGGAAAAATAACAAATGGCACAAAATTGACACAAGTTGACAAGTTTAAACATCTGGGAACACTCATCTCATCAGACAGCAGATGCACATTAGAACTATGAGCAGAATTGACCAAGCTAAAACAGCATTGAAGAAAATGAAAAGCTTTCTTACTAACAAATGCATGTCAGTTAACATCAAGAAGAGAGTTATTCAGTGTTGGAACATAATCAGTGTTGTAGAGATGCAAAGCCTGGATAATCAACAAGCGAAAGTCAGAACAAGATTGAGGCAACTGAAATATGGTTCCTAAGAAAAATATTAAAAAGTTCTGTGGAGAGCAAAGAAAACAAATGAATCAGTTCCGTGGAGAGCAAAGAAAACAAATGAGACAGTCTTGAAAAATGAATACATAAAAAACATTAATGACGAAGATAATGAAAAGACAGGCAACATTTATCAGACATTTTATGAGGCAAGACTGATTTGAGCACCTGGTCACAACAGGAAAGTTAGAGGAAAAAGAGCACTAAGTAGACCCAGGAGACAATAACGGTTTTGTACAGTGGATGAGGACAGAAAGGGTTGGACATATTATTGCAGCAACAAAAGATAGATTTATATGGAGGGCCATGATTGCCAGTGCCATGCGGTATGGCACATGATGATGATGGATTGATACACATTTACGTGTTCATCTATAGAGAATAACCTTTCATCTTTCCATTAATACTAAAATAGTAATAATATTGATAATGATGATAATGATAATGACATTTATTTGGCTCCAAAATTTAATCTTGATGTAGAAGTCAAATCAAAGTGCGTACTCTTATCATTCACTATGATTCACTCACAATGACCAGAATTCCAAGGCACAAAGCACACAGAATGACCAGAACTCCAAGGCACAAAGCACACAGACATCAGGACAGGAGGGGAATGGGATGAAAGGGTAGGTATGTAGAGGGGGAAATTAGTCTGGACAGAAAGGTATGTCTTCAAGTTAGCTTGTAGTAAGTCAAGAGTATGTGACTGTCAAAACAGATGGGGGAAGCTTGTTGCAGTTGTATGTTCCAGAAACAGAATAAGAGCGGTGACTGACTGTGGAAACATCTGTATCAAGGAATTTGTAAACAAGTAGTATCAGGAGCAGAATGGATAGGTTGGGCAGGGATGTACATTCAGAGATTATCATAAGGATAAATAGCTGCGTTACTGTAGATATACTTGTAGTATGATGTATTGGGTTTTTGGGTTTTTTTTTAATGAAATTTATGGAAAAACAGGCAAACTGGTGGAAAATGTGAAGCAGGGGAATGATATGTTTCTTTTTACAAAGGACAAGACATGCCACAGAATTCTGAATACACTGGAGACATGCGACAGAAGAACCAGCGCTCATGCAGAACAAGATAAGAGAAATCAGGAGTTTAGATGCTGCTGCAGTTGAAAGTTAACGGGGACTAGAACTGAAATGTTTGTTGGTGGTTTGTCTGTTTGTTTGTTTGTTTTTACAGTAATTTGTCTGTTTGTTTGTTTGTTTTAACAGTAACAAGGCTGATAGACTTGGGCAGTGAATTTCTGCATGAAAAGCTGAAGATCAAGAACACTGCAAGGTTCTTGACTGAATCAGACAGTATAATAATATTGTTGTCATCTGGTTGGGTAGAACACACTTTTACAGTGATAAACTTGTGCTTGGTGCCAGTGAGCAAATGCTTCTTATCTTAATTCTGTATTGTCCATTTCTGGATCTCAACATTATAGTCAGATAGGTCCATAGTTACCCCCCCCCCCCCCACCCCCCTTGTGCTTTGAAATATCAAAATAATTATTTTCTCTTTGTATACCCTTTAGAGCGCTGAATGATATGAAACATGAATAAGAAATTGTACTTAAATCAAAGGACAGGTAGCTACCACTATCTACTCTCAGTTTTAGGACTTTTCTGTGTGTATTACTAGTAATACTTGATAGGTAAGTCTGTACATTTTTGGAGGTTCAGCTGGATATGATTGAAATAGTAGGAAGATGTGTTTGGTATGTAATTGGAAATATCCCCCAAAATACATCCACTGATCCAGTAAGATATTTGCAAAGATAATACAAATTGAAAAAGTGTCCAAGTATCTGAATGTCACAGTGTCGGGGTGTGTCACAATGTCAAAGTCACTTACAAAAAAATATTTGAAAACTGAATAAAGATGATCCTTTCTGACTGTTCTAAAAAGTGTGCTTCCTGGGCGTTTGTGATATGCCGGTGTCACTATAACCATTACACCCTTTGCTCAGGACACACACACCCATGCCACACCCACCTACATCCTTTTCAAGTAAAAACAAAACCAGTAATGAATTTTCTTGAATAAATGTTACAAGTCTTTTTTATGTTGCTCACAGTAAGCCACAAAGTATCTTCAAAACAAAACAAAATTGCAGGTTACCTAGCTTCATTTTGGACAGGAATCATAAATATTTTATAGTCATAGCACTCCCACCCGCATTCCACCTTTTGTGGCAGAGGACGCAACACTGAATGTACAATGAACATAGCAACAGTCTTATCAACCAAAGTAACAAAAGTGAAATTACCCATCTTTGCCACTGTCGCTTTCAACAGACAACTCCTCCTTTGTACAGTTTCTGTTCCTCACAACTTCATTATTCTTGTCCAAATCGCTCATTTTCAAGAACAGACTGTGCTTCAAAGTTGCAAATAATGGATGAACTTGGTAGGCCTACTATCATTCATAATGGAAGTGTATTAATGATTACAAGGCTCTTTTCTGAATGCTGCCAACAATGATTGAATGATGTTCAAGCTTGTGTAAAGAGTACCTCATTCATGGCCCATTGTGCTTGAGCAGAACAGCAGCAGCTGTAGCCCATAGTACTGTGAGGTTTAACAGTCTTGAAGTGTCTACTTTGAACAAAAATACATAGATGCTGTACCCATTTTCCTATCAGGGACAGTGAAGTAGTTTTGAATTTAATTGAATTTTGTATATTTTTCAGCTGATGCTGTGGCATACAGTGAGCTGTCTGTACGACAGAACTCCGCCATCTTGGAATACTGTCGCACCTCTATGTCAGCTCTGGCAGGTGCCACAGCAGGAATTATGGGCCTTACTGGACTTCTGGGATTTATCTTTTACTTTGTCTCAGCATTTATTCTCTCTGTGAGTTGGAGAGAGAGAGTGTGTGTGTATGTGTTTGAGTGTGTGTGTGTGTGTGTGTGTGTGTGTGTGTGTGTGTGAGTGTGTGAGTGTGTGTGTGTGTGTCACTGTCTGTGTCACTGTCTGTGTCACAATGTCAGTGTGGTGATAGTATTGATCCACAAGCAATTTGTTGTCTTGAGTTTGATGTTATCTGTCAAGATAAGGAAGCAGTTATATACTCATGGTAAAGTATTCACTTATTATATGTGATAGTAGTATCAGTATTAATCAAAACGATAAATGTTGGCAAGGAAGCATTTATATACTCATGGTATAACTATAAGTGCTTACTTATTTAACTTTTAAGTATGTATTATTGTATGTGATATTAGTATATCAAAATGACAGTATAACCTGTGACATCAACTTTTGTCTAATAGTAATACTAATAGTAGGTATTCCAGTCAGTTTTTTTTACAAGAACTTAAGAAACTTGAACTGACTTTGCCATATTCAAATAGATGTTTTCTTACTGAACACAGTGCTGTTTGAACCATACCTCTGTGATAATAAGTAAAACTACTAAAAGGTAACTTTTCGTTCTTATTATTTTACATACTTTTTTTCTATGTATAGCATTTTGCAGTAACACTTTTGTACACTGTGAATCATAGAAGAATGAAATTTCAGCTTTCCACACATGATCGTGTACACCCAGAGTAACCAGTTCAGTGCCTATAAGCCGTCAGCTGACGTTGCACAAAAGGTGTTGCTATATTGCCTAAGAGCCGTCCGCTGACGTTGCAGGAGTTTTCCGATTTTTCGTTCACAACTGTGTGAGCCAGTCAGCACACAGAAACACTGCACACTGAGCTATATGTGTCTACAATATAAAAATAGGATGTAAATTAGGATACGTCATAGGGAAGACACTTTTATTGTCGCTAATGATTTGGTAACTGGACCACGTGAAGTGGAGCACAATGGCGACGCAACCTTCGACAAGCCGAACGGTGGCTCACGTCAGCGGACTTCCACGACTCTAGAGGCCGTTCAAATTATTTTACAGCATGATGACGATGAGAGAATTTGTTATCTGATGATTCGCTTCAACATGAGGGTGGAGAAAGTAACAATGACCACGCCGACATTCAACGCTTGCTGGCTGAATCGATGCAAGCAGACGATAACAAGTACGAGTCAGACCGCGACTGCCGTGGTCAGTGCGAGTGGCGAGCGCGCAGGCCGTGACACTTCGGACTTTGGACCCAACAGCAGTGAACGTGATGGTACATGGTGAGATGGGTCACGCACGTGTTCGTGGTGTGGGAAGGGGGGAAGATGAGAAGGGGGAGAGGTGCAGAGGAGCTGTGCCCCAGTTAGACGGCATGGCAGGGGGCGTGGCGATCAGCGAAGTGTTTCGCTCACTGAAAATCTGTTGGCCTCCAAATGGACAACAGTCAGACATTCCTCAATTTTTATGAAATCCAGGATTGAAAGTGGGAACTGGTGACGTGTGCTATGCTTTTCAAGCTGTTTCTGACTGATGAGCATGAGCTGATTGACTTATTTGAATAAGGATTCTGATTCTGGGCTTATTTTCTCTTGTTTTGATTGCAGAACCTGAAGAACAGAGAGAACCAATTCATGAGTGTCATGTAGTTTGATTGTTCAGTGTCTGAGTACACTGACTGTCATGTAGTTTGACTGTTCAGTGTCTAGTACAATCACTTTTATGTTTACCGAAACCAGGTCTATCATTGATGGGATGGTTACTTACTTATTTGTCTGCATGGGTTTAGTATCGTTTCATGAACATTTTATGATGTCATATGTTTTGTTTTCATTTATGTATGTAAACTGACAACAAACAAGTCATTTTCAGCTGTTTTTTTGTTTGTGAGTGTGTTGGGTATCAATCTGTAGAGATGGAAACTTACTTTTTAGACAACACAAAAAAAATTATTTCCACTTTGGAATGCCTGGACAGGTCTTTGCAATCAAGTTAAGAGAAAAATAAGCACAGATTCAGAATCCTCGTTCATTTTCCTTCAAAAAACACTTATGTTTCTTTGTTGTATCTCTTACAGTTTTTGCACTAGAATTTTTTGTTAATTATTACCCTCGAATCCTCAAAATTTCCCGGCAATGGGGAAGCACATGTTTACGTTTTTCTCTGGCACTGAAAGGGTTAAGCACATGTACAAACTTGATTCAGAGTGTCTTTTAAAGAAAAACATTAGAATACAAGGCATGATCCAAAAGTTTGAGGACAGTGTTCACCATTTCACAGAGATAACTGTTTGAAGAGCAACAGACTTGCATCAGATGTTGCATTAAAATAGGCAAGACTGCTACACAGATGTGTGAACGTTTGTGTGAAACTTTTCAGAAATGGGACTGAGTCATTGTAGGGTATTTGGGTGACATGTTTAAAGATGGTAGAAAGTCTGTCAAAGATGATGATCACTCAGGACGTCCTGTGACTGCCAGTTAATGATGAAATTCATGTAGACAGGAGATTGACTGTCACTGTCAGGGAGATGGTAGATGAATTAGAAATAGATTTCATAATAGTATAGCGAATCTTAATTAAACATCTTAATGTGAGATGGATGAGTGCAGAATTCGTATTGAGACTGGCCAGAGTTGATCAAAAACAGCTCTAGGTTGCATTCTCACAGGACATGTTTGACAGTGTCAGATCTCAAAAAAAAAAGAAACGTTATGAAGAGATTCAGAAAAGGTGATGAAACAAGGATTTAGGGGCATGACCCAGAAACAAAGCAACAATCATCTAAGTGGAAATTGTCAGCTCATCCAGACCAAAAAAAGTCAGGATGTCTCACTCACTTGTCAAGGCAATGCTCATTGTTTTCTTTGATTACAAAGAAATTAGGCTCAGTGAGTGACTGCTACAGGATCAAACAGTCACCCAGAATGTCTACCTGGATATTAAAAAAAAAAGGCTGAAGGTGTCAGTCATATGGAAATGACCGGAACATTGGAGGGCAAGCAATCTGTTGCTCCACTATGACCGTGCACCTGCATACAGTGCACTTGCCACGTGAATTTTTGAATGACAGCCAAGTGATATTTGTTCCACATCTGCCTTGGCCCTATGCACTTGATCTGGCACCAGATTTCAGGCAGCTGAGGAGATTAAAAAAAAAAAAATTGCTACGACATAGCAGCTAATGATTATTCCAAAAGAAGACTTCCACTAGTTCCAGAGAGGGATGAAAAGATAGGAGGAGTGCTGGAACTATGCATCTTGAGCAATGGAGATTACTTTGAAGGGGACAGTTTCAACTAATTCTGTAAACCGTATGCTTATTTTCATGTGCTTAGACAAGTCCTGAAACTTTTGGATCACACCTCATATGTGATAGAATTTTACAAAGAGAATTTGTTTGAGAAGCTGGACAGAAAACCAAATTTTCCATATCTTTAGCAAATATGATATCTCGTTCTGAAATCTTCCTTCCTGGACTGAAAAGTGATTGTTCATTCAGCTTAAGCTCTTCACTACCAGTCTTTCAAATTTGCAGTCTATGCCAGTGCCAGCTGTCTGAGACCTTTTGCAAGTTAGAGCATACAAATTTTGCTTTAAAAGCTGATTGCCTCTGAACTGATTGCTCCTAAACTGTTTAGTATGAAATTTGTCTTTTGTATCTAGTAAGTCTGAATATTCTTTCAAATGTATGTAAAAAGCTTGTTCATGGTTGGTCATGAAATGTATGAACACTGTGAACTAAACAAATGAGATGATCTTGAAGGAGGCAGACACAAGAAGATAATTAATAAAGAAGATTAGAAAAAGATAAGCAACGTTTATAGGATATTTTATGAGGAAAGAGATATTAGAGCACCTGGTCACAACAAGAAAGCTGAGGGAAAGAGAACACCAGGTAGACCCATGGAGAAAATATTGGACGGACTTGCAGGGTGGCTGAAGATGGAGAGGGTGGGAGATGTACTTGCAGGGACAAGGGATATATTTGTATGGAGAGGGCCATGATCGTCAACTCCATGCAGCAGGGTATATGATGATGATGATAATGAAAGAGGCTGTATGCATGGGTGCACTTTGTGTATGTGTGTGTGTCATGTTTGTCCAGCCTTGCTCACCCATAGTGTTTTATTCCTTTGATTTTCATTTCATATACATTTTCAGTGGCGTTGTGTTTTGACAGGTGTTTCTCACAGTGAAGGCTGGCTCACGGTGGAACAGTTTTTTCATCACCAGGCGTGTCCTCTTCATCAATGGATTGTTTGGGGGACTTTTTGTATCCTTTGCAAGACAAGTTTGTCACATCTGAAAAAATATTTTTCTCTTTTTATGCAACTTAGTTATAAAGGGGAAAATGCAAGGATAATTAAAGCCAGGGGGGATTTTAAGGCAGAGATGTGAATTGTGTCTGATCTCTGTGTATTTCTCATTTTAGTGAAAAATGTGTCAGAAAAGATTTTTCAGTTGTTTATGGATGGAATTTTTCTAGAATTGGGCCATTCAACCCTTTCATTGTTTCAGTGAGTTAGTCACTCATGTGCAAATTTCAGTAGGTTTCTTCCCAAAAAAGAACTTTGTTTTACTCATGTGCAAATTTCAGTAGGTTTCTTCCCAAAAAAGAACTTTATGTTTACTCTAGTTTCACAGTTGTTGATAGATAGATCTCACTTAGATATGGTTCAACTGTGGAAAACATTTGAAATATCTCATATTTTATCCAGACTGAGAGTGGTCCATATTTTAGGTCTCAGTCATCAATAATACTCCAAAATTCTTTGTGTAGATACCTAAGTAGGCTGTGAAAAATTGTACTGACATTTCATTTGTTCAATGATTCTTCCTTTCAAGGAGCCTCAAGTCATAAATTTGAATGTGTGTGCCTCAGTTTCATCTTTCTGTGTGGGGATTTAAAGCCAAAGTATGCTTGAATGAGGATGGGAGATTGACTATATTTTCATTTCCTCTGAATGTTTGTGGTGGGAGGAGGGGTTGTGGTGGGATAGACGGTACAGGAGTTGACTGGTTGAGGGGTTAGGGAAGGGTTGTCGTTTGCAAGCAGTATAAAATGTCCTCTATTGAGAGACCTTTTTTTTTTTTTTCAAGAGTTAACAAGGGATGGGATGGGAAGTGGATGTTTGAAAGAGCTGATGAAGCATGAAATGTATGCTTCACTGAGGGGTTTTGTTGTTGTTGTTGTTGGTTTTTCTGTTTGTTTGTTTTTTGAGGAGTTGGCAGGTTGAGTGAATAGGAAGGGGATGATTTAAAAGCAAATGAAATGTTTGTCTTGTTTCAAGAGGTTGTGGCGGTAAATTGCATTGTCCAGCTGTTGAATTTCATTCTTGTAATGACTTACTTTCCTTGACTCCAATTGTTTCAGACATACATTCTCTTCTGGACGTATCCTTTATTTCTTGAGTTTTGGTTAATGAACTGTGTGTTTTGGTGCGTATTGGTAAGATGCTGCAGTGTTCTTATGCTACTGTTCTGACTTAAAAGTGTGTATGTGTGTGTGAGAGAGAGAGAGAGATATAATTTGATTTGTTCCTTTATTGGGGGGGGGGGGGGGGGGGGGGGGGCAAGCATGGCTACAACAAAAATCTGGTCAAAATTTGCATAATTTGATTTTGGACTGTTGAGAATACTATTTGTAAAATCTTGGGGTAGGCAGATCTGGAGAGAGAGAGATTTTAAGAGAGATTTCATGTGAATGTGTATTACGGATAAATCCTCTTTCACTCTCTCTCCCTCTGTGTATGTGTGTCTGTATAAAAGAATGACTAGTTATATTTTATTCCTGTGTAATACACAGAAAGAGAGCAAAGAAGTGCACTAATTATTTTGTGAGTCATCCACACTAAAACTTCATTTCCTTTTTGGCAGATTGCCTACCAGTTATTCATGAATGAGAGGATTTGCCATACCCTGTTGTCACAGGCAGCCATGGTTCATTCGTCAATTATGACTGGACTTTGCTATTGTTAACTGTTTGGCCTAACAGTGGAGTTCATCTGTTTTCAGAGTCACAGTTTCTCAAAATATATGTAAATTTACAAAGAAATAAAAGTTTTTGGTATCATTACAGTAGTTTGACCATTTTGTTTGTGTCACTGTTGTTTGGTTATGTAGACATTGATGGTAGTACTGGTAGGAGTGGTGATGGTGATAATGATGATGATGAGAGAGGGAGTCTGTGTGTGTGGTGAGTGTGTGTGTGTGTGTGTGTGTGTGTGTGTGTGTGTGTGATTTACAAAATTTTAACAGTATCAGAACTTTGACAGATTAGTATCAAAACTTTGACAAACTCATTTTCATTGATTATTGATTTAACTAGTGTTTCATGTCAAATATTCATATCATTATTTTCTGTTCAGCTGTCAACTGTAGAACACCAGTGTAAGCGTGCGCACTCGCGCACGCACACACACACACACACACACACGCACGCGCGCACACACACACACACACACACACACACACACACACACACACACTGTATGATGCAAACTTTTTTGAACATCTGTTTTAGCCAGCTGTTGGTCCTTGACAGAGTATCCAGATTTTTTATGGAATGGTGCACGTGTACTGACCAAAGTCAAAAGGATTTCTTCATTTTCTACACAATTTCATGTTCATAGATGTGTAAAGTTTTTGTGCAATAAAATGTCTGCAAAACCATAACCATTGTACGAGCGTATTTATCTTTTTTGAGTGCAAGACTGATCTAAATCTTCTTGGTTAATGATAAGTATGAATGCTGTGTGTGATGGCAACATGTATCATGCCATTAACTGACCACATCAGTGGATTACCATACCACTGATGTGTAATTGATCAGGGTTTATTTTTCAAGTCTAAGATTCATTGTAAAAGTTAAAAATCAGGTTATAGTGTGGTTAATTTATTTAATGAAAGTTTATTTGAAAAGAATTGTGCAAATTTCCTTTCTTTTTATATAGTAGTTAGGAAACCATTTCTGAGTTGTGCTTTTTCTTTCTTCTCCAGTTTTGAAAGTTGTCATTCTTTCAAAACTGTTCTTGAAAAGACTTTTACCAATTAGTCTGCTTTCTCTGATATTTCTTCTGCAGCAGTGATGATGCCTTTTGTACAGCAGCTGGATTCTGATTACATATGTGGATTTATCAGTTCAGGTTGGAATGGGACTGTGTTCAGATGGTTTCATTATTCTGAGATGGTTCCATACCTCCAGTAGTTATCTAAAAGTATCCTCAAATATATGGAAAATTCTCAGAATATGGTTAATGGTGTAACAGTGGTTGACTACTTATTGGTCACACAGTATGCTAGGGACATGGAGTTCCTGCATCTGTAATAAATGTACCAGTTGTGTCCATTTCTGGCAGTTGCAGACAAGGCCTGAATTGCAACAAAGTTCGATCCATTCAACAATGTTGTCAGTTGGACCATATCTTCTGCTGTCTGCCTTTGTTTTCCGTTTTTTCACAACAGTTCCTTGTACTAGAGGATAGTCTTGTCTTCTTGCTTTACTGAAGAAATTTCACCAATTGTAACTGAAATCATGAATATTTCTTTAAACATAGGTGTCATGCCACAAAGTTTTAAACTTTTCCTATTCAAAACGTTGCTCAAAAGTCAAATCTCAGTCCCAACCATATAAAAACACTATCATCCTGTTTCCAGTCTTCCATTTTAGTCCAAAGCCCTTGAGTATATCATCTTCTTGCAGCAGATGAGTCATCTAGAAGCCAATAATCTCCTTGAATGTTTCAGTCAGCGTGTCATAAAGTCCACAGTAAGTACAGAAACTGCTTTGTTGCAAGTTGTTAATGATCTTCTTCAGGCTTCTGATAATAGGAAAGTGTCTATTCAGTCACTGCTAGATATTTCAGCTGTGTTTGATACTACTGACCAGGACATCTTGATCTCAAGATGTCATCCATAGTTGGCAGCTTTGAAACTATTCTTGAGAGGTTCAAGTCGTATCTTTTTGTTGAACTAAATCTGTTGTCACCAATGATATTTAGTCAACTCCATCTCTGCTGAGGTATGGTGTCATCATCATCATCGTCATCATTTTTAGTATTGTTATTGTTTATTTGTTTGTTGTTTATTTCAGTTCCATGAACTGGAGGACAGTCTTGTCTTCTTTTTTCACAGCAGTTCTTTGTAGTAGGAGATGGTCTTGTCCTTTTTCACAGCAGTTTCTTGTACCATGTAGGGCCTACTAGTGCCAGAGAGTGGTCATGTCTTTTTTTTCCACACAGTTCCTTGTACTGGAGGATAGTTTTGTCTTCTTTTCACAGCAGTTCCTTGTACTGGAGGATGGTTTTGTCTTCTTTTCACAGCAGTTCATTGTACTGGAGGATGGGTTTGTCTTCTTTTCACAGCAGTTCCTTGTACTGGAGGATGGTTTTGTCTTCTTTTCACAGCAGTTCCTTGTACTGGAGGATGGGTTTGTTTCTTTTCACAGCAGTTCCTTGTACTGGAGGATGGTTTTGTCTTCTTTTCACAACAGTTCCTTGTACTGGAGGATGGTTTTGTCTTCTTTTCACAGCAGTTCCTTGTATGGAGGATGGTTTTGTTTCTTTTCACAGCAGTTCATTGTACTGGAGGATGGGTTTGTCTTCTTTTCACAGCAGTTCATTGTACTGGAGGATGGGTTTGTCTTCTTTTCACAGCAGTTCCTTGTACTGGAGGATGGTTTTGTCTTCTTTTCACAGCAGTTCATTGTACTGGAGGATGGGTTTGTCTTCTTTTCACAGCAGTTCCTTGTACTGGAGGATGGTTTTGTCTTCTTTTCACAGCAGTTCATTGTACTGGAGGATGGGTTTGTCTTCTTTTCACAGCAGTTCATTGTACTGGAGGATGGTTTTGTCTTCTTTTCACAACAGTTCCTTGTACTGGAGGATGGTTTTGTCTTCTTTTCACAGCAGTTCCTTGTACTGGAGAACTGTCTTCTTTTTTCACAGCAGTTTCTTGTTTTGAAGGATGGTCTTGACTTCATTTCTTTTTACTGGAGGATGGTTTTGTCTTCTTTTTTCACATTAGTTTCTAGTTCTGTAGAATGGTATTTTCTTTCCTCACGGTATTGTTCCTTGTATTGGAGGTTTGTCTTGGAACAGCCTGTTTGATCTTGGTATGTGCCTGTACCATCTTAATTTCCTTTTCTTCAGTGCAGTGAGAAGATCTTCATAGTGGTTCATATGTTGGGTGATGGTTCTGTCAACTTCTCTATTGATATAGTGGCTATTGTAGGAGATGCCACAGATTCTTCAAAAGTATTCAAGAGAAACATTTGTCAGTGTACCTGTAAATATTCTCATTTATCCATAGAACAAATCTTGCTAGCATGGTTTGTTCCACTGTTCTGGGCCAGAGCACATTAAAAGTCAAAGAAGCTTTCACTGAATGTATTCATTATTTGAAAGAGATCATTCACAATTCAGAAAGTGTCTGTCTGTGGGTGTGTTTGTAGGTATGTACACATCTTTTGTTGCTGATGGGGTGTGTTTGTAGGTACGTACACATCTTTTGTTGCTGATGGTGGCAGTATGTGGTGAATATTTCTCTTTATTCATCGATGGTTCTTTCACACGTTGGAATTATTAGTTTCAGTGAGTTAGAAATACAGATATGAATGTTTCAAGGAAATGTGCATTCTCAAAGCCACAAACAACTTCCCTCATTTGTCACTAAGAATTCTTTACAATTTGTGGGTAAAAATGTGCCTTAGGGTTAAATAGAATGGAAAATGAATGCTTGAAAATCTGAATGAGCTTGGCTCATTTTCAAGTTTAAGAAAAGACTTGAAAATGTTGCACATAATATGAGATCATTCACATAACTGCTATAAAATTGTGATCTGGGAATGACAACCCTTTGACTCCCGCACCCCATCTACCAACTGCAAAAACTTAACCCTTTGACTCCCTCACCTGCAAGAAGCTGGTGAACAGGGTGAGGGAGTCAAAGGGTTAAGTTTTTTGCTTTGCTTGTACGTTTGACAATGCAGGATGCTGGTGGATAGGGTGAGGGAGTCAAATAGTTCAGTTTTCTGGTTTGCTAGTATGTTTGACAATGCAGGATGCTGGTGGATAGGGTGCGGGAGTCAAAGGGTTAAAGACACATTTCATACACACAGAAACTCAGAAGTCAACATGAATTTAAAAATTACTTAACAGTTTATTCAGCCAGCAGTATAATGAAAAAACATCACCAATGTATAAAGTATCGGAATGAAACAGCATATCGAAGGAATAGCAAAGCTACAGGATTTCTAAAAGAAACAATGTAAAACATGTAACATGTTCAGCAGTCTACACCTGGAAGAATGAAATATATAAGATGCCGTTTGCTTGCTTACTCTCAGGAAATGTTTTCTTGCTAATTGACTTTAAGCTGTCAATGATTCTCTCATTTATTGATTCTCTTCCATAGTCTGTACAGATGTCAAACAAAGCCCTTTCAAATGACTGTACTTATAAACTTATTTGTAAAACAAAATGGTCATTACAACAAGACACAATCATTATTTTGCTTTATGAATGTAATAGACCCAGGCTTTGTGTGACGCAGCAATACGTTACAGATGTTTTCCTTTTCAAAATGCAGAAAATAAAACAAGGCACTTGTCAATGCTGATGTACCTAGGTGGTGCTATCTTGTTCAACTATAAAATGCAGTGACAAACACTTCAGCTGGGCATGAGGAATAACTTGTGTAATAATCAGACACATGCCAAATTTAACATTGAAGAAATGGTCATTTGAAGTCATGACCTATCACAAAGAGAGGGGTCTTGTGAGGCAAAAGAATGTCACGAACAAAATTATGTTTATGCTGACTGGAAAATACAGAGTGAGATGAATGATAGTCACAGAAACCTCATTCTACGTAACGGCTGAACAAGTCTACGACAAGTGAATGTTCCTCACTAGCACTGCTTATCACAAAAGATATCCACTGTCACAGTTTGTCTAGCTTGTTTGACTCTGCTGTACTAAAACATCCTCGCATAGGTATGGGTGTTGAATGAGTACAATCTTCTGCAAATGCAATTAAAGACGATCATTATGGTGCCACAACAAGCCACATAAAATAAAATAAAATTGAAATTTTTTATAACCAGTACTATCACCAAAAAAAAGAAAATTAAGACTGAAACACCCTTTTCTTTCCAGCCAGAAACAATATCACATGCCATTCAGAGATATCATGCCATCAATGTACAAAATAATACAATATGGACAATCAAATTTCTTGGTCTTTCAAATTCCTTTGGTCACCATTCAGAGGAAAAAATTAAGATGTCTTGCTCCTCAGATATTTGTAATTGGCTGTCTTACACACAGGACGGAAGTAGATAGAAGTTCTGTATAAGTTTTGATACAAACGTAACATCTGCACTTGCAGAGCACACTCTTGTACTATGCTTTTTCACTCTCCTTCCCACTCCCTCACATCATATCCCTTCAACTTTTTTGCTTTATTTTCCTGTCAAGGAAAATGTAACCACAGACCACTGAAAAGCCTGCCACTTGAAAATGAATGTGACAAGTGTGCAGACTTTTTTTTTTATGCTGACAACAAAAGATCTATTCAGCAGGCTGTTCAGCAACCTCTGTAGGTTCCTGAGCGGGTTCTGTTGTGTCTTCAGTGACAGGTTCTGCAGGCTGTTCTGTTGGAGCTGGTTCCTGCTTTGTACTCTGCACTGGCTCCGTTTGCATTGACTTCCTCACTGAAAATGTACCATGAATTCAGCTCAACTCTGGTACAAGTTATGACTTTCTAAAAGTTGTTCATGTTAACGTTTCAACTACCCTCTCCAGTATTTTTTTTTTTCAGTCTCTGCTGGTCACTCGTGCCTAATCATTTCAGTTTATCAATTAAGATTATGCTGAACATCAAATGGAAGTTGTAAATAGAATATATCTCTAAATATGTGTGAAATTACTTGATAGGTTTTTTTGTTTTGTTTTGTTTTTGTTGTTGCCCAAATTTCGGGATAAGCCTTGGACATACTCTGATTAAAATTGTGAAAGGTATACAATTCCTATTAAATCCATCAATCCTTTTTTTTTCACCTAAGATAATTGTTATGTTTAATTCCTTTAAATATTTGTATGCATAATTCATAGCTTCATGTCTTGCAAAGAAGTAAAGTTAAAACCCTTCAAACTGCATTTGCTGCCATTTTAATGCATTCAGCCCAATGCACAACAAAACCGCATCAATCTATTTTTACTATCTCTTATAAAATCTTTAAAAGTGCCAACTACATGTATGCCTTATCCAAACAACTTGATAGATTAAAGGAGAAAACCATTAGAAAGCTGTTTCCCAGCAAATTAACAACTGCAGTTTTTTTAAGTTATGAATGAACAAGCACATGAACAAAACCACATTTCAACTATGGCCATGTTTTTCTTTCCATCACAACTGTCCCAAAGGTCAAAACTAAAGTCTTCTCAAAAATTAGTACAGAAAACGACAAAACATCCTCTCCCCACCGCTACACGACTTCTGAAATGAAACCAAACTTACATCGTTCATCCCTGGACTCATAGACGTTGGCGCGGATGCTCTTCCAGTCAATGGTGCGCTCTAAGTAGTCCCTGGAATGGACTCCCTCCACAACGATATGGGAGTACAAGTTCAACATGGCATGTGCTTGTGCGATACCTGACTGCACACGGTTCACTTGGATGGCTTCGCTCTCACCCATTGCACGAGAAATGTTGTAGGCACGGTTGAAGTACTCGCCAGCTTCTTTGTAGTTACCCTTTTAAAAAATAAAATGGCCATTTTTCACAATGTGAATGTATACATTAAAATCATAGGAACCAAAAGCAAGTGCCAGAGTGTTCAACCATATTTTGTTCAAACCTCCAATCAACAACTAGAAAAAACATACTTTATGCATATGCTTGAATCTACAAAATGTGTTACTTCAAAATACATCTTCAAAATTATTATAGAATAGCCTTTTCTCCCTGTCCCAACTTATGCACCACCTTAGCAGTGTTGATCTCACACTGTTTGTTCTCACACCGTTTGCTGGTACATTGTACCAGCAACCCCAAGTTTAGTTAGTAGAAGTCCTGGAGCCAGGAAACCTATGAGAAGCCATAGATGTCAACCCTCATTTGGCTACTCACTAGAGAAGACCTTGCACTGCTTCTGGGTCACCAGCTGAGATCAACAAGGCCTGTTCTGATCCAACTTGGTAAAGACACTGTCTACTCGGTCACCTACTAACAACAGTAATTACTGAATGAATGAATGACTCCCAGTAAACAGACCACCACCATGGACCTCTGCTGACAGCCCCCACAGCACTTGGCATTTTTTTCTTTGGCAATTTATGGACAGAACATACCGACTATGTTCATAAAGTAATTTAATGAAACATGCAAATTCTTTGCTGTTGTTGTTCTTTTTGTGAAATGTTTTCTTTGCTGGTTGACCTACATTTCCGTTAACTTTTACTCGAGTATGACTACTGCATGCAAATAATCTGGAGATCAAAGTTTTTGGTAAACTGCGGAGTAGATTTGGTGTCTGGAATGATCTGATGTATACAAATGTTTGACAAAAGAGTGAATAGGTCTATACTCCCACAATGAGTAAAGCTGTGGATTAAAGTCAGTCTGATTTTGTCCGACTTTAATACTGCCTGAGAGTGCAAAACCCATGCACAAATCATGTTTTGGTTTTCTTAGAATAAAACATTGACATTCTGTATCATTTCTGCGGATGGACCTATACAACTGACCCTTTTATATAAAAGAAGTAAGAAATCTGCTAAATGAAAATGATGTGGTGCAAATGCTGATACATTTTCACTTAAAATAAAACCAACAAATCTTTTCTGGTGACGGCCAGTCTACACCGTGCATTAACAGTATGTACTTTTGATGGAGATAACTAAGTAGGTATACCTTTAACCCCCATGGGGAAGCCAGGGGCTCTTTCAGTATAAATAGTGTCCTCACCTTCTGGAAATTCTGTGCTAGAAATTTCCTCTTTTCTGTCACTCTCTTTGTTTATTTCTTGCTCCTTTGCTATCTGTCATTTCTTCCTGTCATTTCCTGCCTTTCTGGTCCGTTCACCTGTATGTGCTCGATAAGGTCTTACATACTCTCTTTTAGGATTGATAATTGCATACATGTATTAAGAACATTTTTGGCTGTATGGAAATGAGATGTGCGAAAGCAATTTTAGGTAATTTAGGCCCATCTTTATACATGTTTTAGTGTCCTTAGCTATAATTAAATTTGTATTCAGGTATGTTTTTTAAATCCCCTGGATGGAGTGGTCAACACCAAGGGTATCTCCTTAGATTATGTGCATGAATGCATTAAATATGTGTAGATAATTTTCTTTTCCCTTTTTCTTTCCTGTTAAGGTATGAGGTATGTTTTGAAACGGATATAGCCCTGATATGGCTCTACCCAGTCGGTTGGGCTTTAAACAAAAATAACAAGCCTACCTTTAACACACACTCACCAGGGAATTTAAGACATTGCCAAGGTTGTGGCAAGCCTGGCTGAGCTCTGCATCCATTCCACATGCCTGTGCTGTTTCAACAAATTCTTTCAGGTACTGGATGCTCTTCTCCTTTTGACCAATCCTGTAAAAAAGCATTCGTGCACTTACGAACAAGATCAAGCTTGAAAATAATCACCATGCTGTCAAATCAACATATGCAGCACACTCATGTCTCTATGGTTACAGTGAAAGAAACCTGGCTGTATGTTCCCTTCTTTTTGTTCCCACTGTATTCACTAAATTCCGAAAACGGTTGTGAATCAAACGATGCCGAGCTGAGAGAAAAGTAATTTCAGTTTAAGTTGCATTGTCTTGTTAACTTGGTTGCTGCCATTTGTTTTTCCTGGATTACTGAATTAAGCCAGCTGCTTTGAAGTTAGCTTTTCATTTTAAAAGAAAAAGTATGGATAGTACGAGAGCAAAACATTTTGGGGGGATGGGGACTGTTTGTCCATTAATTCCACTTTGCATCGACTATAGATGAGAGCTAGGTTCGAAATTAGATCTACATACACGACTTTGATATGGCATAACCTTGTACAACAGATCTGCATATGTAAATGCCATTAAACTTGGAGTAAATAAGGTAGAAAGAAACTCTAGGGAGAGCTAGACAACAGAAGATCTTCAGAGAAGTAACCCCCTTTAGACAAGTGTTTCGGCCCTGAACTCCTTACACTCTCGGGGGGCTGGGCCACATCCAGGTCATGACTCCTGGATGCCCTTCTGCTGTTGTCTATTTTTTTTTTTTTTTTTCCCCACGCCGGGGAGCGAACCTGGGCGATTCTGCGCTTCAGAACTGCGGTACGCGGTTTTACCAATGTGCTAACGGGGCACACATCATCTGTAGGGAATTTAATCCTTATAAAGTTCACTTTTGGTTCCTCCTTGCCCAGATCCAGCTTGAGCTCCTTTCTGCTGCCTCTGCCATCGCTTTAAGGGCTCTAGTCCTCTTCTTCCCAGAAATGGCGAGTTGTTTTCATGAGATCATAAGCGGAGGTGCCCACAAACCCTCTTGCCCCGACCTCTATGGCGAAGATTTTGACCCGCAGACCTGCTTTCTTCAGGGTGCTGGCAAGACCGGCGTATTTTTCGGTCTTGTAGATATGTGCTTCTTCCATTCTGCTTTCGTATGGCACAGTGAGTTCTATCAGAATCACTTGTTTCAAGGAGTCAGAATGGAGAGCGATGTCTGGTCTCATGCCTGTCTTGCTGAAGACATCTGGGTAATTTCTCCACTCTGGGAGGTCTGCTGTACACTCCCAGTCGACTGCTCCATCCAGAAGACCCTTTGGCAATGTGCTGGTTGTCATAGAAATTTCGGGCCAGACCTGTTTCCCTCCTGCTTTGTAGAACGTTGTCATAGCAATTGGTGCGTTTGGGGTCATGGTTTTTTCGCTAACCACGTCTGTGATCACTTTCAGAACTTGGTTGTGCCTCCATGTATACCTTCCTTGGGCTAGCGCTACTTTGCAAGAGCTTAGGACATGTTCCACTGTTTGTTTCTTCTGACAGAGCAGACATGCTGGGTCATCTGATTTCCCCCATTTCACTAAGTTTGTATTCGAGGGGAGCAGGTCATATACAGATCTGAGGAGGAAGCTTATCCTTAGAGGAGCCATGTGCCACATATCGTTCCAGCTGAGACTTCTTTGGAGTGCACTGTCCCATGTTGTCCATTGCCCCTGTTGACCTTGCTGGACTGCCTTCTGCACTCTTTTGACATCTTCTTCTTTCTTCAACTCCTGTATGATCATGTCTCTTTTTTCCTTCTTTTTGGCTTTGGACCACCACTGCATTTTTGTTGCTCCCAGTCCCTGTCTGTTGGTTTGCGTGTGTCCAATTATTTCTTTGATGCTGAGGTTTCTCTTGGCATTGTTTACAGCCTCTTGGACTTTACATTTTTTGCCAGTTCTCAGCTTTGGCTGAACTGATCTCGCGATATCGTCTTCCGATTCCTCCAGCATGCTCAACAGTCTTGCTTTTCCAACTTTGTATTCCTCCACTATGGATTTGAGAGGTAGCTTCAGCATTGCTTGACGACAGTAGAATGCAACATCAGTGAGACCAGGTGGGACACCGAGCCATTTTCTTGTGTATTTGTTGATTTTGGCTTCCATTGCTTCGACTGTGCTGGTGCAAATGTCATAGATTAGCAGTGGCCACAGCAGCTTTGGTATCAGCATGAACTGTAGACACCAGACTTTGTATTTGCCTGGCAGTCCGCAGTTATCTATTTTCTTCAGGCCTTCTTCTGCTGTTTGCTTGGTTTCACATCCCCTTTGTGTGTCTTTCAGGGAGTCATCATACCATCTTCCGAGACTTTTTACTGGCTCTTCTGTGACAGTGGGGATGGCTTGGTTGGCTACCATGAATTTGACTGAATCTGCCACTTTTCCTTTTCGCAGTGAGAGACTTCGGGATTTCTTTGGTTTGAACCTCATTTTTGAAGAGGCCACCAGCTCATCCAGCTGCTTTAAGATTTGGTGTGTCTCTTCCTCGTCCGTGGACAAGACTGTTGTGTCATCCATGAAAGCTTTCAGAGGAGGCATCTGGTATCCATCTCCCAGATTCACTGGACCTGAACTCTTCATTGCAGCTTTCAAGATGACTTCCATTGCCAACACGAACAGTATGGGAGAGATTGCACAGCCCATTGCAATGCCCACCTCTAGGTCGATCCAGTCCGTGGTGTATTCTTTGGTAGAGAACCGCATTGAGAACCCTTGGAAATACTTCCTCAGCATTGTTCGGATGTTTTCTGGGATGTGATACATTTCAAGAGCCAGCTGGATCATATCGTGTGGAACTGATCCATATGCATTCGCCAGATCAAGCCAAACTACGTCAATGTCTCTCTTCTCTGTTCTTGCTTTTTGGATGGCATCCCAAATCAACGTGGCATGTTCCAAGCATCCAGGCATTCCTGGTATGCCTCCCTTTTGGACTGACATATCCAGATACTTGTTTTCAGTCAGGTATTTTGTCAATCTTGCTGCCATAACAGAGAAGAAGATTTTCCCCTCGACGTTCAGAAGTGATATTGGCCTGAACTGGTTGATGCTGCTGGAGTTCTGCTCCTTCGGAATGTACACTCCTTCAGCTCTCATCCATTGGTCGCTGATCTTCTGGTTCCTCCATGCTGATCGAATCATCTTGTGGAGCCACTCGAGCACTTTTGGGCATTTCTTGTAGAGCAGGTATGGTATTCCGTTTGGTCCAGGTGCTGACTTGGCTCTGGCTTTCTTTACTACGTTCTTCACTTCATCCAGTGTTGGTGGTTTGTTATTGAATTTTCCTTCTGGCGCTGCAGGCCAAACCAGATTCTGGATTTCAAGTGGTGCCTCGCGCTGAGAATCGGAATATGTTTCCCTGAGATGCTGCTCTAGGGTTTCCTTGCCCACTGTGAGATTCCCTGATTTGGGTTGTTCAAACAGCTTTCTTGCAAAGTCAAAGGGATCTTTGAAGAAACGATCTTGAGTCTTCTTCTTTTTGCTCTTTCTTCGCCTTGCTGATTCCACTTTGCTGAGAGCATTGTGTTTGGCTTTCAGATCTTTCCAGAGTTCCAGGAGCCCTTGCTTCTCGAATTCTGAGGCAGTTTTCATTCGCTTTTTAAGCTTCCTTTTCTCCCTCCGGATGCTCTCCATCTGTTGCTGTCTTCTGGATTTCTGGTGAGGCGTTTTTGTCTTTGGCTGCTTCACTCCATAAGTGTCCCTGCAGATAGAGTATATGATGTCTCCGTATGTGTCAAGTTTGTGTTCCAGCGTACTGTTCCCTATTAGCGCATTCAGCTTAAGGACAAGTTCCTCATCTAATTTCTCCCATTGTTCTTTTGCACCGGCAGGCGGCAAATTGAGTTTTTCACGTTTGGCGTTAAGAGCTTGTGCAAAATCCGCACCAGAACCATCAGCGTGGATGTCCTTGGCACTATGGTTTAAATCCTGACCAAATAAGCATTCAACTTCAATTCTTGCATTCTGTAGATTCTTCATAATTTCACCCTATACTGATCTGCATCTCTAGGTAATAACACTACAATAATGAAAGTTCATTTTCATAAGCTCTGTAATAAAATCATACAAAAGCAAAATAAACAGAACAAAATCACATTTTTCTCCCTGATAGATTTGTTTCATAAACATGTTAACAGTAACAGTCATACCTGGCATAAGCTTTGGCAATAGCATCACAAGCCTTGCCCATACCATCTGCACGATCAGCTGCCTTACTGACCTCATAGAAATTGTTCAGATGCTGAAACAGACATCAATCTGGGTAAGTCCTCAAATATGTTTGGGCATGAACAATGCACGCTGTATACGCAAGTATGTATCTTGTGCGCACAAACACACACACACTCACACACACATCCCCTTTTCCTTTAACTTCAAGGTAACTTTATACACAATGCTAATAAAGAGATAGTTAAACCTAGTAACATACACCAGTACACAAAAGTTGCTTCTCAATTCTGCCATTAAAAATTGCAGAAAATATTTCATCTGCAGAATCTCTAGTAACTGGATCAACAATTTCCCTAACACCTACCATGAAAACAAGTTACATGACAAGACACAAGTTCCAAACATCGATGCCAGTTGTTACAACACACACTTTACCTGAAGACTGGAAGTTTGTCACAGCAAGCTAGTTATCAACAATTTTGCAGGCAAAAGCTTTTTTCTAACCAAATATTTATTTACAGAATTGCTGGTACATTAATTGAGGTATGCTGGCAAAAAGATTCCTCTAATCGAATATTTATTTACACATTTGCTGGTATTTTAATTGAGGTACGCCACATGTTAGCACAAGCAGAATCCAAACGTTTGATTTCACTCAAAAATGCAGTCTGTTAACAGTGTCTGTGATAATCACCCAAAACACTACCTTGATTTTCATACTTTTGGATTCATTATCTATTGCTTCTTACCAGACTAAGACACAGTGTGCATTTACATAGCTACAAAAAATGAACAATACACAATTGGTTATAAACTGCTAATAACAGAACTATATTCCACAACAACTGCTACCAGCACAAGATATGAGAAAGAGTTCAAACAGATAGTGGCCACAGTTTTCAATTATTCAAACAGGAGATAATCAAGACGTAACATGTGCAAAGGAGTGGTAGGGGAAAAAAGAAAAGGGGAGGGGGAGATAGTGAGAAGGTTGACTTACCACAAGAGCCGTGTCAACATCACCACTCTTTTCATATGCCAGGCCCAGTCTGTAGGCAGCATTTCCCTCCAGCTTCTTGTCTTCAGCTGTAAGGATACACACAGAAAAAGAAGAATATGAGAATACATGTATTCATTATCATCCATGAATACTTAAGGTTTAGTTCACCAATATGTTACAAAATCCAAAAGAGTAAGAACTGAGAAAATGCATGTAATCAACCATAAACATACAGGAAATGATTTGCGTTAACTAATTAGTTAACATTTTCTGATGTTTGCACTAATTTATTACAATTTGGGGATCAAAACTGCCATGTTGCCAAATGTTTTTTTAGTATGTAGTCTTGGGTATAAAATCCAGCATAAAAACTTTTAGAATTTGCCTGAATGATTCATCAAATTCCAAGGACTATAAAAGTAGTTCTGTCTCTATGATTATTCATGTCAATACGTCAGAGAAACT
The DNA here is from genome assembly GCA_030674185.1 of Monoplex corrugatus. NCBI lineage: Eukaryota > Metazoa > Mollusca > Gastropoda > Littorinimorpha > Ranellidae > Monoplex > Monoplex corrugatus. The sequence continues at coordinate 37,523,262 of CM060310.1, forward strand.
GGGTTTTTACTGAGATTCAGTACCTTTGCACTTGCTAAGGTTCAGACATGCAGATCAGATCAGTGATCCCCAAGCTATGTTTAAGTACAAGTAGTAAATAAGTTAAAAACCACGTGAGTTTTCAATTTGGTGTTAAAACCTCCCTGACATCAGTCACCAGAGTGTTGCTGATAGTCTAATTATCCTGGACCTTAGCCAGCTTTAAGATATTTTCTTTCTTTGTCCTACATCATTTGTGCAAATTCACAGAATTTCCCAATGTGGTAAATGGGATACAGACAAAAAGGGATAAAAACAGCAACAAATTCACTGTAGTAACAACTTGTATGCCTGGTAGTCATTTTCCACATAAAAATATAATACTATATTCAACAAGCAGTAACCAAGAACAACAACAAAAATGTGTTGGTACAATACAAGCATAAAAATTATATATTCTATTACTTTAATTCCATTGAAATGTGTTGCTGATTTTACTGTAACACAGAAAGGTACTCTTCTATTAGCTGTAGATTTCGCAGGCTTTTTACTGACCTTGTCTTGTCATATCAAAAGCCTTAGTGAGGAACTCCAGCATCTTCTCTGGCTCATCCTCTTTCTCCAGCTCATCGCCGACAGAGGTGTAGATTCTGTACAGATGGACACAGGCGTCTGTGAAGGGGCTGACTTTGCCTTTGTTCACCACCTCACTCACCCAACCATCCAGGTTGGCCCTGCTCAGCTCATAGTAAGCCTCAAAGTGTTCTGCTGCTCCAAAGTAGTCACCTGCAAGGAAAGTCCAATGACTTTTATAGCTGTATGGAGATTCTGTGTATATAACAGCAGTAGGACCAGTCATACTGTGGTTGCTTTTAAAAATTCTTCCTTCCAATCAAATCTGACAGTGTGTGTGTGTGTGTGTGTGTGTGTGTGTGTGTGTGTGTGTGTGTGTGTGTGTGTGTGTGTGTGTGTGTGTGTGTGTGTGTGTGTGTGCGCATGCGCGCGCAAACATGCGTACATGCGTATGTGAGTGACACCTTATAAAACAGAAGAAAACAAAAAACCAACAAGAAACACATACACACACACACTCATGCATAATGCATACATGCATGCACACTAAAGTAAACAGACAAGGACTCAGAAAAGAGATCTGGGTTAGTAGACAGAAAGAATTTGTATGTGTGTGTGTGTGTTGTGTGTGTGTATGTGTGTGTGTGTGTGTGTGTGTGTGTGTGTGTGTGTGTGTGTGGTGTGTGTGTGTGTGTGTGTGTGTGTGTGTGTGTGTGTGTGTGTGTGTGTGTGTGTGTGTGTGTGTGTGTGTGTCAAGAGTAACAAGAATTGGAGGGGAGGAAACATACATGGATAAATATGTGTCTGCAATGTTCAAATATTTCTCAAATGATAACACTCAGAATACCATTTTACATATGTGTAAACACATTCATCAGTACATAAATCTATACATAGAAACAATATAGTATAAATAAAGAACGCATTTCATGCATACCTATGTAAACACACTCATTCATGAATCTATACACAGAAACAACAGATCTGGTATGATTCTGCACATGTGTGTGAATGTATGCCAGTGTGCAAGATAATGTTTACAAATGTATGCATGTAGGGGTGCACATCATGACTACATTCTTGTACATCGACTGAGGAAATACTAATAGGAGCTTTTATCTTGAATAGTAAAACCACAGACAGACAGAGATTGGTGAATTGCTCTGCAGCAAGGTGTGTGCATAACTGTAGCACAGCTCTGTATATGACTAGAGAAGTCTTTGGACAATACAAAAGACAGGTTTTTAAAGCTCTGAAATGTATACAATATTGTGCTTACAGTAACTAACATACTTGCATTGATAAAGCAACTGTGATCACCAGCAAAATTAAGTAGTTGCCAGTGTCTCTATCCATGCCTCTTGTAAAACTGTGCCCAAGGCAATGCAAGCCATTCTAATAAGTAATATGTACAGTCTGCATATTCACAGAACACATTTTCAAAACACACCAATGAGCTCTGAACAAAAGTACAAGGAATCGAGACCTTCACAGAAACACAACTCCTTACCATTGTCTTCCAAGACAATACCAAGATTGCAGTGGGCTTCAGCTTTGGTTTGACCACCATCTGAGTCTATGCAGGCAGCAGTGTCCAGGCAAGTCTGGAAGAAATGGTCAGCCAGCCACTTGTCTTTGGTGGGCTGAAAGTAGCAGGCCAGCTCGTAGCGTGCCATGTAGACTGCCAGGTAGTCTCCTGAAAAGAAAACAAAATTATCCAGCAAAATTTGAATGGTGAAGATATACATGCACTTGTGCATGCATGCACACACACACACACACACACACACACACACACACACACACACACACACACACACACACACACACACACACACACACATCTACTTATTATAAAGCCCTGCCCCTTTCTCTTAAATTTACAAACAAATATACAAATACATGCACACACACAAACCCATAAAGACTTCTTACTGTTCACAAAAACAGAATCAGCAGAATTATATACAATCTACATTGTATAACACCTTTAACAATCAATGTCACTGACAGAAAACCTGGCTTCAGCAGTTTTCACACAGGATGACTATGAGTCCTGTCCTGCCCATGGCCTGCGGTTATTGTACATGTAACTTAAATTGTACATATAACTTAACTCATCTCCTGGGCTGCTTCTTGATGCACATCAACACAGATTTGGGTGGACTTTGACTGACACAGACGAAGTGAAATAAATCTCATTTGAACAAATATCAAATTACAGTTATGTCAGGCTGTAATATAGTACATTCTAAATACAGGTCAACACATCATTCTCTCACCTTTTCTCTGAGCTGTCTCTGCAGAGGTAAGATAATACTTGAGAGTGTCCAGCTCCTCATGCTTGTCCTGTAGCATGGTCTGTGTCCACATGAGAGACTCTGGGCCAGCTGCCTCTCGCTCCAGCAACTGCTGCTGTATGAGGTTAAAGAGCTCCTTGAAGGACAGGTGAAATCCATCCTTCAGCATGTCCAGACACAGACTGTGTTTATAGCTGTTGCGGAATCTGGATACAGCAGATGAATGAGAATTACAATGATGAGAGGTGATAAGTCTTAATGGTTGAAAATTGTTAAATGATAAAGATGACCTTGGATCATAAGACTATTATGAAGGAGTAACAGTAGTAACTGGGACATATATAAGCCTAACAACCTTTTACACTTTATTTGTTTTAGGTGGATGGGAGCAATTGTTTGTATTTGCAATTATAATGTGATTCATTTTTCATAACTCATTTCACATAACTGTAATCAGGTATTTTGTAATGTTTAAGTCTTTACCAAGAAGGTTCTTGAAAGTGAAAAGCTTAGCTGCATATTTGAATTTTAAATAATTACTATAACCTGTGCTGGTGTTCACAAAATGATAAAAACAGCCATAATAATAATAATAATAATAATAATAATAATAATAATAATAATTACAATATTTATATAGCGCAAAATCTTGATAAAATCAAATCTAAGCGCTGAAGCAGACACACACGCACGCACGCACGCACGCACACACACGCACGCACACACACACACACACACACACACACACACACACACACACCCGCATGGCTATAAATGGGGAGAAAGAATAAAAGCAATAAAAGCAAGAATAAAAGCAATGGAAAATTATAGAGAGCATAGCATATACAATTATATATTATAACCATGTGATTCCCCTCCGAGCGGAGACAGGCTGCAGAGTGGGGGGCGGGGGGGGGGGCGGGAAGGGGTGTTGAGTGAGGTTAGGATTTTATGCGGAGGAGAAAAGGTGAGTTTTGAGAGCGGACTTGAAGGAGACAAAAGTAGGTTGCTGACGGACTGAGAGAGGAAGTTTGTTCCAGGAGAGTGGACCAGAAACAGAGAAGGCTTGTGGACCATAGGTATTGAGCTTAGTGCGTGGAAAGCGAAAAGTCAGAGGATCGGAGGCAGAGCGGAGGGTACGTGAGGGAACATAGATCTCAAGTAGGCTTGACAGGTAATCGGGGGCTGCGTTATTGAGGCTTTTGTAGCACATGGTGTCTAGTTTGTACTGTATGCGCTTTGATACAGGGAGTCAGTGAAGTTGTGCCAGGAGAGGAGATATGTGGTCAGCTTTTTTTCTTTTTGAGTACAAGGCATACAGCATTGTTTTGAATGCGCTGTAGGATGTGAATGGTGGAGGCAGGAAGACCAGACAGGAGTGAATTGCAATAGTCAATGCGAGACATTATGAAGGAGAGAACGAGTTTTGCAGTTGTTTCGACAGAGAGTACTTCCTGATCAGCCTTATACGATGGAGATGATAGTAGCAAGATCTGGCAGTTTGAGAAACAAAGTTGTTCATGGAGAGGGTAGAGTCAATGCAGACACCAAGTTTAGAGATGCAAGTGGCAGCTACAAAGATATTTCCAAATTTAGAGATGCAAGTGGCAGCTACAAAGATATTTCCAATGTATGCACATGAAGCATCCATCTCACTAGCCAATACACACTATAATTGATGAATTTGTCAGTATTCACAATACAAAAGAACGATATACACAAAACAATGACGGTGTTCAGTCAATTAATCCTTTTAACAGAGACACTAAAATACTTTGCATTGAATTTTACCACTCAAATTATGACTACAAATAAATAAAATGAGATAATTCACAAGAAGTAAATTTAATAAGTGACAACATCAGAATCAAAATTATCTGTCTTGAATAATTTGTGATTAATGCGTACTTTGATGTTTCTGCTTTGTTGAGATCCTTCTGAAGTGATCGTAGCTGCATGCGCTGTTCTTGTAGTTCTCGTTCCTTTTTGTTACCCACACGCAGTGGCTTGAGTCGACCACTGGGTGGTCCACGTGGACCGGTCTCTGCATATGCTGGCACACTTTTTTTGGGTCCATTTCCATTGTTAATAGGTGGCAAAGCCACCGCCATTTTCTGAGAGAAAACAAGCACATGAGATGTATAAGAAAAAACAAACAAACAAAAACAATGAAAACATGAATCAATAACAGAGATGTCTTTGTTTTCAAATAATTACTTACAGTTTTCAGTGATAAGTAATGAACTGGTGCATTTGTTGATGTTAACTGAATAGGTTCAATACATAATATTTATGATTTACTCCATATCTTGTGATTATACAACCATGAAGCAAAAGCAAAAGGTTTAACTAGTCTTATTGGCAGTCACTTCATGAGGATCCTGCTGTTCACAGGGCTGGGAACTTGTCACATTTGTTTTCAACACAGCAGGCTGACTTTTGATAAATTGTCGTTTTCCTCCTTTATCCCACTGCTGGCAAATGACAATTTATATTATCTGGGTTCTACGACAGGCGTATCTTTCATGCTGATTTTGACCCCTTGGTAAATGAGTTGTCAGATTCGTTTTGCAGACTCAGCTTGCATAGAAAAATCTCATCAACAAGCAATATTTCCTATGGGAAGTAAACCTAAGGCCACAAAGACTCATTATATCAGTAGTCTGTGAGTTGTTTGGTTTGGTGATCTTTGAGGATAATGTACTTGAAACATAAGATTAAGAGCAACTATAAGTAAGGAATGGCTGTCACTTATGACAACATGCAATACAGTGGAGTCTTGTGAATAAAGCATCCACAAAAGATGTGAGAAATCTTAGTTTGATCCCCATATGGACAGGGTTTTCTCTTCCCTACTCCATGAGACCTTGGATAGTGACTGGGTGATAGTCTTTCAGATGAGACAATAAACCTAAGTCCCATTCATGCCAAGCACTTGGTGAACATTAATGATCCGATGGAAACAAATGAGCTGTCCTGGTAAAAATTCTGTAGATTAATCCATTTTCCTATCAATCATAGGCAAAAAAAAAAAAAAGTATGTGCATACAGGGAAAAAATTATCATGTGGTACTTTGGTGACCATGGCATCCCCCAGGGAAGGCAGGGGATTTCACACACTCACACAAAATAATTCCACTGTGACAAAAAACAAACAAACAAACAAAATCCAATCCAATCTGATAACTGAAGATCAGAAACTCTGTCTTTTCTCAGTTATCCTCCTTGGAACTGATGGAATTGTTCCTTACTGGATAACATGCTTGTGTGCAAGTGGCCAGATAATGAGTGGCAAGGATGAGGAAAACGTGTGTTATGAAATGGACATGAGGTGGAAACAGATTTCAGCCAATGTGCAGCACTTATCTCACAATAGAGGCCTGCACGTCTGCCATCTTTATATTGCTGGAAAGATCCTCTCAATACTACCTAGCCTTATCTAGCAAATACTGAGCCATGCTTGATACTGGTTGGAACAAACAAATGTTTCTACCTAGCATATCTTGTGAAAACCTCACCTACTTAGCATGTAAGAAACGGCCCTCAGCCACTGATACCATAACACGCTCTGTTGGAAACCATTGTTCAGTCATACTATTACTATTAGCTCAGTTACTCATATGTGTTGCTTCGTTCATTAGTTTCATTTGCTGACATTTTCACTCTGGCCTTAGGGAGGGGATGTTTTAATGGCGACGTCAGAATCATTGTTTGGCTATTATGTTTTTGTCACAAAAAGTCAGGGATATTGCTCTAGGCACTGTTTACTAACAAATGTCAGCTTTTAGAACAACTACAAGAATTTAAACACCTAGAAAGGTTAAAGAAAATCAAACATGCACTTGAAAGGCAAAAATGCGTGCACAAATTGAAACCCCCAGCTTAATTCTCTGAAGTTTTCTATTCTTTTTATATGTAAATCATGTGTGTTTCCTATTTTTTATTTGGATTTATAGTTTGATTGTTACACAAAATTGTACAATAGAATTGCTCCTGATGGGAAGTAATGCTTCATAGTGATACCAAAAAGAGCATTAAGAATGCAGCTGCCTAGATGAAAGCAAATCTCAAAGACAATAGCTATTTCAGACTATACTGTAGCTGTTGTATAGTGTTATCAAATCTGCAAGGAACCTCGTTGTGTTTCTTGATGAATCCATGCCACTGGAAATTCATATTAACTACCTACAGGTGTAAAGCACTAAGTCTCCAATGAGGGAAAAAAGCAATGCAATTAAGATTTGTCCATTTCTTTGTAGCTTGTTCTTGGCCAGGCTTTCTGATGACCAGCTATCCTAATTATGTACAGATCAACTTTTATTATAGGAGAGTAAATGGTGCTGTGCAAAAGTATTCTTGTGAAAATTGCATGGGCTTCTAATCAAATCACCAACTGAGTATGAAGTTGCCATACTCTGCTCTCAATGTCAAAATCTGAATGCTATGCCAAGATATAACTCTGTCTCAGAAATGTTGCTGCCCTACAAACCTTACAGAGCATTAAGATCTGAAGAAACCTCACTTTTGACAGTACCTCAGTTCTCTCCAACTACTTGTGGATAGAAAACTTCCTCTGATTTTGGCTGAACAACATGAAACTCCCTCCCAGCACCTCAGAGCCAAAGCAAATATCTGTTTACTCTAAAAAAAAAAAAATAATAAAAAAAAAAACAAGGAAAAAAAGGAAAAAAAAAAAACACCTCAAAACATATTTCTTTCAAAAATATCTATGAAAAGGCAGAGATTTGTGTTTATGAATTTTTTAAAATTGGGTCATGTTGCAACTGGTGAGTGTGAGTGTATTGATGTGTGTATGTATGTGTGTGTGTGTGTGTGTGTGTGTGTGTGTGTGTGTGTGTGTGTGTGTGTGTGTGTGTGTGTGACATGTGTGTGTGTGTGTTGTGTGTGTGTGTGTGTGGTGTGTGTGTGTGTGTGTGTGTGTGTGTGTGTGTGTGTGTGTGTGTGTGTGTGTGTGTGTGTGTGTGTGAAAGAGATATTTGTCTCATGATTTATACTTTTTTCTTTTTCTTTTTTCATGAAGCAGAGCTGTTATTATAATCACAGGTCTATGAAATGAAATAGGCCTTATAATCTATTACTACAAAAGTGTAACGACCATCTTGTTATCATGAACTGGCCTGTTGGCCCTGATGAGGTAGAATACTGCAGACCAATATTATTTTCCTCTTAAGAACATATGTTCACATTTCACATTAGTTTACTATGTAGAGTAATACGGACACACACATTATGTTTGTATTGCTCTGGAAAAATGTATAAGTATCGCTGTAACTAACTAACGTTTTATTAATTTAATTATTTGGCATATTTCCAGACCTGAAGACCATCTTGACGTAGGACCTAGTTATTAGTTAAAGCTGCTGCAGTTTATGTATGGCTATCAAACCAACCGTAAAATACAATTACCATGAATACTCATTTTGTGTTTTTTAAATAAATACACATGTGGAAAAACAAATCTTACCACAGCGTTATTCTTCCCGATGCACTGTTATTTATCACCCACAACTCATTGACAGGAACTAGAAGCTGCCATTGAAGCTTTTTTGTTTCCAAGGTAAGCACAATTCCGCAGTAACTTCCTGTTATGATTTACTATTCATTTTAACTCACAACAGGGGTTTTCTAGGTCTTAGCTTTTTAATTTTACAAAATATTTACCAGTTTTATGTAGACGTTATGAATCAAATATTTTAGTTGAGTTAAGAGGTTTTTATCTGCAGCCTGCAGATTAGAACTATACTGCGCATCGAGTATTGATTTCCGGTTTCATTTTTGCAAAGCCGAATGTGATACCCATTCAGCTGGAAACTTTTCATACTGCAGAAATGTCAGAGCTGTGGGGAGAAATTCCTAGTGCCCCTGAGGCTGATTCTGGCATCGTTGCTCTAGAGAGAGAAGAACTTACGAAACCTCGGGCTATTGAACCCGAAGGACCTCATCTCTTTCAGCCGCCAGGCAGACACCATCCTCCATCCAACGAGTATGAATGGAAATATAACTTCTTGTTTTGTGGATATGCATAATTGGTTTCATTTTTATGAGTCTGTCATGAATAAAATGTATTTTTCCAGACTGATTTTAAATCGGCGCCAAGTAGCAATGTAACAAAGCGATGTATGTGTTGGCTACTCTGAAATGCACAGTAGTAGTTAATATATAAATGCAGTAGGCTACATTTTTTAATCCTGTATTATGTATAGTCACACTAATAGTGTATCCCCAGGCGTTAAACCTTTCCCTCTTTCATCCAGCCGCTTCTATGCCTATTGGGAAGGTGTTGCAGGGAGATGAAGTTGGCTATCTGCGGTAGGACAGAATACCTATTACCAGCACACACAAAAACACACATACACACATGCTCACACATATGACAGAGACGAATTGACCTGCTGCTGGTCATATCCAGTGTTGCGCCTCTTTCTCATATAACTTGGATGATAATCTTTTTTAGATAATTAAAAATTTTAGTAAAATCTTCACCTGGATCCTGAAGTTTGGAAATCAGTGAACATTATTCATCTTGATTTTTTAAATGATGAATATTGTATCCATGATTTAACCTGCTTACTTAAATCAGTATGCTTTTCTGTACATGCTAAAGTCACCAAGTCTTTTTGTGTGCATGTAACTTTTTGATGAGCTCTTTTTATAGCATTGCTTTGTGAGTGTGTGTGTATCTGAGAAAGTGTTCCTGTCTGTACTTTTGTATGTGTACACATCTGACAAGTAGGCTACTTGTATTTCATTTTTCATGTCCATGGAATTACGATGCAAAATTCTGGTTGCTCTCTCGAGGGAGAGCATGTCACAGCATTTCTGTAATATGTCTGTTTCTGTTTGATTATGAAATTGGGTTTTGCTGCAGAACTTCACCAAGGACAGCTCCTTTGCTGCTGCGGAGCTTTTAATGTGCCCCAAGTGAACGTTGTACATGAGACCTCTGTTTATCGTCTGATTCAAATGTCCTTGATGTGCTCACATCCTTGTATCACTGTCAGGCATCATGAATTCCGTTGATTTCATTCTACATGTATCACTATCAGTGTATATGCACACACTTTATGTGTGTACATGTATGTGCATGGTTGTCCGTATAAGTAAATCAGGTACCATAATTTCATTGTACTTGTATGTATACACAGGCCGCTGCCAGCCAAGTGGTTTCAGATCGATCCTATTACCATCCACACTATACACCTGATTCAGCATGCCAGGAAGGTTCGCCAGGCTATCCACACTATTCAGCAGCAGCAGGCAGATGGGGTAGGTGCCTTCAGTTGTTCAGAAAGTTGAGGATCACCACAAATGTGCACATACAATAATGATGTACACAGATAGCAGGGGGAAGTGATGGTTGAAAGATTTTTGGCTTCCACTGTGAACTGAGTCAGTGAGTGTCCTAGTGAAAGTTGTGATTCACCACAAACGTACATTTAGCAAGTTGTGGAGAAAAGGCGGTTTGAAATTAAAGATTTTGTTTGCCACTGTAAAGTCTGTGGTTTATCTAGTTATGATTTTTAATGTCACTGTAAACTTGAAGTTATCATTATGAAGTTTTAAGACAGGAAAACTGCTGTGAAAATACATCAGAAGTAATTTTTTTCTTTATCATGAATATTAATTTGTTTTTTTATTATTCATTAATGAGTTTAGATTAACTCCCTTATAGTTTGTACATGTATTTATAATTCTTCATTAGGCTGTTTTCATCTATGATCCAAACTGGATAAAAACCTAAGATTTAAGAGAGACCATAAAAGTAAACCCTTTTACATACATAACACATGCTCTCGGGTACGTACACATCTAGATGCATACATACAATATGATGGTCAGCAAGTATTGCAGCTGTTTGTGGGTGGATTTGTATCTAATTTGGTTTGTACAGATGCATAAGTATAAACTAAATGCATAAGTATAAACTAAAATGTTTCATGTGCCTATGTTTTTCTGTTCATGCAGAGTTCCCAGAAGATTGGTGAGGAGACTTTTCCCACAATACCACCAATCCCAGAGTATGATGGTCCTCCTCTGAAGCATGTTGCCCCTCCCCCACTGCATTTCATGGCTCCTGATTTTGAGAGGTAAACACTGGAACAAATAGCTGAATTGAACAGATTTAATTATGAAAATTTCTACAGCAGTAAGCATGTGAACAGAGTTTGGAGTTTGTTCAAGAGGGATTCATTGCACTCAAAAAAACTCCATATATTATATGTACTCCAACCAAATCTGCCATCAGTGACCTGGCAGACTCCCTGAGTCTGTTCAAATCTCTGTGTGTTAGCAAGGTCTTGAATTGATGAGTGGGAAAGGATGGAGTAGGGGGAAACCTTTGAAACACTAAGCTGACATCACAAGAATGATGGAAACATTAAGATGGCAGCAAGCAGGTCAATTTTTAATGCTGTGGGCTGGAACTAAACTCAGAATATCATGTCCCGAGTCCATGTCTCTGTCGAAAGAACCAGACCAGTCTGCAGAAGTGAACAGAAACATAGTAAAATTTGGACAGAAACTAATGTTTTGCAACACAGATTTATCAAATTCATATTTGATAGAGATTTCTGATTTCATACTATATTTTTTTAAATTGTTCTGCTGTTTGAATTATACTGATTTTGCTGTTTGTATGAATTCTGTCTCTTCTACCCACCCCCTCCAGTCCCTTGTGTGATATGTATCTTTCTACCAGTAATTGTTAATTCTAAAAGAAAAAAGAAAACCCAACTTGTATCTGCTCTTTCACAGTCTGCGATATATGTGTATCTGCTCTTTCACAGTCTGTGATATATATATATATATGTGGTGTGTGTGTGTGTGTGTGTGTGTGTGTGTGTGTGTGTGTGTGTGTGTGTATGTGTGTGTGCGTGTGTGTGTGTGCGCGCGCACGCACTTCAGGTTTCTTTTAAAGTCATGCATCATGTATATGAAAATTTGGAAGGATAGGACAAACTGGAGCATGTTTGAATGTAGTGTTTATAGTATAAGTGTTTGCAAAATTGTCATAAATATGTTTGTGCATATTTGTGAGTAATATACTTTGTAAGTTGAATGAAGTATTTGTGTTTTGAATTTTTGTAATTACACGAATTTTTATACTTTTTTTATTCATATTCATTCCAGTGATTTTGCCCGAGGCATTGGAGAGAGGCCTCCAGACATTGATGATGTAGCCAACAGGAAACTTCTGAGATGTTCAGTGGCAGCTATACTGGCCCACATGTCATTTGAAGGCAAGTATAATAAATGAATTGTTGAAGTGCTTGTTTCCTGTCCAGATCAGCAGGGGAGCCAATATCCTTATCAACTTCCCAGGGATGCAGACTACTACTGACAGTGTTCTTGTGGGGTCAAACACTGTACCAGTAGCCGATCAGAAACAAAGGCACTCATGCAAGCAGCCTCCATGATTAATAGTTATACAGATGACACAAGCTATCAAGTGGTCTTCCTCTTGGATGCCATCTCTATTCTCCAGACCCTGGAGAATGACAGTCTCCTCCACATGAACATGGCCTTCTAGCAAGTCAAAAGAACTAGAACAGCAATCCTCCGATAAATCCCAGCTCACTGTAGGATACCAGGAAGCAAGACAGTAGATGAGCTAGCTAGGAACATCAGCCAGATATCAATGTCAGCTGCAGCAAAAAGAGGAGCATCATCAAACTTTTCCTGGAGCCACAGACAGACAGGGACAATTGCCACTTTCTGCCCAGAGAGCAGCAGATGGTCCTGATAAGACTCCATCTCAGCCACAACCTGCTCATTGCCCATGTGAACTTAAAGTTCAAACTAATGCCTTCACTATCCTGCAGTCAAGAGGATCAGACAGCGGAACATATATTGCAGTGATGTTGCCTCTGTTAAGTGGAGCAACAGGAGACATGGCTGACCACAACTTGTACTGTTAAAAAAAATGGGCCACATTCATTGCCAGATGTGGCCCAACCATGTAGACTGAATGAAAGAAGATGAAAAAAGAGACTTTTTCTTGTCAAAGCAGATTTGAATCCTAACCCAAAAAGTCTTTTATGCCTAATTTTAATTCTGATTAACCCTGACTTGATCTAATTTTGGGGTGTTTGTGGATGAGTGAAAAAAATATAGTTCATGTAAATGAATACTTCATCTAGGAGAGCATTTCTGCTGTACAGGCATTGAGATTAGTCAGGTATCAGAGTCGCACTTGTACAGAACAAGTCTAAGGATGAGATAAAGATGGACAGGCATGGGTTTGTGCAATTGTTTTGTTGATTTTTTTATTTGTTTGTTTGATTGTTTTAAGGGGGAGTGTTGGTGTTGTTTTTTGTTGTTGAGTGGTAAAACATGTACCTGCCTTAAACCTTAGCTGTTCACAAGGCCCGTAACCGCAAAATGTGCTGATCCGTTCATAGCGGTCGAGATCGCCCTACCTTTTCCGGCACACGTGTGGGGAATTTCCATCACTACTGGCCTTGCTGTCTTATCGCACATGTGGTTAGAATCTTGATCAGTCCCGCGTTGAATGTTCTAGAAATAGTACGAGCATTCTGGGATGCAAGGAACTTTCCATTCACTAGGCCTACTGAAAGACTTAGTTACTCAACTTACTGATGCTGTGGTACGTGCTTTCATTCACAACTGTGAGCGTGGGAAAGATGGCGAGTTTCAGGAAATTTTTAGAGAAATAGATCGTTTAGAAATTGAAGAAGAAGATGAAGAAGAAAAGGAAGATGTAGAGTCGGATGTTGAAGTAGGTGGTGATGGTGAAGATGGAAATGACAGTGACATAGACGACGATGTACCGCTGGCTGCACTGGTGCAGGCATGGCGACCGGTGACACGTGGCTGTGAAGTCAGGGAATTTTCACAAGTTGTTGGGCCTAAACATTCGCTGCCCGCTGATGCGAAACCAGTAGACTATTTTTTTTTGTTTTTGCCACTAGAATTTTTTGTCAGTGCTGCTGAAGAGACCAACAATTACGCTGGTCAGAAGATTGCGGCAAAGGGGCAACCTGACCCACTTTGGAAAGAGATGACAGCTGATGAAATCAGGGCATACCTGTCTATTCTCATCATGATGGGGCTAAAACATCAGTCCCGTCTATGGTGCTACTGGTCAACTTTCTGTCCGGGACTGTTTCCGGGACTATCATGCGCTAAACACCACGACACAGGCTACAACCAGCGCTTGTGACACCACTGGTGACACTGCCACTGACAATGACGGTGACAATCACAGTGACGATGACAACAACATCTCACCATCATCACAGTAGCTGCAAAGTTGCTGTATAGGCACATATGTGTAAATAGTGTATAGGGAATGAAATCTGTAGACGAACATGTACCAAATATCTTTGGAAAACATTTCTGTTTCTTTCTGTTTATGTTCATTTTGGTGACATCGTGACAATTCTTTTCTGACATTTGTGTTGTGCCTGTGTATTGGATACTATACTGGAGGAGCAGAGACAGCGTCGGGTAGGACAGATGTTGTGTGTACAACTAACAAATGTTGTTTTTAGACAATAGAGCTTGTTTGTATGCTAACCATTGTATTGTCACCATAAAAATACCTCTGTCTGTGACATCTTTGGTGACAGGGACACGCACACTAGACCCAGGACACACAAAACCACATGCAAATCAAACTATGGACACTTGTGTATATGTGTGCAAAAAATCTTTCTTCTGTACTTTCAAACAAGTGAATGGCAGTATGTTTATCAGCATGACTGTACTCGGATGAAAAAATGTCAGAAAAATGCAAATACTAGGAGCTAGCTTTACATCTAGCAGTGCGAATGCGAAAGGGTTAAAGTTGCACACCTATTGATTTACCCACTGATTTATTAGCCCTTTGAAATAAAAAATCTTGTATTCATAGCAGCACATGATAAGACAGTTATGTGTTTCAAAGCACTTGCATTTGCGTTTTTCTTTTTTAATAAAATCACTGTGTAGAAAATTGTGAGAAACGGAGTAGAAACAAACCTTTAAATGTATGGCAACCTGACTTTGGAAGATTCGTAGTGTAGCACTTTATCAGAAGAGGGATCGTATATTGCAGTATATCTAACTTTTGTCATTTAACTCGACAGATATTACAGTCTTATTTATTTATCTGTTTATCTGATTATCAGTCTGTGTTAATATCATTTTGTCTATTTATTTTTATTTTTTAATTGTTGTCGATATAAAACCAACTCTGAAATCTTCAACAGGGTCTCCAGAGTCTGTGTTGGAAATCCTGACTGATGTGGCACATGAGTATTTTCTGCAGTTTACGAAACACCTGAGATTTGCTTCCGACAACGCTGCACAGCACGGCCTGTCTGGATTTCCAGTAAGAATGTCTTTATTTAATATGTACACTGGATGTTTGAGTCATTATTTCTCCCCCCTGGGGATGCCGGGGGCTCTTTCAGTATAAATAGTATCCCTACCTCTGGAAATTTTGTGCCAGAAATTTCCTTGTTTCTGTCACTCTCTTTGTTTCTGCTTTGTTCCTTTGCTTTCTGTCATTTTTTCCTATCATTGTCTGCCTTGCTGGTCCATTCACCTATATGTATTTGATAAAGTCTTATGTACTTTGTCTTAGGATTGATAATTAGGTACATAATTAAATGCATTTTTGGCTCTAGGGAAATGTGCTATGCGGATGCAATTTTAGGTAATTTAGGTCTGTTATGTTTTGGTGTCCTTATTTATGCTTAGATTTGTATTCAGGGGTGTTTTTTAAATCCCCTGTGCGATAAATTGGATGGAGTGGTAAACGCTAGGGGTATGTCCTTAGATCATGTACACGAAGGCATTGATATGTCTACTTCATTTTCTTTCC
This sequence comes from Monoplex corrugatus, assembly GCA_030674185.1. Taxonomy (NCBI): domain Eukaryota; kingdom Metazoa; phylum Mollusca; class Gastropoda; order Littorinimorpha; family Ranellidae; genus Monoplex; species Monoplex corrugatus. Next base: position 37,538,964 of record CM060310.1, read on the forward strand.
TTTATTTTTTTTTTTCTTGTTGAAGTTGTGTATGTTTTGAAGGGGTTATAGTCCTGATATGGCTCTATGCAGTCGGCTGGGCTTTAAACAACAATAACAGTCATTATTTTATTTCCGTTTGTCTAGAAGATACAATGGTTTCTTGTGTCATTGTTATGCATTGCCAAGCTGAATCAAAGACAGAATAATACAATCTACTGAAATCGAAATTGAAAAACTAAGAACTCATTTATTCATCATAAAGACATAGAATCTGGTTATAAGACACAGAGTAGTTGTAGTAAGTTGAGATGAAGACCAACAGTTAATGATTTCATTTTATTTCACATTATTATCGTCAGCATAGATGACAGTATACATGTTTGAGTAAGTAAGAATCTTAAGTTTTCCTAAATCATAGATTTCTTAATTATTTTTAGTAAGGATGCACTTGGATTTAGCATCACTAATTTGGAGTATTGAATTGGTGAAGGTAATGTTTTCCTAAATCTTATGGGGGGTTTTGTTGTTGTTGGTTTTTTTGTTGTTTTTTTGTTTGGTATCAGTTTAAGTTTCTGTTGTTTTTGTATGTCTGTAGCTGTTACAAACTGTGCATTTTCTGTTGTCTTTTGGCATGTTTGTGTATCTGCCTTTTTCAATTTGTAGGACATGTGCACTAACCATAAGTCAGCATACTGCTTTTCTTTGCTTAGATTTTATAAATGATGATAATAATAATGAATTTATCCTCATTTATACATGAAATCAAAGCACACAATCTCATCATTCACTAAAGCATTCACCCACAATGACAAAAATTCCAGGATACAAAACACATAGACCAGAAGGGGAGGAAAGGAGGGGAGTAGCACAAAAGGGTGAGCACAAATAGGGGAAATCACTCCTGGACAAAAAGGCATGTCTCTTAGCTAAACTTGAAGGAAGAAGGAAGACTGTGTGATTGACAAATAGACAGGGAAGATTATTCTAGTTGTATGGACCACGAACAGAAAAAGAGCAGCGACTGATTGTGGAACATCTGTATCAAGGAATTTGTAAACAAGAAGGAACAGAAGCAGAATGAAGAGGTTGGGCAGGTGTGTACATTCAGAGGTGGCCGCTAAGATATATAGGTGCAGTATCGTTGTAGCATGACATATTGATTTTGCTTGAAATTCTCTGAGAAACAAGCCACTGGTGGGAAAAGTGAAGCAAGGAGCGATATAATTGTGTTTCTTTTTAAGAAGGGTAACTCATTGCATTCAAGAAGATGGAAAGCATTCTTACCAACAAATGCCTATCAATTAACATCAGGAAGAGAGTTCTTAAATGTTATATAGAACCAATACTGTTGTACGGTTGTGAAGCGTGGACAATCAACAAGCAAAGCCAGAACAAGATTGAGGCAGCCGAGATGTGGTTTCTGAGAAGGATGTTGAGAGTTCCATGGACAGCAAAGAAAACAAACGAGACAGTCTCGATGGAGGCAGACACAAGTAGATCATTCATAAGGAAGATCAGGAAAAGGCAGGCAACATGCATAGGCCATATTATGAGGAAAGGGGAATTGGAACACCTGGTCACAACGGGAAAGCTGGAGGGAAGGAGAGCACTGGGTAGATCCAGGGAGAAGATACTAGACAGACTTGCAGAGTGGCTGAAGACAGGGAGGGTGGAAGAGATGCTTGAGGCAACAAGAGATAGAGACAGATGGAAGTCCATAATCGCCAACCCCATGCGGCAAAGCACCCGATGATGATATATAACATGATGACTCATTTCCATTTCTTCTTTTCTGTTCAGGACATCATCGAACAAGTGTTTCATGAAATGGGAATTGGCAGTGTGACAACATTACATGACTTTTACCAGACTCGTATACTGGACTACCACAAGAACATGATGGCTACTTGTAAACAGCTAGTTGCAGAACTGGACAAACTCAAGCAGCCCATCACTGTCAGCAAGTCTCCCAGCACCTCTACCATCACACAGAAAGACACCTTCAACGTTATCAGGTAGGTGGCGAAGCGCAGGTTGAACTTTTGTATCATGTAGCTTTTGACTTCACAGTCCCAGTGTCGTCAGCCCATATGTTTCTGTATAAACAGCTGAGGCCACTTCAAGCATTATCATATAGGTGGAAAAGGCATGGGTTTATTCTGTGTAGAATGTAGCTTTTTCACCAACTATGTTCTCATTTGGAGCGGTGTAAGCAAGGAACAGAGAGCAGCACATGACGTGGGTTTCATCCTACACCATGACAAGGCAAAAGACCTAGTGAGTACGGAGTTCATTTCAGAGAGACTCTTGAAGATCGGCATTAGAGAGGACAACAAGATCAACAACTACATTCAAGTGTATGCACCATGTAATGACTCCTACTCAAATGAGGATAAGGACTCCTTTGAAAAACTCCCGGACACCATCAACAGCATCCCAGACCAAGAAGACCTGTACGTCATGGGAGATTTCAATGGCAGAGTCGGAGAGAGAAGAACACCATGGACAAAACACCTTGGTCCACACAGTGACCACAGAACACCATGCAACTACAACGGCAACCATGTATTGGAACTGTGTGCAGAGCAGGATCTTATTATCACCAACACCTTACAATACAATACAATACAATACTTTATTTTGTATAGCGCAAAATCTTGACAAAATCAAATTTAAGCACTAAAACAGACACACGCACGCGCACACACACACACACACACACACACCACACACCACACACACACACACACACACACACACACACACACACACACAACACACACACACACACACACACACGCACACGGTAAAATGGGGAGAAAGAATAAAAGCAATGGAAAATTATAGAGAGCATATTCCAGCACAGAGCCACTCAGATCTACGCCTGGTACAAATGGAACGATATCGACGTCTCATCTCAAATCGACTTCACACTAGCAAGATCTAGAATGCGGAACAACATCAGAGACTCAAGAGCCATCCCCAACGCAGGCCTGGACACAGACCACAGGCCAGTCATCACGACGTTGGTCACTCAGAAGAAGAGGAAGTTCACCAAAAAGAAGAAACAGCCGGAAAGACTCAACATGCACAAGCTTCAAGACGAAGAGGTGCAGACTCAGATCAGGTGCACCGTCAGTGAAAAATTGGACTGTAGTGACCCTTCATTACTAAACGTAGAGGAAGCTTGGGACACCTTCAAGACAGTCCTCCTGGACACTATAAAAGAAGCCTGTGGCACCAAGAAGACAGGAGGATGAAACAGAAAGGCAACAGCTTGGTGGAACAAAGAAGTGAAGGATGCTATCAAGGAAAAGAAGAAACTATACAAGATCTGGGTCAAGTCAAAGGATGAAGAGGACTACATCAAGTACAGACTTGCAAGAAGACACAGCAAGAAAGTTGTGAGAACAACAAAGGAAAAGTCATGGACCCAGTATGGTGAAAAACTCTGTGAAACATGCAAAGCTTCCCCAAGAGAGTTTTACAAGAGTGTGAAAGCGATGAGAGTGCGAGATGAACCTTTCGATCCGACCACTACATCATCAATGCAAAAGGAGAAGCATTGCATGAAGAGGAGAAAATAGTGAAGAGATGGGAAAACTATTTCAAAGACCTACTAAACCCATCAGGAGTACGGGCACAAGACACACAGTCCCGGTTCACCCCCAGCCACCCAGACCACTCAGAACCTACCATCCTAGAGAGTGAAGTAAAAAAAGCAGTGAAGACCAGTCCTAAAGGCAAGGCAGCTGGAGTCGATGGCATAACAACTGAAGCCATCCATGTGTGCGGTGAAACCGGAATTCAGTGGCTCACCACCATCTTTCAGAAAGCTTGGGAGGAGAGAAAAGTACCAGAAGACTGGCAAAATGCAATAGTGGTGCCAATATGGAAGAAGAAGGGCAGCAAGAAAGACTGCAGTACCTACAGAGGCATATCACTACTCAGCCATGTAGGGAAAATGTACGCAAAGATCCTGGAGCAGCGCACTCGAGCGAAAACAGAACATCTCAGTGACGCCCAATTTGGCTTCAGAAAAGGAAGAGGGTGCACCGATGCAATCTTCGCACTCTGACAGCTGTGCGAAGAGGGCGATCGAATATGACCGAGATCTCCATCTTGTATTCGTTGATCAAGAAAAGGCCTTTGATCGAGTCAACAGAGACAAGCTATGGAAGGTCCTCGAGCAGTACGACATCAAGGGCCAGCTGCTAGACAACATTCGGGCCATCTACGCCAACAGCAGGAGTGCAGTCCGCACCGCCAGTGGAACATCTGACTGGTTCCCAGTGACATCGGGAGTAAGGCAGGGCTGTAATCTCTCCCCTCTTCTCTTCGTGATCTGTATGGATCAGATTACGAAGGAGGCAAACCCAGACCCTGAGGCACTCAATGAACTCATGTTTGCGGACGACCAGGCAATGGTGAACAATGACAAGATAAGCTACAGGAGCACACGGACCAGCTCAATGAAAGCTGCGAGACATACGGCATGAAGATCAGCGTCAGCAAGACCGAGGTCATGACTGTCAGTAAGAGACCAAACAAACTGGACATCAGCATCAACGGAACCCAGTTGAAGCAAGCCAGTGAATTTAAATACCTGGGCAGCATCTTCACTGAAAATGACAAACTAGACAGAGAAATCGAGACCAGATGCCAGAAAGCCAACGCAGTCAGCTACCAACTTGCCCCTCTCCTGAAACACCCCAGCATTCCCACCAGCACTAAGGCGAAACTCATCAACGCCATTTTTCTACCAACGCTTACATACCAATGCCAGACATGGTCCCTAACTAAAGTCCTCGAGAGAAAACTGGTCACCTGTGAAATGAAATGCCTGAGGAAAGCAGTAAACAAGACAAGGCGGGACAAGATCAGAAATGAGGTGATACGAGACATGGTAGGAGCAACACCAATCCTACAACACATCGAACATATGAGGATCAAGTGGTTCGGACACCTCACACGTATGCCCCTAAACCATCCAGCTCTTTGGACATACAACACCAGATACTCTGGCTGGAGAGCCAGAGGAAGACCAAGACGACGATGGAGCGACTCCGTGGCAGACACCCTCAGATCTCATGAGATGTCCCTTCTCCAGGCCACCCGCCTTGCTGCTGACAGACGACTGTATCTCCCCGCGACGCCCACCGGTACAAACGGAAGGAAAAAGTAAAGTAAAAGTAAGTAAGAATATAGCTTTGGACTTCACAGTCCTATAACATTGACACAAACATTTGTTTGTTTGAAAAAAAAAAGCGTGGGGGGATAGGTTAACATACTTGCTTCTGAAAGCTGAAGTCATGCATGGTCAAACATGGTTGCCATTTTGATTGATAACAGTGTTTATGCCCTGCTTTGAGCATGTCATGTTAGTCTACACAGTTGTACATAGTACACTATTTGGTAGGGACGGAGAAGGTAAAGCAGCAGGAGAGATTGTATGGGCACTGAATGATTCTGCTGATCCCAGTAGATGTTGAGGTCTAGCATGTCAGTTTCCAACATTCACTCATGTGATAGGAAAACCCTTATTTTATTTACTTACTTATCTTGAAATTAATGGAGAATAAGATGAAGAATCAGTAAAGGTTCATGTGCTGTGCCAGCATTCTGAGGGTGTCTCATTTCTTTCCCTCAGTGCAGTTTTTTTCATCTTGCACAGCCTTGTACAGGCTCAGCTAGTGTTAATGGCTGGGTGGCTCAGAGGCTGTGCTTGAAATATTTTGCATGACAGGCTCAGATCTATGCAGTCAGACTGATGCCATTATAGCCACATGTTCCATATTCAGGTTTCTGATAAGGACAAAACTGCTTGTATTCTTTATCATACCTTACAGACCATTTTTGACCCATACTGTTCCATCAGAGGCATGTTTATGTTGTTACTGATGCGTGTACAATGTTTGCACATTGTTCTGGTGGTTGAATGTAGACTGTGCAGGCAACAGTAGACAGTTGTTGTTGTTGTGCAGTCTGCATACTCTGTAGGTGATGAATTTTATGGAGTTGTGTTTGTGTGCTGAGCATCGCTACCTTATGCAAGTAATTATCCCTGCCAGACAGGACTGGTCTCTGAAGTGCATTCTGCAGCTTTGTCCACAGTTCAGAAAGAACACAACTAAGCAATGGCCTAACAGGGCAACTCTAGAATAGCTTTGGGCAACAAAAAGGACTAACCGTTTGAGAGACTAATGTTGTTTATGTGTTTTTGATAATTTGTGTGTCTTTTGAAAGTGTCGAGTTCACAAGGGACCATGGACCATGATATACAAGGGAAGAGTTACTTTCAGACTTCTCATAAAAAGAAAAACGTGAACCCAGAGCACGATTATAGGCTCCTTAATTCAGATTAACAAGCAAGTACATAAGAAATAATGTTTCTGCTTTAACCCTTTCCCATTTGCAGATTCTGCTCAGAAACTCTTCCTAGTATTCGGAGATTTTCCTATGTTTTTAAAGAAAATGTAGTTCTGCAATTTGACAGAGCACCACACGATTACTATTCATCATAGAGCATCCACATTTGGCAAACTTATTCATGAGATGTCATAGTTTGTTATGTACCCCAGTATGTGTGTCCTGCCTGCTTGTGTCATGCTGCTGTCCCCTGTATTGTCACCAAATCAAGGTAAAATCATGATGACATCATGCTGTTAGTCCACAACTAGCCTTTAACATACACAGTGGACATATGTGAGTCACAAACAGCACATATGGTCCTACCTGAACGTGTCCGCCATCGTATCCGCTGTCATAATACTCCAATTGAATATGTACACTTGTCACAAAATGAATGTCACCAACCACTCAATCATTATGTATCTGGCGGTAGTTATAGCACACAATGTACAGTATTTACAAATATATTCACATATTTACACATCCACACTATGTACAAGAATGTCGGGTGTCTATTCAACATCAGCCACCAAGGTGGCTGTCACAGTAAACTGTCACAGCTGAGTGTCACAGCAGCTGTCACTTGTCACCAAACATGTCATCATATTAGGATGTGTTATTTCCCTGACTGGGCTGGCCCACCAGATTTTGTTGGTGGTAGTCTCTGAAGCAGTCCCTTTTGTGATGGCACAGGGAAACTTGACAGAAACTGCACATGTATGATGTTTCCACCTGTCCACCTTTAGCTGTGCGTCGCCCATTGATGACACATTGACGACAGACTCTCTTGCAGCCATCTCTCTTCACTAGCTTGTGCTGGTCGATTGTCTGGAAGGCAATGGGGGGCTGTGAAGATGGCTTCCTTTTTGCTGCAACCTTTTTTCTGCATGTGAAGCCTCCTCTAAGCTGGTCGACAAGGTCAGAGCGAAAGGCAAAGTGGTCGTACCTCTTCTTGACAGGTGTGACATGTGCTGATTTCTCCCAGGTGAGAAACGCATTGACGATGCAAAGATTGATCATTGAGTTGAATATATATCTCCACCACTTGTTGTTTGCATGGCCCACAGGATAGTAGGACAAGTGTTGATCACATTTGTGCACACCTCCCATGAGCTTGTTGTATGCAGCAATGACAGTGGCGGTCTCTTTGTTCTTTGACATTGTTTTACCTGGGGGCTGGTTGGTGCTCAGCATAAATATTTGGCGCTTGTCTTTGTAGACTGTGGCCATCAGTGATCCCTGCTCCATCTGCAGCAGGTCCCCTTGGTTGGCAAGTCTTGCTTTCTTCACCTCCATTGGCAGTCCTTTCCTGTTGGGCATAACTGTCACGCAGGCATATGTCCCCTTGGCACGCAGATTTTTCAGGAGTGGCACAGAGGTGAAGAAGCGGTCAAATTACAAGTGCCTGTTCTGGTTGAAGTAGTCAGAGGCCAGTTTGTTGACGACTTCTTCCCCCAGGCTGACACTGGTGTCCTGGCGACTGTGACGACCGGTGTAGACGTCAAAATCCACACAGTAGCCCGTTTCTGCCTCACATATTTGCCACACCTTGATGCCCCATTTTGTTGGCTTTCCTGGCATAAACTGCTTGAAAAATACACGTCCCTTGAAGCCTATCATGGACTCATCTACACTCAAGTCACGGCCTGGATTGTACTGTGACTTGAACAAGGGTTTCAACATTTTGAGAAAGGGCCTAATTTTGAAGAGGGGATCATAGTCAGGGCTGTCACGCCCAGGTGTGTTGCTGGTATCTCGCAGATGAAAGTATTGATTCAACTTCAAGAACCTTGTTTTTGGCATGACAGCACTGACCCATGATTCAGAAAATTTGTCGTCTGTAGACCAGTAGAGGTGCACCCTTGGCACAGGTTTCATCCCCATCATGATCAGCATCGACAGGTAAGCTTTCATTTCTGCTGGTGTTGTGTCTGACCATAAGGGGTCTGTGGCTAAGCCCTTAGCAGCAATCTTTTGCCTGGCGTAATTGTTGGTTTCATCAGCTGCTGTTTGAAAAAACAACTCAGGCACAAATAAAAAAAAATAATCTAGTGGTTTGGCATTGAGAGGGAGAGTGTGAGTGGGGCCAGTTGGCAGTACGAATTCACTCACCTTGACCGGCACGCCTGCACTTCGCCACGTCGTCTGCAACGATGCCAGTGGAATGTCGTCGTCAGGGTCACTTTCCTCTTCACTATCTTCTCCAATTTCATCTCCATCTTCAGCTACTTCAATTTCGACATCAGATTCATTGCCTAAATCTCTTTCACATTCCTCCAGTTGTCGCAAAATAGCTTGCGTTTCCTCATCAGTGTAATCTTCGAACATTTCTTCTTCGTAAATGGCAGCCATTTTCAACACAAAGAAAGCGTGTGAATGAAAAGGTCGGACGCTGACCGATATCTTGTAAATGAGGCGATGTGTGGTACCAGATTCAGCATCATTCTTTCATTGGTTTATCCTGACTTTCGCGGGAAACTTCATTCATGAGGTGTGTGTAACCACTAGTGCTTAGAGCGTGATGGAAATTCCCCACCAGGCCTAAGTAACGGGAGGCGGGCTGCGGCGGGTGTAAATAAAAAGCGGGGTTTCCCGGCCGGCCGGCTGCGGCGGGATAAAATGGGAAAGGGTTAAGGCCTAGTGACAAACTTGATGATTACTTACATATCTGAAGGTGAAAGTTTAACCCTTTTGCCACTCATTGGTATTTCAAGATGACCATAGGAGCTTTCTTCATTTTATTGGCTGTCAAGACAACCATGGTCAACCTGGGTGATGCAACTCTTGATATTGCTGTTTTCTGCATGAAGCATAGTGAGTTTCCAAATTTTAATAGTTGAAATGTAGCTACAGTTGGGTCATCCAGAGCTCTGCTTGCATAAGCAGCATGCAGTTACACACCAGCTGTCCAAGGCCATCGCACAGTGCTACAGTCTGGCTGAAGGAGCAGTGGTGAAAGTGTTGAATATCTTTGTGAAATATGTGATTTGAATGTAGTACTCGTATACCTTAGGTCAGTTGTGTCCCATGACATACCAGGAAGCCTGAGTTTTTCAAGTGATCATGTGATCAGTTTTCAGTCAGTGATTTGCTACTTTTTGGGGGGGGCTGTATGTATAGTCCTGTTCTCAAGAATGTGTGTGGATATGTGGACATACTTGTGAGCAGATATTTCTTCTGTCTACATACATGCACAGCTCTCTTGCTCTTGTCTCACTCACACACACACACACACACACACACACACACACACACACACACACACACACACACACACACACACACACACATGCACACATGCACACACACACATTCATAGACACTCACACACACATGTGTGTGAGTGTCTATGCATGTGTGTGTGTGCATGTGTAAATCAGTATTTGATAACCCATGGTCATTTTCATACTTGAATGGTCTGTCTATTTGTGTGTGTGTGTGTGTGTGTGTTCGTTCTTTGATTTAACGTCTTTTCACTATAAGTGATATTAGACGGGTAAAAATGGCATGGAGGATGAATTTTGTTTTTTGTTTTGTTTTGGGAGGGGGAGGGGACAGAGGAGAACAGAGTAAGAGATGGGACAAAAATTAAAAGGAATCGGCAAGGTTTTTAGAAAAAGGATATGGATGAACAGAGAAATGAAACTAGAACAACGCTAACATTAAATGTAAAAGAAAACATCGTCATAAAAAACAAAACAAAATAAAATAATAATAATTAAAATAATAACCTTAAAATAATGCATTAACAGGACTGTGAACCAATGATTCTGAAATTTTAACTAACAGAACTTGATCTGATATTACTTCTTTAAAATGCTTTTCAAGATAGTTTCCTTGTGTAAACATTTTTGGTAAGAAATAACGAAGCTTTCTGCAGTAAAACAAACAGTGATACAATGTGAATTGTTCACCGCAAATACATAAAACGTTTTTACAATATTTAGTTTTCAAAGCGTTCATTTGAATACGAAAATATGTGGTAACAATTGATCTCAAATGATATAACGAAGAATACTGCATTTTTTTACAGATATTTTGAACTGAAAGTTTGATTCTTTTTTGGGACACAAATTTTTCATTTAAATGTTCATGAAATCGAATCCATGATGCTAATTCTAGCGAGTTGTAAGCTTCTTTTACCGAGGTGTTAACATGTAATTCTATGGAATTTTCAGAATTGAGTGCACCGGATTTAGCTGCTTTGTCAACTACGTTGTTGCCGTGAAGACCAACATGAGAAGGCACCCAGCATAAACTGATTTCCGAGCCATTTATCTTTAAACAGTGTATTAGATGATTTGCCTCAATTATTAAATCAGGTCTTGTGTCTGTATCAAAAGACTGTAAGGCATATAATACAGATTTTGAATCAACAAAGAGAACTACTTTGAAAGACATAGGCCGAAGGCTTATTAAATAATGCAATGCTTGAACAACAGCGACCAGTTCTGCTGTATATATAGATACATTTGCCCCAATGAAAAAAGACTTTTTAATGTTAAATTTTGGAACATAAAACGCTGCTCCAGCGCTCTGATTTGCTAAGACTGACCCATCGGTAAAAATGTGGAGGTGGGTACGGTACTTTTCATCGATGTGTTCACAAGCTGTGGATAGCGTAATGTTGACATTATCATCTTTTTTAACATCTGCATAATCGAGATCAAACGTGGCCTTTAGCATTTCCCATGTAGGGATAGGCGTTAACGTTGGTTTCTCGGCTATTTCATCCATAGTTATGTTGGATTGTTTGATCAGGTCAGATATGTAAGTTGCGGTTGTAATTTGTGATGAAATGTTTTTTGCTCGTTTTGGAAAGTCAATATCAGACCTGATTTTAATTTCTTTGCTCACAAAATTATTCGCTTGTGTGTGTGTGTGTGTGTGTGTGTGTGTGTGTGTGTGTGTGGGTGTGTTTGTGTGTGTGTGTGTGTGTGTGTGTGTGTGTGTTTTTACAGAATAAAAGAGGAGCCAAGTGCAGACATTCAGTTCCCAGTGCTTGATGAGAATGACGAAGTCAGTGAAGCAGAACATCTGTTACAGCTGGAAGGTATGTTATCAGTCACCAGACAAGTAGCCAGTTCTGGTCCACAGGGTATGTATCAGTTAGAAGGCATGTTACGAAACAGAGGGTGTTAGCAGCTGGAGAAAGAATATGTGTCTGTTACTGGATGTGTTGGAAGTTGAGAGGGAGAGTGTCAGTCATTTGAGAGGGAGGGTGTCGATCACAGGGCATTTCAGATGTTTAGGGGGAGGGTGTATTGTTTGGTTCATTGTGATGTTGAATCATTTTTGATCAGCAACCTTATATTTGTGCACTAGATCTGGAAGCGAATATGAGGCATGTAAACACACAATGAAAAGTACTCTGTACCAAAAAGGGATGTTACTCTTGTATACGTAGAAATGGAAATGAGTTCCGGTTGACAGTGGTACCTATTGTTGACAGGGTGTCAGTTACTGGATATGTAAGAAGTTGGTGAGTGAGAGTGTCTCACATAGGGTGTATTAAAAGTAAAGAGAGAGGTCGTCATAGTGTATGTCAGAATTTGAGGGAGGGTGTCTGTTATAGGGTGTGTCAGAATTTGAGGGAGGGTGTCTGTTATAGGGTATGTCAGAATTTGAGGGAGGGTGTCTGTTATAGGGTATGTCAGAATTTGAGGGAGGGTGTCTGTTATAGGGTATGTCAGAATTTGAGGGAGGGTGTCTGTTATAGGGTGTGTCAGAATTTGAGGGAGGGTGTCTGTTATAGGGTGTGTCAGAATTTGAGGGAGGGTGTCTGTTATAGGGTATGTCAGAATTTGAGGGAGGGTGTCTGTTATAGGGTATGTCAGAATTTGAGGGAGGGTGTCTGTTATAGGGTATGTCAGAATTTGAGGGAGGGTGTCTGTTATAGGGTATGTCAGAATTTGAGGGAGGGTGTCTGTTATAGGGTATGTCAGAATTTGAGGGAGGGTGTCTGTTATAGGGTATGTCAGAATTTGAGGGAGGGTGTCTGTTATAGGGTATGTTAGAATTTGAGGGAGGGTGTCTGTTATAGGGTATGTTAGAATTTGAGGGAGGGTGTCTGTTATAGGGTGTGTCAGAATTTGAGGGAGGGTGTCTGTTATAGGGTATGTTCAGAATTTGAGGGAGGGTGTCTGTTATAGGGTATGTCAGAATTTGAGGGAGGGTGTCTGTTATAGGTATGTCAAATTTGAGGGAGGGTGTCTGTTATAGGGTATGTCAGAATTTGAGAGATGGTGTATGTTATAGGGTATGTCAGAATTTGAGAGATGGTGTAAGTCATAGGGTATGTCAGAATTTGAGAGATGGTGTAAGTCATAGGGTATGTCAGAATTTGAGAGATGGTGTAAGTCATAGGGTATGTCAGAATTTGAGAGATGGGTAAGTCATAGGGTATGTCAGAATTTGAGAGATGGTGTAAGTTAGGGTATGTCAGAATTTGAGAGATGGTGTAAGTCATAGGGTATGTTAGAATTTGAGAGATGGTGTAAGTCATAGGGTATGTCAGAATTTGAGAGATGGTGTAAGTTATAGGGTATGTCAGAATTTGAGAGATGGTGTAAGTCATAGGGTATGTCAGAATTTGAGAGATGGTGTAAGTCATAGGGTATGTCAGAATTTGAGAGATGGTGTAAGTCATAGGGTATGTCAGAATTTGAGAGATGGTGTAAGTCATAGGGTATGTTAGAATTTGAGAGATGGTGTAAGTTATAGGGTATGTCAGAATTTGAGAGATGGTGTAAGTCATAGGGTATGTCAGAATTTGAGAGATGGTGTAAGTCATAGGGTATGTCAGAATTTGAGAGATGGTGTAAGTCATAGGGTATGTCAGAATTTGAGAGATGGTGTAAGTCATAGGGTATGTTATTATTTCAAGGACGGTATCAGTCATAGGGTGTGTTAGAAGTTAGAAATGGAGGGTGTCTTTCATAGGGTTTGTTATAAGTTAAGAGAGAGTTAGTTGATCATAGGGAATGTTAGAATTTGAAGGAGGATGTCAGTCATAGGTATGTTAGAATTTGAGGGAGTGTGTCAGTTGTAGATGTGTTATAAGTTAAGAGAGAGGGTATCAAGTGGTAGGGTGTGTAAAAAGTTAGAGGGGGGGGGGGGGGAGCTGTTAGTCATAGTGCATGTTACAAGATAAGAGAGCATGTTAGTTATAGAGTATATTACAAATTTAAAGATGGAGGGTGTCAGTTGTAGAGTATGTTAAAAGTTGGAGGGGTGTATGTGTCGGTTAAAGAGTAGTTACCAGATGGAGGGTAAGTTACCATTTGAAGAAGTAGTCATGAGCTGGTGGATTATGAACCGTTCTGTAAAGGCTTGTCAGCCTGATTGCTGGTTAACTTCAAAGTGAAAAAGACCCGTACATGCACATAAATCCACACACAACTATATCAACCAAATTGGGCTGTATCCAAAATAGCCCAACAAAGCACCATTCTTACTATGAGCGTGACCCACTTTCTGCCGTGTACAGCATGATTCAATAGATATTGTAGCGGGCCTCATTGTCAACCATTTCTTTTCACCGGCACTGCTACCAGCCTTGCCGCGTGCTGAGTGCCCCGACTCATAACCATCCATGCCATAGAACTCAACAGCCCGCATTTGTGGGTTTTTGTGTGTGTGTGTGTGTGTGTGTGTGTGTGTGTGTGTGTGTGTGTGTGTGTGTGTGTGTGTTAATCTTGTTCAATCTTTGTGCTTTGCCATTTCTTTTCTTTTATTTGTATTAAAATGTTTTGTCTTGTCAAAAGAGAAAAATAAGTTTGGAAAAAAAGTTTCTTGTCCTCCCTGTGTGTTGCAATTCCAGCAGGCAGAATACCCATCAAGTTTGTCCACAAAGGCATGGTGGTGGAGTCAGTCAAATTGACACAGGTCACGTGTGACTATGCACACAATGTCTCTAACATCTTTGTTTCGCCCCTTTGCTAGACCTTCAGTGGTGGTGGTGGTGGTGGTGGTGCAGTAAAAGAGCCCATAGAACAAGTGCTTTCCTCTGATCAGTTTCATCTCTCCGTTAGAAATATAAAACATAAATGGCGCTCTGCTATGATGGCATGGTTTCCCAAGGGAGAACAGTCCATATTTCACATGAAAAGAATTCTGAAGTGACAATTGTGTCCTTTCTTTACTGTAATCATTGTGGCCAGTAGGAGGAGGACAGTTATACTGACTTTTTTAGCATGGTGGCATGAAGATAGAGCATACACGATTGAGTCCACCTGATTGTTTTTGGTTTCCATTGCACCCATTAAACGTGAAATATCAGGTATGAATTCGTTCGAATGGTTGTCTGAACTAGTCCAGAGAAATCTTAGAAGTGTGAAGTTAGTTCAGACAAAGACTTGCTTAGTGCTTATTTTCATACAGTTGACTACAGGCACCCCTGGTCACTGCTCTTTAATGTGCAGTCTTTCGCAGCCATTTCTTATATAACCACATGGTGGTTAGTATGTTTTTAATGCTTTATAACTTATAATTGTCTTTTTTATGCAGTTTTGAGCAATGAACACTGACATACTTCAGACTGAAACACCAAAGCTCATGCCTGAATATACTGATGATGGCAGAAAGGTTCTTGCGTTATATACGTTTATGGAAGGTCTGGGTTTGATCATGCCTGGTGGGTAAAGAGTGGAGATTTTTCTGATTACCCAGGTCAACATGTGTACAGACATGCTGGTGCCTAAACCCCCTTCCTTTGTATATGCGCACAGAACATCAAGGATGCACTTAAAGATCCTTTAAGTCATAGCAGCTTATGGAAACACGACAACACTGAGCATGCATGCCCACCAAAGACAGAGTATGCAAACTGCAGCAACATACCACCTGCACAGTGTAGACAAAACAACATGTATACACTCATTTGAAAGACAAAGTGGAACAGAAAAATATATTTACCATGAACTTGATAAGTGATGAAAATGGCAATGTGCTGAAGTATTGTTTTTGCAGGGCTAGGCAGCTTTGAGATCACCGTTGGAACATGAGACAGCTGGAGGACTGACCACTGAGGTGGAATCCAAGTGGCCACAATCGGTCAAAACAGAGCAGGACAAGTGAGTTCCTCTCTTCATTCTTTTCACTCCGTCATGCAGGATGCTGGTGATAGGGTGTGGGATTGATTGGGTGAAGTTCCATTCCTGACTGCCTCTTAACTTCTCAAGTTCAATCCCATTCACAACATAGAAAGTAATATTGATGACTATCCTGATTTGCCAGTCATTCTGGGTTTGCAGTTTAGTGTTTGATATCTCATAGTGCATTTTACAGAGTCTGAGCCCCATTCTCGTCCATTTCAAGACTTTATACACACAGAGATTTGCACAGGCTTGAGCAGTCTTTCAATCTAGTATTAGTTGTTTACTGTATAGTTCACATGGAACAAAGTCCACACTTTTATATTTCTTCCTTTCTTGAATCTTGTTTTTCTGTAAAAGGCTGGCAGGGCAGGTAGGGAACAGAGTACTCACTAAAACAAAAAGCCAAAGTTAATCATGATGGGCACGACTGCCTTGGCTTTAAAGCTCATTCCCAAGGAAATACTGAAGGCTGACCTGGGATAGGATCCTGGATAAGGAAGAGCATACGTTTATGTGGATATGTTACAGTTTCATTTACAGGTGGATAATTTTGGAAGACAGTGATTATATGCATTAGTTATGTGAAGGAGAATCTTATGACCAGATCTGTATGCTAGATATATGTGTATTCCTTTTATTTCATTTGTAATTATTTTCATACAGTTGTCTATAGAACCATGTGCCTTGAATGATGCGTGTTTGTCGCATCTTATTTGTTTCATTTTCATTGTCTCCGTTTATCAGTCAGGTGTTTTCATCAGCGATTGTTGTGCACAATATATTGTTTCAGTTAGAATACCAGATGTGTGAGGATCTCCCACAAGGATCTAGGGCTTTTTCATTTTAACTAGTATCCCCACCTTCTGGAAATTCTGTGCTAGAAATTTCCTCTTTTCTGTCACTGTATTTTGCTTTCTGTCATCTCTTCCTATCATTTTCTGCCTTGCTGGCTTACTCACCTGAATGTTTTTCATAAGCCTTCCATACGTTTTTTTCTTAGATTGATAATTGTGTGCATTCATTAACTGCAATTTTGGCTGTAAGGAAATGTGATGTGCAAAAGCAATTTTAAGTTATGTATGCCAGTTTTATATATGTTTTAGTGTACTTTATAATGTTTGTATTTGTGTTCATGTTTATATCTTTTTACCCCCTGGAGATAAATTGGATGGAAATTGGAATGGTCAATGCCAGGGGCATATCCTTAAACTATGTGCACAGATGCATTGATGTGTGTACCTTATTTTCTTTTCCAGTTTTTTTTCCCAGTTCAAAGAGGTGTTTAGATGTTTATAACCCTGATATGGTTCTGTGCAGTCAGCTCGGCTTTAAGCAATAATGACAATGACAAAAAGTGTGTGATGAAAAACTTCTGTGTCATCAGTCAGCCATAAACTGTATTTTGGTGTAATGAATAACATTATTTGTTGTGTTTTATTGTACCGTTTATGAGTATGTTTTGCTACATCAATTAAACAAGAGTTTTATTCTGTTTACAACAGAGCAAAATCAGTAGAGTCGAGCGATGAGCCAGTGAATGTGACAGACACTAGTGGCAGTGTCGGGGGTCAGGACAGTGTTCCACAGACTCCCCGCACCCCTCGTGAACTGGTGTCAGAAGCCGGGGATCCTGGGCAGGAGCCTGGGTCTGTCTCTGCTGTCGTGCCCTCCCCTCACTCCCCACCATCCTCTGCTGGTGCCAGTAAACCCAAGAAAAGGTCAGTAGCTTCTGATCTGTACTGAAAAAAAGAATATTTTTCACAGGTTGGTGGGCTTAGCTGAACCCTAGATTCGGAATTTTATATCTTAGGTTGAGTTGACTTCTTGTGGGCAGCATAAAAATTGGCCTGTTAACAGTCTGTTTTAAGCCTTTGACTCCCGCACCCTATCCACCAACTGCAAAAACTTAATTCTTTCATTCCGTCACCCTATCCACGGGCTTCCTGTAGGGTTAAGTTTTTGCTTTGCTAGCATGGTTGGCAATACAGGATGCTGGTGGACAGGGTATGGGAGTCAAAGGGTTAATGTGCCTGACTTCCAAATTGCAAGGTGTGGTCTTTACTCCACTTCAGGACTCGTCTACAAATACAATTTTGGATAATGTTGAGGACTGCCGGATCATTACTTGCTCCATTTGGGTGGAGCAAGTATAGAACTGCCCACTTATAATAGATGTTTTGTAATAGTCCTTTCTTTTGATAAGAGGTGGGAAAGTTTTGATGTTATATAGAGTGACAGTTTTTTTCCTGTTTTTTAATTTACTCATGATTGTTTTGAAGTTAGAATTATTATGATTTTAATCTTTGTTGTACAAGCTGTTGAACACAATAATGGATTTTGTTTTCCTTTTGAGGAAGATTGTTTGGGTCGATTTTAGGCAACCCTGTGTCTTGAACTTGCATATGCACAAGTTTGCAAGTGTGTGTGTCTGTAGGCACATGTGCATGCATCTGCATGTGTTCACATGGGTTGCCAGGCATAATTTTTAGGGTCTTATATTGCCTTTGCTTTTTGAATGGTGCCATGGTTTGTTAGAAGGCACATACAGGCCTACTAATTCTGATATCATTCTAGGTTTTCTTGACGGGTTGCCCTTCCTTAGCTCATAGCCAAAAGACCTAACCTATGAGTGCAGGCAGCTAGGGCTTTGTATGTGGCCCTTACCCATCTGACTCTTTCGTAGGACACATAGAGTATGTTTTAGGTGTAGTGTTGCCCTGCCCCGTTCTGATAATAACCATCACCAGTTGGTCAGGGACTACTTCGTTCAGGCTAGCCTGGTTTATTTCACTGCTGACCTCTGTACTGAGTCATGTGCTTTGACCACCTGTGACCCACTGGGTTGGTGATGGTCGCCCCACTACCAAGCTGGAGGTAGCCTTTCCCAGTGTTTTAAAGTCAAGAAGTAGTTTTATTTTAGGAACTAAAAATACAGTGTGTGTGTATATGTGTGCATATGCCATGTGTGCAATTTCTGTTTTGTGCCTGTGTATATGTGTGTGCACATGTGTTCCTTCAGACCAGTTGATTTATGAATGTTCCATTCATATCTTGCAGGAAAACCTCACAACCATGAAATGGAGGAGAAGTCAATGTGCAGAGGAGGAAACTTCACTGGAGGAAACCGTACATTGGAGATCACACACTAACAGTAAACTGCAGTGTACTCTGAACTGTGGATGTCAGGAGTACTGTTGTGGAGCATGACTCTTTTGAACTGGTTACATGTTGCGGCAGGTTTCAAGGTTCTGAGGACCATGTGATGGATGTGATAGGCTGCTGAAAATTCTGGAGATAAGAGGCAAAGGACACATTATGTCTGCATCTGATTAGTTCTTCAATTAATGAAGGGCTTTGTAGTTGCTCTCAACTGAAAATGATCGTATATTTGTTTTCTGATTGGATTCATTGTTTGTCACATGTGGTTGCTCTCAACTGAAAATGATCGTATATTTGTTTTTGATTGGATTCATTGTTTTGTCACATGTGGTTGTTCTCAACTGAAAATGATCGGTATATTTGTTTTCTGATTGGATTCATTGTTTGTCACATGTGGTTGTTCTCAACTGAAAATGATCGTATATTTGTTTTTGATTGGATTCATTGTTTGTCACATGTGGTTGTTCTCACTGAAATGATCGTATATTTGTTTTCTGATTGGATTCATTGTTTGTCACATGTGGTTGTTCTCAACTGAAAATGATCGTATATTTGTTTTCTGATTGGATTCATTGTTTGTCACATGTGGTTGTTCTCAACTGAAAATGATCGTATATTTGTTTTCTGATTGGATTCATTGTTTGTCACATGTGGTTGTTCTCAACTGAAAATGATCGTATATTTGTTTTCTGATTGGATTCATTGTTTTGTCACATGTGGTTGTTCTCAACTGAAAATGATCGTATATTTGTTTTCTGATTGGATTCATTGTTTTGTCACATGTGGTTGCTCTCAACTGAAAATGATCATGTCTTTCTTTTCTGATTGGATTCATTGTTTTGTCACAACAGAATTTTTCCAAATGCAGATTTCTTTCCTTTGGAAAGGAGGGTCATCATAGCACAGGGTTACTCATTTTTTCTTTCATTTCCTGTACTTTTTTTTTTGTGGACCTGTGAAAGTGAAATTTTCAGCACTTGAATCGAGAGAGACAGTTCTTTTGTTGCCATTGGGTCTTTGCTCTTTGCTAACAGGACCTTGGTTTTTTGTCTTGTCTTAAAGACTAGCATCCAGACCACTTTTCAACATCTTGTGAAATGGAAGAGAATCTGTCCAACCAGGAAGCCAGCCCACAAACACTCACGCTTTCTTGGCAAATGGTTTATCCAGCTGGTCAGGCCACCACTGTCCTTTTGAAAACGGTCAAATTGTCCATCTCTGGAAACGAAAATAAGGTAGTGAAGAAATATGGGCTATGGAAAATTGTTGTGGACATATTTTTTGTTAAGATAGCCACCTTTTTAAGTACAGAGCATGCAGACCTAAGTGTGGCAACATGTTTGAAGGTTATGAAGACCGTGTAACAGGCAATGAAGGATTCTAGATATTCTTGTCACTTCTGGGGAGGAAAGGAGACAAGTCCCATTTTGACCCCACCATAACTGTGACATCAGAAATGGTCCATTGCCATTGAAATATATCTTGTTCACTCATATGAACCTGTAGAAAGATCCTCCACATAAACAATCCTGAAATTGTGTAAATATTTTTCTTAAATTGTGACTGTAGGCCAGCTGAATCTATTTATGGACACATGCACTCGTGCACACACACACATATGCACACATGCATGCAAACTCAATCATGTCTACAAATGAACATACTATGCACACACTTGAAAACCATTTGAATTCAGTTTTTATCATGTGTCAACATTGTATTGTAATTGAGTACATGTAGAAAATGTTTTCTGAATGTGTGCAAGCGATGTTTTTGTATTGTGATATCTTCCACATATTCAAAAATAAATTCATGATCAAACATATCGAGTCAACTTTTTATTTGGGAAAAAAGGTTGCCAATGACAATAATTTTATAGTATAGTGATATACGTATTTCACAGCATAATGATATATGTAATCAGCATTATACATTCCAGTAACAATAGTCTCCTAAATCCACATTATGAAAAATATTACATAATTAACCCATGCTCATTGCAAAATGTCCAATATTGCTTTCTAAATACAGATAAGTCAACCACAATGCTATTTCCTTTACCTGAAAAAAACAAACAAACCAACCAAAAAAAAATCAACCATGATGTGCTTGCTTTTCAAACCAACAGGAATGAAAGCTATAATAGGACACAAATGACACCAATCAAGAATAGGGGCTAGTAGCCTGGCAGGGGGGGGGAGATAAAGCAGTAGGCTTGAAATCTTGTAGCTTGGAAAATCTGGTTACATTAAAGTATTTAAAATGAAAAAAAAATAGAAGACGGGATGGATCGCAAAGGGGAAGGGGCTTGTTATGGACGGCCAGGAGAGAAAGAAAAAGGAGAACACAAAAAAATGATTTAGAAAGGCAGCAAAGAGTGAGAATCAACAAGTAAACTTTCTGCATGCTGCCAGCCTACCCCCTATCCAGGTTTCTATTTTTTTAAGTGACGGATTTCCCCAGTCCCGCCACCTTGTCCCTAGTTCCCCTCCCTCTTCCCTTCTTCCCCATTTCCCCTCCCTCAGTTCCCCGTCTCCCTCCTTCTCCTCTTCTTCTCCTCCAGTCCCCCTTCTTCCCCTTCTCCCCGTCTTTTCCACTCTCCATCCCCCCCCAAGTCCCGTTCTTTTCCTCTGCTCTCTCCTCTCTCTCTCTCTCTTCTCCTCTCTCTCTCTCTCTCTCTCTCTCTCTCTCTCTCTCCTCTTCACCCCTCTTCTTCTCTGTCTGGGTCAATCTATCCTTACGTTTCGGTCTATGCCCACCTTCCCTGTCTTTTTTTTTTTTTCCTGCCCGCCCTCCGTTCCTCTAATTTTGTCGATCTGCATGCTCACATGGGCGGAGAGAGCTTTTGACAAAACTGAAGAGCCGCAGTCAGGGGGCGGACAGGACCGAAGCAAGGGTAGGAAGACGACAACAATGGTGGAGAGATAGACAAGAAACGGAGAGGATGGGGAGATGGTAGGGGGGGGGGGGGATGAGGGAGAGGAGGAGACACGGCAGGGAGAGAGGGGAGGCAGAATTGGGGGGGGGGGAGAGACAAGGGTGGGAGTGAGGAAAGAAGGCAAGCAGAGTTATTATGGCTTGATAAGAGAGGGGCAGTTGCAGTAGAGGTGGAAAGGGGAGGTAGACAGGAGAGGCAGAGGGACAGACAGAGGGAGGCTATGGGAGAGGAAACAAAGAGGAAGAGACCTGACAATGGCTAAGACAGATGGAGAGAGGGATACGAGTTGACTCCAGACAGAGGGAAGGGATCAAGGTTAAATTAAGAGCCAGTAACCATTGTAACGTTCAGCCGTCACTCTGCAGGGTGGCTGAGCATAGAGAAGGTGGGCGATGTCCTTGCAGCAACAGCGGATAGATTCGAATGGAGGGTCATGCTCACCAACGCCATCGGCAGAGCTCATGTTGATGATGACGATGACAGCAAGTCCGTTCAGTATTTTCTCCCTGGGTCTGCCTGGTGTTCTCTTTCCCTTCAGCTTTCCTGTTGTGACTAGCAGGTGCTCTAATTTCTTTACCTCATAAAATGTCTTATAAATGTTGCTTGGCTTTTCCTAATTTTCTTTATTAATGTTCTTCTTGTGTCTGTCTCCTTCTCGTTTATTTTCTTTGCTTTCTGTGGAACTCTCAGCATTCTTCTTGGAGACCACATTAGTTGCCTCAATCTTATTCTGACTTTGCGAGTTGACTGTCCACACCTCACAACCGTACAATAGTATCGGTTCTATCTGACACTCAAGAACTCTCTTCCTGATGTTAGATTGATATGCATTTGTTGGTAAGAACGCTTTTCATCTTCTTGAATGCTGTTTTAGCCTGGCCGACTCTGCTGGTTATAACTGATGTGCATCTGCCGTCTAACGAGATGACCATTCCAAATATTTAAACTTATCAACCTGTCTCAACGTTGTGCCATTTGTTGCTATTTTGCATGAGGGGATTTCTTGTTTTTTACTGATTACCATGACTTCACTTTTCTTGCTCCAGCCCTTTATTTTTGCTTTCTGTTATATTCACAATATTTTGTAGATCTTTTTTTATTTTCTGCAATTAGAACGGTGTCATCTTCATAACGAAGATTGTTTAACAATTTTCCTCCAACCTTTATTCAGGGAATTGTTCTAGGTTCCTCATGATGGTTTCGCTGTAAAGTGAAAACAAATGTGGTGACAGAACACAACCTGCCTAACCCCTCTTTTGATGTTTTAGAAAGAGCTTACATCGTTTTCTATTCTCATTGCTGCTGTTTGTTTCCAGTACATATTTCCGATTATTCTTTGACCTTTTCCATCAACATTGAGCCTTTCTAGTCGGTTGATCAATTCTTCGTGTCCTTTCACAATTTTCAGAAACGATTCCTGCGGTTCCCTGCGTACTCACTGGTTTGATTTTCATGGTAGAAAAGGCAAAGCAGTTTCTTCAAGTATTGTTTGGTCTGAAAGGCCTGAATTTCCTTCTCTGAATCAGCAGTCAGTGTCCTTTCATGCCGTAAAGAATATGACTGGGTCTACTGAAAAAAGCACCAATACTGCAAATCGAGGATTACCTGCCGTAATGGTGTATCACAAAAGGAATAAAGAAGGTAGATACACCATTCTGGCATGTAACCTCGAAATCCAGGCTCTGGGTGCCGCAAAGCTTGTGGCTTTCTCAAATAAATGCTCAACACATAATTGCAGTATGTATCTCGAAATGTCAAGCTTAATTCAAACTAATTTTTCGACACAGTGTGGATTAACTCCTGTGTACGCACGCACAGTCGGCCATAAAAGGCAGATCAAGTCATATATAGGCTAATGATTGTTCAGTCTCACAGTCTGATCTTACCAGAGCACGTGAAGTTTTCCAAAAACATATGCAGCAGCTGTTATAATTCCATCCGCAGAGAAACACTTGTGTAGTTTGTGACTTGTGATGTCGATAGCCAGCCTACAACAACAACAAGCAAAGAAATGAACACAGCCAAAACCAATAAGACCAACCCCAATCAAACCGAAACCTGTTAAACCAAATCGAACACAATCAAACCAAACTAAACCCATCTAAACCCAATCAAACTAAATCAAGTAAAACCAAACCAAACCAAAACAAACACTTGAGCTAGTAGTAAATCACAGGTCAAAGACGATGAACATGTGCTAAATTCCATGTTATTTGAACAATTTTGTGCAAATGTGACCAGTCGCAGTGATGTAGTGGTTAGAGCAATGGACTACCGACTGGAAGGTTGTGAGTTCGATTCCCCATCAGTCCCTTAAAAACTCATTGTTGGATTTTTCGGCTCTGACCGGCTCCTACCCAGAGTTGGACGTGCTATGGGCTCATTGGGAAGACGGGAACTACACTGTCGAGTCTCATCCACTTCATGGATACGTCATTGAGGGTGTTGCTCAAACCTTCTGACCAACACCGCAGGTGCCTGTATCTCTTGGGCTGGTTGACCCAGGATATGTCATGATTGTAAGCGTAGAGCACAGCCCTGTCATGCAGTCTCAATCCTAGATGAAACTCCATAGCATCATGATTATCATTGTCATCGACATCATCATCATCGCATTGTGAAAACTATGCCAGCTTCTGTGGCCATTAAGGTGGCATAGAAAATGGGACCAAAAAACAACAACAACAAAAAACAAAAAACAAACAAAAAAACTATAAAAAAAACCACAAACAAACAAACAAACAAAAAGGGTGAGCACAAAGGTAACTCCCTGAGTACGGTGATCCTAACAAAAAAAATGTTGGTAAATGTACGTGCAGTCAGGAAACACGTTTACCCTGAGACGATAACAAACAACTACAACAACAACAAATCAACAATAACGGCAAAGACGACAACGACGACGGTGATGATGGTGATAACGATGATGCTGATTAAAAGAAAATTTCCACCATCATCACCACCCAATAAAAACCATTCAACAGTCTAACGGGAAACCGGAACTGACACACAAGACGATAACGGCCTTTACATGTTACAGTCATAACCTCCATAGAACTGACACACAAGACGATAACGGCCTTACATGTTACAGTCAATAATCATCATAGAACTGACACACAAGACGATAACGGCCTTTACATGTTACAGTCAATAATCCATCCATAGAACTGACACAAGACGATACGCCTTTACATGTTACAGTCAGTAATCCATCCATAGAACTGACACACAAGACGATAACGGCCTTTACATGTTACAGTCAATAATCCATCCATTAGCCATTTCAAGTTTGTCTACAGTGTCACATTTTGTGATCTTAGGCAGAGCGTTCTGTGAAAGATTCAGATGGTGACTAAAACGTTATTTCAATATTTCCTTATTCACTGTAATGAGTAAGGAAGTGAATTCTGATTGATCAGTCAGTTCGTTTGCTGGTTTCTTAACAAGTCAGTTAATTGGTTGGTTATCAATTCTCATTATCCATCGCTATTATGATTACCATTATGGGCTTGTGTACGCGTGAGTATGTTGTGTGTGTTTTTATGTCATTTTTTGACTATCCATTGACTAATTCATTCATTCGTGTATTATGTTTTACATGCTGAAGGAACCTACACATTTTCTTAATTCTTTCAGTTTTTCACTTCGTAGGTTCTCTTTATCTCTGTCGTTGTCATTCCCCCATTCTCTCTCTAACCCTATCCCCATCCCATCTCCACCTCGATTCGCACGTGTGTGTGTGTGTGT
>CM060310.1:37569301-37581801 GCA_030674185.1 Monoplex corrugatus
TTTGTCACAACAGACGGTCCCAGCACGCCGTCCTGAAATGAAAAGACATGTAGAGACCGTTCCTTTGTGTCCTCGTCACTGCATGGCAATACAGCGTTCACTTGGCACAGTCATGGGCTGTTAAATCACCGACTGACGGAAAACGGTTCAGACGTGGAGAATCAGAAGAGTGTATTTGATACCTTTAGTTCCAAGTTCCCGGGTGTATCGACCGAATCCCAATCTTCTGCAAGTGACGGTGAGTTGACATTGTTTCCTGTTTCCCTCCGTAACACATGCTTTGATGGACATTCATGATTCTGCTCTGTTTAAATACCATACACTCAGTATCGTCCTGATATTTAGGCATAAACCACGGACATTCTGCTCTGTTTACAAATCATATACTCAGTATCGTCCTGATATTCAGGCATAAACCACGGACATTCACGATTCTGCTCTAAGTATTATATACTCAGTATCATCCTGATATTTAGGCATAAACCACAGTTTAGCTTAATTTGATTAAGTATTGGGCCTATTTGATTCACTTTTTAGTTTTTACGTCGACAATCACCTCAGGTGCTATGGCCGACGGAGATAACCATCCCAGGGAAGTGGGGGGAAGGGGGGCCTATCTAATCCTATACTGACACCACCAGAACAACAATGATGTAAAGATGGGACAGTAAGAAGGCCAGTTTTAATATAACACACCCCGGGATTCGAACTCACAACCGTTAGCATGTGAATCCGACGCTCAAACCAATTGAGCTACTGGGGCCCGTATTTGATCCTCTTGATTCCGCGTTTTAATACTGTTCAGCGGCCATATACGTAATATGACAAATTTAATGAAAGAATACAAGCTTAACTTGGCCCAAAGTAATGTAGAAGTAAAAGCAAACACAGCCACTTCCCAGGCTGGGCTTTTTCTGTCCTTATCGTTTACTGAACTAATACAGTCTGAATAGGTAGTAGATGAGTCAACTGCTATTTGTTGCACCTTTCATGTGAAGCCCTTTAAAAAGTGAGAGACAACACAGATCTCTTTGCCTGAAATGTGTGAGTGAAACGTTCATACTGACTGTCATAAACAGCCAATTCGTAAGCGTGCTACGATATGATAAAATAAAACACTTGATATATCGTCCTTATGCTGCTTTACTTCACACTGCCTTGCTTGATACTATCTCATTTGATACTGCCTTCATACTGCTTTGCTTGACACTGTCTTCCTTGACACTGTCGTACTTGACACTGTCTTAATTGACACTACCTAACTACATACTGCCTTACTTCATACTGTCTTACTTCATACTGACGTACTTTATACTGTCTTACTTCATACGTGTCTTACTTCATACTGTCTTACTTCATACTGACGTACTTTATACTGCCTTACTTCATACTGTCTTACTTCATACTGTCTTACTTCATACTGACGTACTTCATACTGTTTTACTTCATACTGTCTTACTTCATACTGTCTGACTTCATACTGTCTTACTTCATACTCTCTGACTTCGTACTGACGTACTTCATACTGTCTTACTTCATACTGTTTTACTTCGTACTGACGTACTTCATACTGTCTTAGTTCATACTGTTTTATTTCATACTGTCTTACTTCATACTGTCTGACTTCATACTGTCTGACTTCATACTGTGTTACTTCACACTGTCTTACTTCATACTGCCTTACTTCATACTGTCTGACTTCATACTGTCTTACTTCATACTGTCTTACTTCGTACTGTCTTACTTCGCACTGTCTTACTTCGTACTGATGTACTTCATACTGTCTGACTTCGTACTGACGTACTTCATACTGTCTTACTTCATACTGTCTTACTTCATACTGTCTTACTTCATACTGTCTGACTTCGTACTGACGTACTTCATACTGTCTTACTTCGTACTGACGTACTTCATACTGTTTTACTTCGTACTGACGTACTTCATACTGTCTTACTTCATACTGTCTTACTTCATACTGTCTTACTTCATACTGTCTTGCTTCATACTGTCTTACTTTATACTGTCTTACTTCATACTGTCTTACTTCATACTGTCTGACTTCATACTGTCTGACTTCATACTGTCTGACTTCATACTGTTTTACTTCGTACTGACGTACTTCATACTGTCTTAGTTCATACTGTTTTACTTCATACTGTCTTACTTCATACTGTCTGACTTCATACTGTCTGACTTCATACTGTGCTACTTCACACTGTCTTACTTCGTACTGTCTGACTTCATACTGTTTTACTTCATACTGTCTTACTTCATACTGTCTGACTTCATACTGTCTGACTTCATACTGTTTTACTTCATACTGTCTGACTTCATACTGTCTTACTTCATACTGCTTACTTCATACTGTTTTACTTCATACTGATGTACTTCATACTGTCTTATTTCATACTGTCTTACTTCGCACTGTCTTACTTCATACTGTCTTACTTCGTACTGTCGTACTTTATACTGTCTTACTTGACACTGCCTTACTTCATACTGTCTTACTTGACACTGCCTTACTTCATACTGTCTTGCTTGACACTGCCTTACTTCATGCTGTCTTACTTCATACTGACGTACTTCGTATTGTCTTACTTCATACTGTCTTACTTCATACTGTCTTACTTCATACTGTCTTACTTGACACTGCCTTACTTCATACTGCCTTACTTGACACTGCCTTACTTGACATGCTATACTTCATACTGTCTTACTTCATACGCCTTACTTCATACTGTCTTACTTGACACTGCCTTACTTCATACTGCCTTACTTGACACTGTCTTACTTGACACTGCCTTACTTCATACTGCCTTACTTCATACTGTCTTACTTGTCACTGCCTTACTTGACACTGCCTTACTTCATACTGTCTTACTTGACACTGCCTTACTTCATACTGTCTTACTTGTTACTGCCTGACTTGACACTGCCTGACTTGTTACTATCTTACTTGAAACAGTCTTACTTGACACTGTCTTACTTCATACTGCCTTACTTGACACTGCCTTACTTGTTACTGTCTTAACTGACATCGTCTTACTTGATACTCCTTACTACATATATGTACTGTCTTACTTGATACTGCCTTACTTGATACTGTCTTACTTGATACTGTTTTACTTAATACTGTCTTACTTGATACTGTCTTACTTGATACTATCTTACTTGAT
The DNA here is from genome assembly GCA_030674185.1 of Monoplex corrugatus. Taxonomy (NCBI): domain Eukaryota; kingdom Metazoa; phylum Mollusca; class Gastropoda; order Littorinimorpha; family Ranellidae; genus Monoplex; species Monoplex corrugatus. Next base: position 37,572,478 of record CM060310.1, read on the forward strand.
ACTGCATTATTTCATACTGCCTTACTTCATACTGTCTTACTTGATACTGTCTTACTTGATATTGTCTTACGTGACACTGTCTTACTTGATACTGCCTTACTTGATACTGCCTTACTTGACACTGCCTTACTTGATACTGCCTTACTTGACACTGCCTTACTTGACACTGTCTTACTTGATACTGTCTTACTTGATACTGTCTTACTTGATACTGTCTTACGTGACACTGTCTTACTTGATACTGTCTTACTTGACACTGCCTTACTTGATACTGTCTTACGTGACACTGCCTTACTTGACACTGCCTTACTTGATACTGTCTTACGTGACACTGTCTTACTTGATACTGTCTTACTTGATACTGTCTTACGTGACACTGTCTTACTTGATACTGTCTTACTTGATACTGTCTTACTTGATACTGCCTTACTTGACACTGCCTTACCTGACACTGCCTTACTTCATACTGCCTTACTTCATACTGCCTTACTTGACACTGCCTTACTTCATACTGACTTACTTGACACTGCCTTACTTCATACTGCCTTACTTCATACTGCCTTACTTCATACTGCCTTACTTCATACTGCCTTACCTGACATTGCCTTACTTCATACTGCCTTACTTGACACTGCCTTACTTCATACTGCCTTACTTACTACTGCCTTACTTTGAACTGTTCTTACTTGATTACACTGCTTTACTTGACACTGCCTTACTTATTACTGCCTTACTTGACACTGTCTTACTTCATACTGCTCTTACTTGACACTGTCTTACTTGATACTGCTTTACTTGACATCTACTTCATACTGTAATACTTGACACTGTACTACTTGAACTGTCTTACTTGACACTGCCTTACTTGACACTGTCTTACTTGATACTTAGTACTTTATACTGCCTTACTTGGCACGTCTTACTTGATACTGTCATACTTACACACTGCCTTACTTGACACTGTCTTACTTCATACTGCCTTACTGGACACTGTCTTACTTGTAGCACTGTCCTACTTGATACTGCCTTACTTTATGCTGTCTTACTCCATACTGTCGTACTTGACACTGCCTTACTTGACACTGTCTTACTTGTTACTGCCTTACTTGATACTGTCTTACTTGATACTGTCTTACTTGACACTGCCTTACTTGATACTGTCTTACTTGATACTATCTTACTTCATACTGTCTTACTTGACACTACCTTACTTGATACTGTCTTACTTGATACTGTCTTACTTGACACTGCCTTACTTGATACTGTCTTACTTGATACTGTCTTACTTCATACTGTCGTACTTTACACTGCCTTACTTGATACTGTCTTACTTCATACTGCCTTACATGACACTGTCTTACTTCATACTGCCTTACTTCATACTACCTTACTTGACACTGTCTTACTTGACACTGTCTTACATGACAGTACTTTACTTGATACTGTTTTACTTGACATTGTCTTATTTCATACTGTCGTACTTCATACTGCCTTATTTGACACTACCTTACTTGATACTGCCTTACTTGATACGGTCTTACTTCATACTGCCTTACTTGACACTGTCTTACTTCATACTGCCTTACTTGATACTGCCTCAGTTGACACTGCCTCACTTCATACTGCCTTACTTGATACTGCCTCAGTTGACACTGCCTCATTTCATACTGCCTTACTTCATACTGCCTTACTTGACACTGCCTTACTTCATACTGCCTTACTTCATACTGCCTTACTTTATACTGCCTTACTTCATACTGCCTTACTTCATACTGCCTTACTTGACACTGCCTTACTTGACACTGTTTACTTCATACTGCCTTACTTCATACTGCCTTACTTGACACTGCCTTACTTCATACTACCTTACTTGACACTGCCTTACTTCATACTGCCTTACTTGACACTGCCTTACTTCATACTGCCTTACTTCATACTGCCTTACTTGACACTGCCTTACTTGACACTGTCTTACTTGACACTGAGAATGTAGAGGTGATCCTGGAAGATGGGAAAAGCTTTAACAAACAGCATATTATACAGACAGGTAGAAATAAAATCAGAGTCAAGCCATTCCAATAAGCTTCACTTTTGTAGAAAAATCTTTCAGAAAATCTAGATTTTATGCTTTACAATGTCACTGTATGTGGACGAATCATCTGAGGAATAAAAAACAACAGCCTTAAAGTGAAGCGAGGACAATCCGTAGACTGTCACAACAGTGAAAATATAACAGTACATTTTCAGATGTTCCCGATTAAGTGCTGTTATTACGCCATACTAAAAAAAATTGCTCCTTCTGGGTACTTCTTTGGGCTGTGTGATCTTGACCCTAAGTCCAGTAAGCTGATGTATTCGTGACTCCTCAATGGTCCACACTATGATGATCATAGCGATGATATAGACACTGAATACACAAGCAATAGTGATGATCATAGCAATGATGAAGACAATGAATAAAGAAATAATGATAATGATAATTACAGCAATGATGAAGATAATGAATAAAGAAATAATGATAATGATAATTACAGCAATGATGAAGACAATGAATAAAGAAATAACAATAATGATAATTACAGCAATGATGAAGCCAATGAATGAATAATGATAATGATGATCAAGGCAATGATGAAGACAAGGAATAAATAATGATAATGATAATTACAGCAATGATGAAGCCAATGAATAAATAATGATAATGATGATCAAAGCAATGATGAAGCCAATGAATAAATAATGATAATGATGATCAAAGCAATGATGAAGCCAATGAATAAATAATGATAATGATGATCAAAGCAATGATGAAGACAAGGAATGAATAAATAATGATAATGATGATCAAAGCAATGATGAAGCCAATGAATAAATAATGATAATGATGATCAAAGCAATGAATAAATAATGATAATGATGATCAAAGCAATGATGAAGCCAATGAATAAATAATGATAATGATGATCAAAGCAATGATGAAGCCAATGAATAAATAATGATAATGATGATCAAAGCAATGATGAAGCCAATGAATAAATAATGATAATGATGATCAAAGCAATGAATAAATAATGATAATGATGATCAAAGCAATGATGAAGCCAATGAATAAATAATGATAATGATGATCAAAGCAATGATGAAGCCAATGAATAAATAATGATAATGATGATCAAAGCAATGATGAAGCCAATGAATAAATAATGATAATGATGATCAAAGCAATGATGAAGCCAATGAATAAATAATGATAATGATGATCAAAGCAATGAATAAATAATGATAATGATGATCAAAGCAATGATGAAGCCAATGAATAAATAATGATAATGATGATCAAAGCAATGATGAAGCCAATGAATAAATAATGATAATGATGATCAAAGCAATGAATAAATAATGATAATGATGATCAAAGCAATGAATAAATAATGATAATGATGATCAAAGCAATGAATAAATAATGATAATGATGATCAAAGCAATGAATAAATAATGATAATGATGATCAAAGCAATGAATAAATAATGATAATGATGATCAAAGCAATGAATAAATAATGATAATGATGATCAAAGCAATGAATAAATAATGATAATGATGATCAAAGCAATGAATAAATAATGATAATGATGATCAAAGCAATGATGAAGACAAGGAATGAATAAATAATGATAATGATGATCAAAGCAATGATGAAGCCAGTGAATAAATAATGATAATGATGATCAAAGCAATGATGAAGCCAGTGAATAAATAATGATAATGATGATCAAAGCAATGATGAAGCCAATGAATAAATAATGATAATGATGATCAAAGCAATGATGAAGCCAGTGAATAAATAATGATAATGATGATCAAAGCAATGAATAAATAATGATAATGATGATCAAAGCAATGATGAAGACAAGGAATAAATAATGATAATGATGATCAAAGCAATGATGAAGCCAATGAATAAATAATGATAATGATGATCAAAGCAATGAATAAATAATGATAATGATGATCAAAGCAATGATGAAGCCAATGAATAAATAATGATAATGATGATCAAAGCAATGATGAAGCCAATGAATAAATAATGATAATGATGATCAAAGCAATGATGAAGCCAATGAATAAATAATGATAATGATGATCAAAGCAATGATGAAGCCAATGAATAAATAATGATAATGATGATCAAAGCAATGATGAAGCCAATGAATAAATAATGATAATGATGATCAAAGCAATGATGAAGCCAATGAATAAATAATGATAATGATGATCAAAGCAATGATGAAGACAAGGAATGAATAAATAATGATAATGATGATCAAAGCAATGATGAAGCCAGTGAATAAATAATAATAATAATGATGATCAAAGCAATGATGAAGACAATGAATAAAGAAATAATAACAATGACGATCATAGCAATGATGACGAAAATGATAAAAAAAACACAAGAAATCATCATCATCATCATCATCATCATCGTGATGATGGAGACAGTGAATAAATAAATAGTCCTTTATGCGAGTACCTATCCTTAGAAAATTTGCATGGGAGAAGTGGCGTGTTGCCGCTGGAGAGGTTACGTTCAGCTATGGCAATTTTTGTGCCCGAGTTAAAAAATCAATAGCGGAATCAACAAGACGCACAGTGTCGCACGCGCGATTTACACACACGCACACGCATACGCACACGCACACGCACGCACACACACACACACACACACACACACACACACACACACACACACACACACACACACACACACACACACACACACACTTGCACAGAGGTTACCACCCACTCAAACCTTGTCATCGCCTTACAAACAGAATAAAAGGAGACATGTTTACAAACATTTCGCAACCTGCTCCTAGCCTTGCTATACACAAGTGAGAGAAAGAGAGAGAGAGAGGGAAGGAGGGAAGAAGAGAAAGAGAGGGAGAGATAGATAAAGAGAGAGGAGGAGAAAGAGGGATAGAGAGAGAGAGGGAGAGAGAGAGGGAGAGAGAAAGAAGGAGAGAAAGAGATAGATAGATAGATAGACAGACAGACAGACAGACAGACAGACAGACAGACAGACAGACAAACAGATAGATAGATACATAATACATAGATAGATAGATAAATAGATAGATAGATAGATAAATAGATAGATAGATAGATAGATAGATAGACAGAGAGAGAGACAGAGAGAGAGAGAGAGAGAGAGAGAGAGAGAGAGATAGAGATAGATAGGGAGAGAGAGCTTACGTAACAATGCTTTCTAAGGAAAATTAAAGCTTAAATGTGGAACGTATTTCACATAATTTGTATTTATCAAATGATTTATAGATTTGTCGTCCTTACGCATTCTTTGTAGGTTAGTGGTAGTATTACCTATTTCTGATTTCATGTTATAATCTATTTAATCGATGAATCGACTATTTAAACGTTCATATTGCATCACAATATTGTATGTGCCCGACTGACTGTATTTATATTGTATTAAACTGATGGACTCTCCCGTCGATCTACGGGTCATTTATTATCTGATATGGATTTATTTGGGATAGAAGAACGATGCTGATGGCAAATTTTTTTTTTACTGGTGCTGCATGGGAAAGAGTTCTGCGGATTTGGATTCTGCTTCTGCCGGATGTGTTCTGTTCAATAACAGTTGTTCTATGTTCAAAACTGCGTCCAGTGTGCACTGCTTTGTCTGTTTGCTCTGCTGCGAGCAGCGTCTGATCAATTGGTGATGCTGATGCCACACAGCTCATGAGATTGGCCCTCAGAATATTCTAGTGTCGCTTTAGTGGTCTTTCCTTTCAGTTTCAGTTTCAATTTCTCAAGATGACGTCTCCGCGCTCGGAATGAATTTCATATGCACTAACGTCACAAGTCCCATATGATGGAGAAGATCCAGAATGGTCACGGCACAAACCTTAAGCCTGCACATAAACCCCCATGAGTTGGCCAGGTCCTGAGGTCCTACCGAGATAGTTCCTGGGATCGTAGGGGAGTGAGGTGGCAGCGACCTCAACTTTTCTTGGGGTTAGCACCACGAGGGCGGCGCTCATCCCCTTTCCGTCGCTTCAAATTCATATTCATATTCACATTTTTCTTAACCAAGACTTCAGAAAGGAAAGAAAGTTGATTGGTCTTCAAGGGAATCGATGTGTTTACGTGTGTGTATTTCGCCTGATATGGTTAAAGCTTTGATATGTCTCTGAACAGTTGGTTGGGCTTCTAACACCTAAAATAATACTATAGACGGTACGTGGTTGTCGGCTTCTTCATGAGTATGTCGCCCCCCCCCCCCCCATTCCTGTAGGTATTCCTGTCTTTCTGTAAATACAGCGCCACTGTATGATAATACATCTTTAATGCATGACTAATACAACTTCAATGAATGGCTAATACAGCTTTAATGTATGACTATTACAGCTTTAATGTATGACTATTACAGCTTTAATGATAGCTAATACAGCTTTAATGTATGGCTAATACAGCTTTAATGTATGACTATTACATCTTTAATGTATGACTATTACAGCTTTAATGTATGACTATTACAGCTTTAATGTATGACTATTACAGCTTTAATGTAAGGTTAATACAGCTTTAATGTATGGCTATTACAGCTTTAATGTATGACTATTACAGCTTTAATGTATGACTATTACAGCTTTAATGTATGACTATTACAGCTTTAATGTATGACTATTACAGCTTTAATGTATGACTATTACAGCTTTAATGTATGACTATTACAGCTTTAATGTAAGGTTAATACAGCTTTAATGTATGGCTATTACAGCTTTAATGTATGACTATTACAGCTTTAATGTATGGCTATTACAGCTTTAATGTATGACTATTACAGCTTTAATGTATGACTATTACAGCTTTAATGTATGGCTATTACAGCTTTAATGTATGGCTATTACAGCTTTAATGTATGGACTATTACACTTTAATGTATGACTATTACAGCTTTAATGTATGACTATTACAGCTTTAATGTATGCTATTACAGCTTTAAATGTTATGGACTATACAGCTTTAATGTATGACTATTACAGCTTTAATGTATGCTATTACAGCTTTAATGTATGTATACGCTTTAATGTATAGCTATTCAGCTTAATGTATGGACTATTACAGCTTTAATGTATGCTATTACAGCTTATGTATGTATTACAGCTTTAATGTATGGCTATTACAGCTTTAATGTATGGCTATACAGCTTTAATGTATGGCTATTACAGCTTTAATGTATGGCTATACAGCTTTAATGTATGGCTATTACAGCTTTAATGTATGACTATTACAGCTTTAATGATGGCTATTACAGCTTTAATGTATGCTAATACAGCTTTAATGTATGACTATTACAGCTTTAATGTATGGTTATTAAGCTTTAATGTATGGCTATTACAGCTTTAATGTATGCTTTATACAGCTTTAATGTATGGCTATTACAGCTTTAATGTATGGCTATTACAGCTTTAATGTATGGCTATACAGCTTTAATGTATGGCTATACAGCTTTAATGTATGACTATACAGCTTTAATGTATGGTCTATACAGCTTTAATGTATGGTATACAGCTTTAATGTATGGATATATACAGCTTTAATGTATGGTTTACAGCTTTAATGTATGGTATACAGCTTTAATGTATGTATATTACAGCTTTAATGTATGGTTATACAGCTTTAATGTATGGCTTATACAGCTTTAATGTATGACTATTACAGCTTTAATGTATGACTTTACATCTTTAATGTATGACTTTTACAGCTTTAATGTATGCTATTACAGCGATACAGCTTCAATGTATAACTAATACAGCTTCAATGTATGGCTGATACAGCTTTAATGTATGGCTGATACAGCTTTAATGTTTGACTGATACAGCTTTGATGTATGGCTGATACAGTATTAATGTATGGCTGATACAGTATTAATGTATGGCTGATACAGTATTAATGTATGGCTGATACAGTATTAATGTATGGCTGATACAGTATTAATGTATGGCTGATACAGTATTAATGTATGGCTGATACAGTTTTAATGTATGGCTGATATTGTATCAATGCATGACTGATACTGTGTTAATGTATGTCTGATACAGCTTCAATGTATGGCTAATACAGCTTCAATGTATAACTAATACAGTTTCAGTGTATGGCTGATACAGCTTCAATGTATGACTGATACTGTATTAATGTATGTCTGATACAGCTTTAAAATATGGCTAATACAGCTTCAATGTATGATTGGTACAGCTTTAATGTATGGCTGATACTGTATTAATGTATGTCTGATACAGCTTTAAAATATGGCTAATACAGCTTCAATGTATGATTGGTACAGCTTCAATGTATGACTGATACTGTATTAATGTATGTCTGATACAGCTTTAAAATATGGCTAATACAGCTTCAATGTATGATTGATACAGCTTTAATGTATGGCTGATATTGTGTTAATATATGGCTACTACAGCTTTAATGCATGACTGATACTTGTTAATGTATGGCTAATACTACATTAGTGTATGGCTAATACAGCTTCAGTGTATGGCTAATACTGCATTAATATATGGCTAATACAGCTTCAGTGTATGGCTAATACAACATCAATGTATGGCTAATACAACATCAATGTATAACTAATGCAACATCAATGTATGGCTAATACAACATCAATGTATGGCTAATACAGCTTCAATGTATGGCTAATACCTCTTCAATGTATGGCTAATACAACATCAATGTATAACTAATACAACATCAATGTATAACTAATACAACATCAATGTATGGCTAATACAGCTTCAGTGTATGGCTAATACAACATCAATGTATAACTAATACAACATCAATGTATGGCTAATACAACATCAATGTATGGCTAATACAACATCAATATATGGCTAATACAGCATTAATGTATGGCTAATACTGCATTAATATATGGCTAATACAGCTTCAATGTATGGCTAATACCTCTTCAATGTATGGCTAATACAACATCAATGTATAACTAATACAACATCAATGTATAACTAATACAACATCAATGTATGGCTAATACAGCTTCAGTGTATGGCTAATACAACATCAATGTATAACTAATACAACATCAATGTATGGCTAATACAACATCAATGTATGGCTAATACAACATCAATATATGGCTAATACAGCATTAATGTATGGCTAATACTGCATTAATATATGGCTAATACAGCTTCAATGTATGGCTAATACAACATTAATATATGGTTAATACAGCTTCAATGTATGGCTAATACTGCATTAATA
>CM060310.1:37586801-37619301 GCA_030674185.1 Monoplex corrugatus
TGTGGAGGGTGAAGACGAAGAGGGAGAGGGGAAAGAGAGAAAGACGTTCTTTAATGATGGTGGTGGCTGTGGTCTGGAGCTTGGAGTTTGTTCAACAGGGATTTCGTCGCACTCGGTCATTTCCATGTGCACTCTACCCAAATCTGCCGGCAATTATCTGACAGACACCTTTAGCCAACGCAAAACTCTGTGTGCTGGCAAGGTCTTGAAATGGTGAGGGGGAAAGGGACCTATGTAACACTGACATATGACTGGAGCCTTAACCCTTTGACTCCCACACTCTGTCCACCAGCATCCAGTATTGCCAACCATGCTAGCAAAGCAATAACGTAACCCTTTGACTTCCACACCCTGTCCACCAGCATCCTGCATTGCCAACCATGCTAGCAAAGCAATAACGTAACCCTTTGACTCCCGCACCCTGTCCACCAGCATCCAGCATTGCCAACCATGCTAGCAAAGCAATAACGTAACCCTTTGACTCCCGCACCCTGTCCACCAGCATCCTGCATTGCCAACCATACTAGCAAAGCGAAAGCGTAACCGTTTCGACTCCCTCACCATGTCCACCAGCTTCCTGGCTAGAGTGATGGAGTCAAAGGGTTAATTTTTTGCAGTTGGTGGAAAGGGTGCAGGAGCCAAAGGGTTAAGTTGGAAGCATCGAACAAGCCAATCTTACATTGCGGAATGACTGAAGCATTTTACTGACTCCTGCACCGTGTCCATCAGCATCCAGCATTGCCAACCATTCTAGCAAAGCAATAACGTAACCCTTTGATTCATTCACCCTATCCATTAGCTTCCTGGCTAGGGTGAGGGAGTCAAAGGGTTAAGATTTTACAGTTGGTGGATAGGGTGTGAGAGTCAAAGGGTTAAGACCCGGGGCAGGATGGGATTGAAGTAGACAGAAAATCTTGAGGTCACGGCTCTGTCAAGAGACTTAGCCAACCCGTATATAACATGCTTAATTAAAGCGAAATCCAAAGCAAGTGTGACTGCCCGCGTTCAAGCAAACAGGAACCAGAAGAAAAAAAACACCCACGAAAAAAGAACCCGAACGCGTATTTACTACAACCAGGCAAGACAGGTGCAAATTTTCGGCCAACTAGCCTTAGTTAGGCGTAGAAGTAAGATCACAAACGGTCAAGGGTTACTGATCCAGTCGTATGTCAGTATTTGTTCGTTTGTGATCTTATGTCTACGCTTGACAAAGGCCAGTTGGCCGAAAATTTGCGCCTGTCTTGTCTGGTTGTATTACATACACGTTCGTATTCTGTTTTCGTGGAGTTTTTTTTTTCTGGTTCCTATTCTTAAAGTAGTCAGGTTGATAAGTTTGAATATCTGAGAACGATCATCTCACCAGACGACAGATGCACATCAAAAATAGCCAGCAGAATCGGCCAAGCCAAAACCGCATTCAAGAAGACGAAAAACAATCTTATCAACAAATGCCTATCAATCAATATCAGGAAGAGAGTTCTTGAATGTTATACAGAACCGATAATGTTATACGGTTGTGAGGCGTGGACAGTCAACAAGCAAAGTCAGAACAAGATTGAGGCAGCCGAGATGTGGTTTCTAAGAAAATGTTGAGAGTTCCATGGACAGCAAAGAAAACAAACGAGACAGTTTTGATGGAGGCAGACACTGGAAGATAATTCATAAAGAAGATTAGGAAAAGACAGGCAACATTTATAGGCCATTTTATGAGGAAAGGGGAATTAGAGCACTTGGTCACAACAGGAAAGGTGGAGGGAAAGAGAGCACCAGGTAGACCCAGGGAGAAAATATTGGACGGACTTGCAGGGTGGCTGAGGACAGAGAGTGTGGAAGATGTTCTTGCGGCAAGGGATAGATACATATGGAGGGCCATGATCGCCAATGCCATACGGCAGGGGACTTAATGATGATTCTTCAAGTGAGAAAGTGTTCGAGGGCACATTTGTATGCACATACGTGCATGTGGGTGTTAACCCTCGCGCCAGCATGGCGTTGTGTGTTCGAATTGGGACTTCTGACGACCTATGAAGACTAAGGGGATCAGCAATTAGCATATCAAATTACACCTACCTCAGACCTTTCACCTGCAGTGTGGACCAAGTACGAAACAGATTGTTAGTCACTATCTCGGTATTTAGATATTAATTCCCCCGTTGACAGAATGTTACAAAAACGGGCGTAACGTTCACGTCCACTTACAAAGTGTTGTTGACAGGAAAACGACACGACCATTTTAAAAATCGAGACAGACTTCAGGGAGGAAAAAGCGATACAATGTTTGTCAGTGTCACTTATGAAAATGTGATCGTCGTGCCTTAGGCGTGGGATGTTTTTCACTGTTATCATTGATGTAGGTCAAAGGCCAACGTTGTAAGTCAAAGGTTAACGATTCGAATAATCTGATAATTATCTCCTTATAGTGTGTACGTACACAAACACACACACACACACACACACACACACACACACACACACACACACACACACACACACACACACACACACACACACCACACACACACACACACACACACACACACACACACACACACACACCACACACACACACACTGATTTAATTGTTCATTGTTTTGCGATTTTCCGCGATTATAAAACCTGCAGGTCTAATCTAAAATCTAATCTTGGGTGTATGGGTCAAAATAAACGAAGCAACATACTGGATTGGTCGTGGCTCGGAACAACGACCATGCTCTCCCCCCCCCACTCCCCCCACTGGCAGACTCCAGGGTCCGGCAATAAATTTGGTACTGGGGTAACACCTTCAAGTTGCTAACAGTAGGAACAACCACTAAACCATGGAATGACAGCACTCGGATGTGGCGCAGTAAAAGAACTCACGACTTGGAGCGTTACCACTGGGGTATCGTCGGACTCGCTGAAGTCTTGTGGACAGACTTTGGAGAAACAACAATGGACAAAGGCTATAAGATCTAGTGGAGTGGAAAAGACAACAAGCGCAAAAACGTGGTGTAGCTTTTTTCAATGTAAAATAAAAAGAGTGGTTGGAACGGTTACCATGTACATTTCTATCTCAAGGATAGTAATATTGAATCGAATTTCTGCTAGCCCTTAACATAATAATTACAATATTTGTATAGCGCAAAATCTTGATAAAATCAAATCTAAGCGCTGAAACAGACACAGACGCATGCACGCACACACACGCACGCACGCACGCACACACACACACAACACACACACAACACACACACACACACACACAACACACACACACACACACACACACCACACAGCATGGCTATAAATGGGGAGAAAGAATAAAAGCAATGGAAAATTATAGAGAGCATATTATATACAATTATATATTACAATGTGATTCCCCTCCGAGAGGAGACAGGCTGGACTCAGTTGACAAAAATCATGAAGATGAAGAGGCTGGAGAAATGTAGGACCAACTGGACAACATCACAGCAAAGAACTAGAAAAAAAAATACACACAACAACAAACAACAACAACAAAAAAGATATCCGTATAGTATTTGGAGTCTGGAAAGCCAAGATTGGCTGAGGGACGGTGGGCAAGTTTAGCTTAGGTAAAACGAATGACTGCCGATTCAGACTCCTTGAGGTCGACAGAGGTTATCTTCCCTCCATAACCAACATCCACCACCCATACAAGAAATCCATGACAATAGCTTGGTATTCTCCTAGTGGTCTGTTTTACGTTCAGACAGACTAGACCCTAACACCACAGCACTTAGAACCATCTGTGATCTGTCCATCATGGACATTGCGGGGGGAAGTTGAGGTCAGCAGCAAGATGGAAGGCCTCAAGCGGAGAAAACCGTCAAGGTCCCTTTAACGCCATCAGTTCACATCTTCCTTGGTCTGTCTTTCCAGATATCTCTTTTGTTTCATGTATTACCAATTTTTAGAAAATTCCTTTGTACATGTCTGCTCTTATGAATTACCAATTTTCAGATAACCACGTTTATGTCTCATTTTATGTCTTATCTATTTTCAGATAACTCTTGCGGGTTTACGTCTAAATTTCTATAATAGGTGTTTTCAGATAACCTAGGTTGGTTTATGTCTTATTTGTACGTATAATCTATTTTCAGGTAACCCCGTAATTGCACGTGTATCATTTTATATATCTATGTATTTTCAGATATTCACAGACATGACACCTAGAGTGTGATCTGTCGAGGCAGCGTTGTCATTGGACGTCTTGACCAGCACAGTCAACAATGACGTCACAAACGATGATGCAGAACGGCCTTGGTGACGTCAGCACCGTGGTGATTGACGTAGGAACAAGGTGTTTTAAAGGGGGGCTGGCAGGGGAGGATAAGCCGACATGCGAATTGTCAACAACGTCGACTTACTCTGAAAAGGTCACATAGTTTGATCGATTGATTGCATTTAGTTTTATCATACATAGTGCTTAATTTCTTTTTGTCTTTATTTATTGCTGTATTCAAAATGTCCCCTTATTCTTTGCATCTTCAACATGCAGAAGCGTATCAGTTTATTGATGTGTGTTCCAGAAGGAGTTTTACACACACACACACACACACACACACACACACCACACACACACACACACACACACACACACACACACACACACACACACACACACACAACACACACACACACACAACACAACAACACACACAACACAACACAACACACACACACACACACAACACACACACACTACATACACACACTCACATACACAATGCACACACCCCACATACGCAACACACACACACACACACACCACACGCACGCCACCGCACAACACACCCCATACATATAAACACACATCACACACACAAATCAGGTTTGAGTCATTAATTGAAAATAGGCCATATATTGATTGAATTGATAGGCATAACACGTCCAGTTGTCAAGAAAAGAGAGGAGGATAGACAGGGAGAAAGGGGAGAGAGAGGGGAGAGAGAGGGGAGAAAGTGGAGGGAGAGAAAGAGGAAAGCAGGAGTAGAGAGAGAGAGAGAGAGAGAGGAGAGAGAGAGAGAGAGAGAGAGAGAGAGAGAGAGAGAGAGAGGGCAAGTTTTTCCCCTTCTTTTCATGCAGCTCTCACACGACGTAGGAGTACAGTGACATCGCAATAAATCACTTTAAGAAAAATCAAACCTTTAACACTTTGACTCCTGCACCTTGTCCATCAACACCTGCTTTGCCAACCATGCCAGCAAAGCAAAAACTTAACCTTTTGATTCCCTCACACTATCCACCAGCTTCCTGCAGGAAGCTGGTGGATAGTGTGAGGGAATCAAAAGGTTAAGTTTTTGCAGTTGATAGCGTGCGGGAGTCAAAGGGTTTAACAACCAAAAGTGGTTCGCATACATATTTGTGCGGCTTCCTATGCGTGCATTGGGGGACTGATGAGGAAGGCACGCACAGTGAGTTTAGAATTGGACTTCGGGATTATCACACTCGCACGATTCCATATGCGTTGTACTCAAATGTTCTTTCAATTATCTGGCAAAGCTCTTTGAGTTTGCACAAAACCTTATGCACTGTCATGGTTTTTGAAATGGGGAGTGGGGGAACAGGGGACCTGTGAAAACACTGATATCACCTTAATGATTGGAGCCTTAAGGTGGGCAGTGGACGGCCAATTTTTATGTTGAGGCTGGGAAATGAAACAATATAAGAAAATCAGGATGAAGTTCTACGCTTGAGAAGGGTCAAGTACAGACGTTACCATGTCCTGTTCCGTCTTGGTAACACGCACACGAACGCGCGCGCGTGCACACTACAAGCACACACACACACACAGCACACACACACACACCACACGCACACACACACACGACACACACACGCACACAGACACACACACGCACACAGACACACGCACACACACACACCACACACCATCACACACATACACACACACACACACACACACACACACACACACAAAACAACACACACACACACACACACACACACACACCACCACACACACCACTAATATGTTTCGCCTACTTTAATAAAAAATACGGCAAATTTTACCACAAAGACTATCACAATCGTATGTTGAAAAATTAATTATGTTCAGATTTGGAGAAGATAAAACAGCAGGGAACCGGAGTGGGGCCCATCTTAAAACAGCTGACTCGAAAATAGCGAGGTCATTACTGCCTTTCTCCTTTACAACTCAACATTATAGTTATTGGACTATCTCCCTTTATGATCAAGGCTGTAAAGTACAGAACATGCCATACTTACTGTTATTGTTTAAAGCCCAGCAGACTGCATAGAACCATATCAGGGTTATAACCGCTTCAAAACATACAACACTTCAACAGAAAAAAAAAGGGAAAAGAAAGTTAAGTACACATATCAACGCATTCGCGCACATAAACTAAGGACATGCCCCAGGCGTTGACCATTCCGTCCAATTTATCGCACAGGCGATTTAAAGACATACCTGAATACAAATCTAAACATATCCAAGGACACTAAAATATACATTAAAAAACGGGCATAAGTACCTAAAATTGCTCCCGCATATCTCACCTCCCTGGAGCCAAAAATGCACTTAATACATGTACAGTTAACAATCCTAAGAGAAAGTACGTCAGACTTTATCGAACACATACAGATGAATGGATCAGCAAGGCAGAAAATGATAGGAAGAAATAACAGAAAGCAAGGAGGAATAAAGAACAAGAGAGTGGCAGAAAAGAGGAAATTTCGAGGAATAAAGAAACAAAGAGAGTGGCAGAAAAGAGGAAATTTCTAGCACAGAATTTCCAGAAGGTGGGGATAGATACTATTGATGCTGAAAGAGCCCCCGGCATCCCCACAGGGGAGACATGTAATACAATTAAAACCTTGTCGCATGCAACAATAACATGTAACATGCCAGTAACGATGTTGCAGGCAGTGGACCTGACCATGGAATGGCAGTGTCCACTGGTCAGAGGTTGTGTGAAGGACTGGGACAGCGTGCAGTCTCTGTTGCAAGCGCTCTACTCACGCCTGCAGGTGCAGCCCGCCTTACAGCATTGCCTATTGCTGACAAGACATGTTCAGAGTCCCATCACAGACGCCGAGCGCTTCGTTCAGGTAAAATAAAACCGTTTCCTCCCCTCATTCCAAAAACGGAGGAAAGTTGATTTAATCGTGTGCTTGTATGATGTATGCAGACTATGTAAGTGTGTACGTTGTGAGAGTATGGATGGTTTGTACGTACGTACGTATGTATGTATGTATGTGTATGTATATATGTACGTATGTACGTACATACATATGTATATGTATGTATGTATGTATGTATGTATGTATGTATGTATGTATGTATGCATGCATGCTTGCATTCGTATGTATGTATGTATGCATGCGTATGTATGTATGTATGTATGTATGTATGTATGTATGTGTCTGTCTGTATGTATGTATGCATGCATGCATGCGTATGTGTGTATGTATGTATGTATGCATGTATGCGCATGTATGTATGTATGTATGTATGATGTATGTATGTATGTATGTATGTATGTATGTATGTGTGTATGTATGTATGGATGGATGTGTGTATGTATGTATGTGTATGTATGTATGGATGGATGTGTGTGTATGTATGTATGTATGTATGTATGTATAGTGCATGATGTATGTATGTATGTATGTATGTATGTATGTATGTATATATGCATGTATGTATGTATGTATGTATGTATGTATGTATGTATGTATGTATGTACGTATGTATGTATGTATGCATGTGTGTATGTACGTATGTATGTATGTATGTGTGTATGTATGTATGTATGGATATTTGTGTGTGTGTATGTATGTATGTATGGATGGATGGATGGATGGATGGATGGATGTGTGTATGTATGTATATATGTATGTATGTATGTATGTATGTATGTATAGTGCATGATGTATGTATGTTCGTTCTTTGATTTAACGTCTTTAAGTACATACATACATACATACATACATACATACATACATACATACATACATACATACATACATACATACGTACATACATACATATACATACATATATACATACATACATACATACACATACACATGTGTATGTATGTATGTATGTCCTCTTCTCCCATACATACATACATACATACATACATAACATACATACATACACACATACATGCGCATGCATGCATGTATGTATGTGTGTATGTATGTATGTATGTATGTAAATATGTATGTATATGTATGTATGTATGTACGTATGTATGTATGTATGTATGTATGTATGTATGTATGTATGTATGTATGTATGTATGTATGTATGTACGTACGTACGTATGTATGCATGTATGTATGTATGTATGTATGTATGTGTGTATGTATGTATGTATGTATGCATGCATGCATACATACATACAGACAGACAGACACATACATACATACATACATACGCATGCATACATACATACATACGAATGCAAGCATGCATGCATGTATGTATGTGTGTATGTATGTATGTATGTATGTATGTAAATATGTATGTATATGTATGTATGTACGTATGTATGTATGTATGTATGTATGTATGTATGTATGTATGTATGTATGTACGTACGTAGTATGTATGTATGTATGTATGTATGTATGTATGTATGTTGTATGTATGTATGTATGTATGTATGTATGTATGTATGTATGTATGTATGTATGTATGTATGTATGTGTGTATGTATGTATGTATGTATGTATGTATGTATGTATGTATGTATGTATGTATGTATGTATGTATGTATGTATGTATGTATGTATGTATTAGTATGATGTATGTATGTATGTATGTTTATGTATGTATGTATGGTATTGTCCTCTTCTCCCACTGGACGAAGCAGCAGGGAAGTTTCAATCTTTCTCATAATTTTTGTATTTGGTGTTTGTTTGTGATCTTACATTCACGCTCGACAGAGGCCAACGTTGGCCCAAAATTTGCGCTTGTCTTGTCTGGTTGTATTGAATACGCGTAGTGATTCTGTTTTCGTGTTTTTCTGATTCATAGATTACAGTGTTCAGACAGATACATACATTACTGTGTTCTTACAGATATGTAGAAAGTCTGGGAGCCAGTGCCGTGTACATGGGGGTACAGCCGGTACTGACGCTGTACGCTAGAAACATTACTGTGTTCTTACATATTGGTTTTCCAATGTTACAGCTGGGCATAGAAATTCTGGGAGCCAGTGCCGTGTACATGGGGGTACAGCCGGTACTGACGCTGTACGCTAACGGCGGGACAGATGGGGTGGTGGTGGACTGTGGGGACGGAGTGACGCAGGTTGTTCCCATTTATCAAGGTGAGACCCAATGGCTTGTCCTTGGTTTTCATTCACCAAACACCACCACCACAACCACCACCACCATCACTATCACCACCACCACCACACCACACCACCACCACCATAACGACAACAACGACACAACAACAACAACAAAAGCAGTAGCAACACCACCAACAACAGCGACGACAACAGAAACAAGAACAACAACAACGATCACAGCAGCAAGACAACAGCAACAATAACAAGAAAACAAAACAAAACAAAAACAAAAAAACAAACCAACATCAGAAGCAGCAGCAACAAAATCATCATCAACAACAACAACAACAACAATAAACTGAAAATTTAACTGTAACAAAACGATGCGATGACCACTTTTTACAGAGCTGATAACGGTGGTGTGACTTGAGGTGACGATGTTGATATGTAACTCTATTGCGCCATAGCTGTTCTTCCAGAGTTTCCTCTTAATATGGTAATTTTGGTACTCAGCTAAAGACTTGACATGGCACCCTGAGAGGTCCCTAAGATCTCTCTCCCCCCCTAACTGCTCTGCTTTATTTTGTTGTGGTATCCACGCTTTGGTTTGATTTATATATCAAAACATATCGCCTTAGAAATACTACCGCTATCATTAAAATGATGTGCCTCAGAGCTCTTTTGGTCGTTTGTGTTGCATGGCACTCCAGTTTGCTGTGTTCTTGGGTCGTCATTGTCACACATCATTCATTTCGTATTGATGGTAATTTGTCTGTGTATTTGTTTGTCTGTCTGTCATTTATCACATCATGACTTACAGTGCTGAAGTCCATTATCCCTGCCCATCACCCGCGCCTTTTGTTTTGATTTTTGAAAAACAAATTCAGTCATCACTTCCACATGGGTGACTGACTTAGAGTTCTGCTGTCAGGTTACGGTGTTGACCACGCTATACTACGTCAGGACCTGGCAGGCAGAGACGTGTCCGCGAATTTACAGGACTTGCTGGCTAACCGCGAACCTCATGCTGTCCATGGTATTGTTTCTCTCTCTCTGTCTCTCTCTGTATGTGTGTGTGTGTTGTGTGTGTGTGTGTGTGTGTGTGTGCGTGCGTGTGTGTGTGTGTGTGTGTGTGCGTTGTGTGTGTTGTGTGTGTGTGTGTGTGTGTGTGTGTTGTGTGTGTGTTGTGGTGTGTGTGTGTATGTGTGTGTGTGTGTATTGTGTGTTGTGTGTGTGTGTGTTGTTGTGTTGTTGTTTGTTGTGTTTGTGTTTTTGTGTTGTGTGTGTGTGTTGTGTTGTGTTGTGTTGTGTGTTATGGTGTGTGTGTGTGTTGTGTGTGTGTGTGTGTGTGGTGTGTGTGTGTGTGTGTGTGTGTGTGTGTGTGTGTGTGTGTGTGTGTGTGTGTGTGTTGTGCCTGCTCGCGTGCGCACAGGAATACTCTGTTCCAAATTTAGGGCATGTGTTCAGGGCAAAAGGAACGTCGCAAATACTGAATATTGAAGTTTAAGTGGGCCAGGCCCATTTTCTGTCACAGACACTGAAATTTTCAGACGCTACGAGCATGTGCAAGTAAGAAAATTCCACAGGGAGCTGACGAATTTTTCTGTCTGTTATTTTTATTATTTTTGTTGTTGTTGCTCCTACAAGTATATGACAGTGTAAGTTTTTCTTTAGCATGATTGAAATTCTTTCACTTTACCTTTTTTTTTCACAATTTTCAGTAAACATGGAAACCGCACGAGACATCAAAGAGAGGCTGTGTTACGTGTCGCCAAACTATGACCGGGAAGCGGAAGCGGCGAAAACCAAGGCCCCACGGTCCTACACCCTACCTAGTGGTGACGTCATCAACGTGGGAGAGGAACGATTCAGAGCTCCTGAAATACTGTTTCAACCATCAGTGTTAGGTCAGATTGCAATTATAAACAGTAACACACATATGTTACCTAGTGAAGTCATAGCCTATGTTATCCTCAAGACCGGCTTTTTCTTGTGCTATCAGTTCAATGTTTTTGTACCCCGAAACATTGGTAACACATGTTAACAATTGTTGTTTGGCAAATAATATTGTAGTCGTGTGGCTGTCTGTCCTTGGCCCAGTGTTCCAAACAACAAACCATTATATCTATCATAAAGATCATACTTACAAACAACTGTTTTATGAAATGAATTTCACATGGTATCAAAATGATTTTTTTCTACTTAACAGGCAGTGAATGTCTGGGATTACCAAAGCTGCTTCACAAGTCACTGTCGGCGTGCCCTATAGATGCTCGCAGTTTGCTGTATGAAAAGATCATCATGGCAGGAGGCACCACGAGGATACCAGGTAGTACTGACTGTCCATATCTTAATTTATCTACTTTGCAATGATGTAAAACAAAAAAGATTTTCTGCCACTGGATTCCCACACATCTCTCTATTTCCCCAGTGTGACACAGCAACAGGTTTCCAAATTTTTCAAAACAGATTCCTTTTACAAAAAAAAAAAAAAAAAGCCATGAATTGTTTCCTCTCATATTTCTGTGTCAAAATGTAAATTTGGTCCCCTCACGTCAACCAGCTCGTATGGGGAGTGAGATGGTAGAGATCTAAGTAGGCCTACTCTCGGATCAGCCCAGTTTTTAGGGCGGGTTTCACTCCTCTCCCACACTGCTTTACCTTCACACACCCTGAACAGTCAGGTGGCCATTTACAGCTCGATGAACTAGAGACCACCTGCACAAAGCCAGGCTCCAGCCCATAGTGTCTGACTGGATGGCAGGAGCTCTGCCTTTTACACCAGCCTGTGTACGTACAGGTGAAAACGGGACCTATTGTTATTGTTACTGTTATTGTTGTTTCAAGCCCAGCCGACTGCGTAGAGCCATAACAAGTCTATGACCGCTTAAAAACATACAAAACTTCAACAGAAAAAATAAGAAAAGAAAATTAAGTACACATATCAATGCATTCGCGCACATAATCTAAGGACATGCCGTTGACGTTGACCACTCCGTCCAATTTATTGCACAGGGGATTTAAAAAAACATACCTGAATACAAATTTAAGCATAACTAAGGACACCAAAACACATATAAAAAACGGTCCTAAATTACCTAAAATTGCTTCCGCATATCTCACCTTCCCAGAGCCAAAATTGCACTTAATACATGTACCCAATTATCAGTCCTAAGAAAAAGTACGCAAGACTTTATCGAACAAATACAGGTGAATGGATCAGCAAGGCAGAAAATGATAGGAAGAAATGACAGAAAGCAAAGGAGGAAGAAAGAAACAAAGAGAGTGACAGAAAAGAAGAAATTTCTAGCACAGAATTTCAGAAGGTGGGGATAGGCCTACTATCGTTTTATCCCCGTGGGGATATATAACCCCCGGCGTCCCCACGGGGGGAAAACGAGGCCTACAACATAATTTTCTGGTAAAAGTCAAATCAATTTTCTAATGTTAGGTAAAGTCAAAGTGACCTTTAACCCCGTTGTCAATGTTTCAGGCATATGCCGACGTCTGCTAAAGGACGTGTCCATCTTGTCGCCCAGATGTCGAGTGAAGGTGGTGGCAGATGCAGGGAGACAATACAGCGCCTGGCGGGGAGGTTCTATCCTGGCTTCTCTCCCTTCTTTCCCTGAAATGTGTGTCAGCAAAGAGGAATACCATGAACACGGGGCGGCCATCATGCGCAAGAAATTTCTATGGACATGAGAGAGACTGACTTTAATATTTATCTTGGAAAAGAGATCAGAAGTTTGCCTGTAATTGTTAGAACGATATGGCCTTGGGAACAGTGCAAATAGGACATGGGTCTCAAAATAAGAAAGTGACTTCATTCTGAATATGAAAATGTCTGATATACACCAGTATCACAGTGCCTCCATTCAGTTCGACAGTTATGAATCGAAAAATGTTTCCTTGCAGTTTGACAATGTCTCCCTACGAGTGAGAACGTTTTTGGCTGTGTCTTCTTTGTATTCAACAATGTCTCTTGTGGACATTACCTCCCTTCGGTATGACAACATGTAATGTGACGTTGGCTCTTTACAGTGCGGAGATGCATTTGTGGAGCTGCAAACATCAGCAGGCGAGGGAGTGGGGGAGGATCGTACGTCCACTGCACACTAAACATTCCCTGTGCCGGTCAGGTAATACATACAAGCCGCGATAAAAGACATCTTGATCAGGGAAAGCCGCTGAAGCGATTCAAGGACACTCTGAATGCCAACCTCTCATCAACACCACCGACTGAGAAGATGTTGCCCGCAATAAAGTTTGCTACAGCAGCACACGCAGGACACAATCAGATCTGAACAGTGCAGAGCAGCTGCCATTCAACAGAAGAGGGGCCACTGAGCAGAAGCAGAATCTACGGCCGCAGGATTTCTTCCTATGCCGCAGTGCTTGTGGAAGAATGATTGATAATGACTCTTCGCCATGATTGCGGCATTGATTGATAATGACTCTTCGTCATGATTGCAGCATTGATTGATAATGACTTCATCATGAGTGTGGCATTGATTGATAATGATCCTTTGTCATGAGTGCGGCAATTGATTGATTAATGACTCTTCAAAATTACAATTTTCATTACAATTACGATGTCTCTGAATACGTCAACAGGGTCTCCTTTCATTTTAACAGTGTTTCACACTGACAACGTACTGTTTTGATCCGGCCGTATCTCATACTGTTGACATCTGCTGCAGGCTTAGCACTGCATGAAGGCGTTTCTGTCTCGTATGAATATGACAATGTCTTAAGGGGTTAGTATGCTATCTTCTTGGAATATGACAGTGCGTCGTATTTGACTGTATAGTACATGGCCTCCATTATATACATATATATATATATATATATATGTATGTATGTATGTATATTATATATGTATGTATATATGTGTATTATGTATAAATGCACCTCCAATGTTTCCTTTGAATGTGAAACTGTCCAAGTATAATCTCAAAGAAAAACGGTTCATGCCCCAACACAAGCCAGCTATCAAAGAACTAATGATGACACTAGTTTTAAAAAAGACGCCATGTACTTTTTTTCTGTCCCTAATGACTTCATTCTTAACGTTACGTCCTTTCTACGCGTGTTAGTTTAAAACAAAACAACACAACACAAACAAAACGAAACAGAGCAAACCAAATCAAAACAAAACAAAACAAAACAGATCAAAGCAAATCAAAACAAAACAAAACAGAACGACTTGACTGTTGCAAATCTGAGACTGTTGGTTGCAACGGACTGCAAAGTGACTCGATGGTAGTTTTCTGACAATGAAAGCACAATTAGTGAAGATAACAAAACATGGAAGTATGAGTGTGAGCGTGTAAAGGCACACTTATACATATGGGAAACTTGTGTAAACATAGCGTGTATGAGAGAATATGAATGTGGAAAAACTGTCGAGTGGATATAAAGGCAGAAAAAGTGTGTAAACGGAGAATATATGAAGGTGAAAGATGCAGAGTATTTTTAACATAACTGCCGATCTTAGTAGACAAACAAACAAAGAAACAAACAAAATTTGGGGTTCAAGTGTTTCTCAAACTTCAGCTAGGTACTAAGACAGATACAATGAGCAATGCACAACCAACAGAACACGAGTAAACGTTTGACCTCATCCTGAAAGGAGAGTAAACCCTGGTACGTGCTCTCTTTCTCTACCTGCATTTACTGTCTTTGACAATGCTGTCTCTCGCAGTCATTGTCTTTCTTAAGGTACTCATCGACACGCAGTTACTTCCTGAAAATCTCTCTCTCTCTCTCTCTCTCCCTCTCTCATTCACTGAGTGTTCTGTTAAGTCCCTACAGTAAAGTGCTGCTACCTTATGTTTAGGTGGTTCATTTTACATATGTGTATATATCATTCTCCTCTTGATATCCCAGGTCGCAGGTCTTACGAATTTTACACAAATGGAAACATTCATCACTTGTTTGGGAAGCATTAGAATCTTCCTAATGTACGGATATGACATACACACTGACAAAGGACTCTAGAGGGGTTATACAGAACCTTTATTTTTCCCCCACCAACATATTTTTTCCACTGCATTGTTTCCAGCAGATGTTTCTGTTTTTGTTGGTGTTGTTTCAGACCAGACACTCAAGTCTGTCGAGTAAAAATTTGTTTTGTTTATTTGTCTGTTTTTTTTTCTGTTTGTGCCTACCGTTACAAGGGAGACAATTGTACTTTCCCTCTCTTGGGTGGAAGACAACTAGGCACTTACTTCCCTTGCTAATGTAGTCCATGGCTTCCATTTCTGTTTACCTTTGTAGCTTTTCCCGCAATACTTGTACAGGATTGTGCACTTATGGTAAAAAAAAAAAAGATTTGGGTGTTGGCTTACTGCATTAAAACAATTGACATTTTCATGCCAAAGCAGAGACTATTAACAAAAAATTGTGGGGAGAACTGGACAGCACAAGATCCTCAGAGGAGAAACCCCCGTCAAACAAGTGTTTCGGCTCTCAACTACGGACACTGTACGCGGGCCGGGCCACATCCAGGTCATGATCCTGGATGCCTTACTGCTGCAAGGGGTTTATGAAGGAGCTGTCTTGGGTCTTCTTCCTTTTGCCCCTCCTCATCCTCACTGACTCTATTTTGCTAAGGGCACTGTGTTTCGCTTTGTCTTTCCATAGTTTTCTAACCCTTGCTTCTCAAATTCCGAAGCAGCCTTCACTTGTTTCCTCAGAATCCTCTTCTTCATTCTGATATCCTCCATTTGACGCTGGCGTCTGATTTTTGAGGAGGAGTTTTTTTTATACTGTTTTACTTTATTGGCATCCCTGCTTGTTGCAAGTATAAGTGGCTGATTTGTGTTCCAGGGCGCTCTTTCCTATTGGCACATCCAGTTTCTGGACTATTTCTTTATCACAAACACTAAATGTTCGATTGCAGTGTAAAAATTAGACACTAACGTAAACATCTGATAATAACATCAAAATTAGCTAATAATGTCGAAGTCTGTTAATAACGTTAAAGTTAGCTAATAACTTAAAAGTTAGCTAATGAACGCTATTTGTTGCCTTTTTAAACTGTCTTCCTTGTCAAGACTTCTTTGAAAGCATTCTATCAACAGTATACGGCCGTCTAATTTTGTTGTTGTTCTAGTGTTGTTGTTGTTATTTGCTGTGTTTTTTTTCATTGCTTTTTAAATTTTTTTTTATTTTTATTAATGTTCTTTAGAAACTTGACATTCAGAAAATGATAACTGTTGAGCGTAAGGCATTGGTGTCGTTCAAATACTCATACTGTAGACAAGATGAACACTGAATGTCTCATTGTGAGTGAGTTGTAATAGATACTAAAATGTCGGCAGTATCTGGTTTTATTTCAAATGTACAGAATTTATCTACCATATATACAATGTACAAGCACTCTCCACACATGATCCATGTTTGTACAAATAAAACATCGAATAAAATGGAAGAATATATTTCATGTGTTCATACACTGTGCACTGACTTCAGGCATCATGCGTTCACTGTATACTGCATCATGAATAAACATCAAGAGTACACACCATATACATTACGAATACAGTTTCCCACTGAAGTGGGAGTGTAGCAATATAACGCCTGCATAGTGTGAGCAGAACAACCACAAGAACGTGGGGTTCATGTATGAATTCGAAACAACAGTGCTCAAAGACGGAAGAAGAATATTATACAATGTGTACAAATGAAAGAGTTGAATTAGTGTTCGTTAAAATAAACCAAGCAACCCCCCCCCAAAAAAAAACAAACAAACAACAACAACAAAGAAACAAAAACAAACAAAAACAAACAACAAACAAAAAACAAAATAAAACAAACAAACAACAACAAAAACAAAAAACAATGACATTTATAAGGCGCCAAATCTTGATTCAAGAATCAAACCAAGTATTGCACTCTCATCACTCACCAAAGCAATCAACAACGACCATAACTCCCCTGGCCCAAGTCGTCATCCTCCCTCTGTCATACACACACACAACCCCACACACACACACACACACACACACACACACACACACACACACACACACACCACACACACACACACACACACACACACACACACACACACACACACACACACACACACAAGATGCTGAGCTACGGTTCGCTCAAGCCTGATAGGCAAGTGACTCTTGACCAATGATGAAATATGTCATTATTCACACACCATTATCCTCCCCTACCTGTGAATACCTCACACAACAAACACGAGATGACTTCAAACAGAAAAAAAGTATGGTCATGGAACACATGGAACCAAACCATACATTTAATTAGGATTTCGTTAGAAAGAAACGTATCACATTCTTCTTTCTTTGCGATCACTCAAATACGGTGGTTTGGGCGTTTTATATACGCTCCATCGAATTGTTCCAGTAAAAATCTTCAACTCCTCGAGACTCTACAAAACCGTAGTCTGGTGATGAAGTCTGTAAGACAAGAGAGGAATGGATTCTCGAGTGTGATATTATAAATAGTGAACTGAAAATACCAGGACATATTAAGACTGCAGTAAGCACGCTACTGCATGATAGATGTTATGTTGCGGGATGGGACTGATCTCAAAATCATCAAGTGAAATCGTAATTTTAAATTTTGCCTACAGAGACTGGCTGTGGTGCGTGATAATACTACTGCCGAATAAGAGTAAATCTAATCACAATGCACATGTATGTTAGCTGAGTGGTTTTAATTTGATGGAGTGGTGAAAAAATAACCAAATTATATTTACAATGAAACACGTATGCAGGACAGTATAATACACACACAAACATCAACATAAAAACCAATTCATATGATCAGTAATTACACTATCAGTACCAACTTTAAGCGTAACAGAAACACTTTAACGTACAGGTCTAGTGCAATGTAATCCTTAACCACAATCAGTACCCACAGCTTTATTGTTAATATCAGTAATAAATGGTGTATGATCATGAAACATACCTTTACAGTCACAAACACGTTACACCTAAACATTAAATGTTCAGCAACTATCAATCATTTCAGGCTACAACAGCGGCTTCGTTTGAAGCTTTCTTTGATGTCTTCACTTTCCGTCTCGGCACACATTTGGTGGCGCTTCCATCTGTACTCCAACGCTGATTGGCCAGACACTTGGTTCCCGACTTGCCCCGCAGCCGGAAGTTTTTGTGGCACCGGAACTTGCATCGTTTCCGGAAGGGAACTGTGTTATTCCGACAGATGACGGGCAGAATGAAACCATTGACTGGAGGGTTGAGTTTGCCACAGGTCTTGGCTGAAATGCAAGACACTAAAGTCTAAAAGCCATATAAAAATTTAAGTGACCTTTAACACAATGTCATATCCAGGATAAAAAAAAAAAAAGATAGGCTGAGAGAACAAAATGCCTCAAATTAAGAACATCAATTCGATACAATTCCTGACCCGACAAAAGTCAGGGCATTAGATATACGATACACATATTCCTAAGCGTAAAAAAGAATCAAATGGCACTTCCATTTTTACTCTGTGTGTATGTGTGTGTGTGTGTGTGTGTGTGTGTGTGTGTGTGTGTGTGTGTGTGTGTGTGTGTGTGTGTGCGTGTGTGTGTTTGTGTGTGTGCGCGTGTGTGTGTGTGTGTGTTGTGTGTGTGTGTTGTGTGTGTGCTCGCATGCGCGTGTATGTGTGTATATGTGTGTGTGTGCATGCACAGATGTGTGTGTGTGTGCGCGTGCATGCATATTGACAGATGTGTGTGTGTTCGCGTGCATGCATATTACAGATGTCGTGTCATTGCGAAGTTGGTGCTGTGTTATCAGGTTTCTGAACTTCATGGTCCAAATGATCAAATTGACAACTGCAAAATATTTTGTCTGCTGGTCGTCACAACCATTAAGTTATGTCCACCGACACATTTCAGTGAGACACTGTTTCGTCCTGGACAAGGTAGGGAAAGACGGAGGGGGTGGCGCGTGATGGGATATTTCAGTGTTATTAGGACTATTAAATGGTTAGTTGTCGCAACAGACAGACGATTGGATACACATTGGTTCGAATTTCAAAACCAGTCAGATCCTTGTAGAATTTGGGGGGGGGGGGGGGGGGGAGAGAGAGGAGAGGGAGAGAGAGGAGAGAGAGAGAGAGAGAGAGAGAGAGAGAGAGGAACATGCACAAGGTTTTCACTGACCCCACCATGACACAGAAACATAGTAATCTACAAACACACGAAAATACAAACAAAACTACAAACAAGCAAACAGACGGACAAACAAACGGATAAAAACAAAACAAAAAGAAAACCACACACACACACACACACACACAACACACACAATACACACACACATATAATATATAATAATCACACATGCAAGCATGCACACACACACTCTCACAAGCCCACCCTCCAACACCATCTCACATGCATGACACAAATGTTCGTTGCCCAGTAATACTAAACGTACATTTCATTTTTTATATGTATTTTGGTTTGGACATACTGCCACATAATCGTTACCGCTACAGATGCCGTTATGGGGACAGATGTGGCGATCACACACACATACACACACGTACACACACGCACCACACACAGACAGACAGATGGACACGCACACAATACACACACGCTTTTTCCATCCCCCACACCTTTGCATCCACACCCAAAGGCGACACAAACCACTTACGCTGACAGGTGGGTGGCTGGCCGCTCCACGTCCCGTTCTGACGGCATGTACGGTAGGTGTCACCTGTGAGAGTATGTCCACGCCGACACCTGTAGCTACATACTGTGTCAGGGGTCAGCCAGGTGACCTGCCCTTTCCTGGGGATCATCTGGCACTGCACTGGCACCAGCCTTCCTTGACGAGGAGCTTTGAGAGTGGGGCAGCTGCTGCCTGTCAAATGATGGAACATTATCACCGTCACTCACTCATTCTTCTGTTGCCTGAAAAACGATGTACACTATCCACGCCATTCACTCTTTCTTCTGTTGCCTGAAAACGATGTACACTAATCACAGCCATTACACTCTTTACTTTCTGTTGCCTGAAAAACGATGTACACTACCAATATAATTCACTCATTCCTCTGTTGCCTAAAAAACGATGTACACTATCACTGCCATTCACTCTTCCGTCTTCCTAGTCTGCACACTCCCACCTCCACTTGAATACGTATAAACGGATTTTTACGTATATGGTCTTTTCTTTTTTTCATCCCGCCATTTTCAGGGCGAGTGCATGCTTGTTATTTTCCTGTTTCTGAAAATCACCTAAAATAGCTTACAGGATCTTAAACGTGAGTGCCTGATGCTATGTGCTTGCCTATATGCATACACAAGCAGGGGCTTCAGGCGCTACTAGATCTGCACATACGTTCATCGGGGAGATGGGAAAATCTCTATCCTTTACACACCAGATGTTATCAGACGGGTTTGAACTCAGGTCTTCTGACTAAGGTCCGGGCGTCCTCACTGGTCAGTTATTGTTATGTTATTTAAAGCCAGCCGACTGCTATAGAGCCATATCAGGACTATAACTGTTTCAAAACATATACAACACTTCAACAAGTGAAAAAGGACAAGAATAATACACATATCAATACATTTGTGCACATAATCCAAGGAAATGCCCCTGGCGTTGACCACTCCGTCCAATTTATCGCACAGGGGATTTAAAAAAAAACATGAAAAAAAATAAAAACAGGCCTGTATTACCTGAAATTGCTTCTGCATATCTCACTTCTTTAGAGCCAAAATTGCATTTAATACATGTATCCAATTATCAATCCTAAGAGAAAGTACGTAAGACTTTTTCGAACTCATACAGGCGAATGGACCAGCAAGGCAGAAAACGATAGGAAGAAATGACAGAAAGCAAAGGAACAAGGCAGAAACAAAGAAAGTGACAGAAAAGAGGAAATTTCTAGCACAGAATTTCCAGAAGGTGGGGATACTATTTACACTGAAAGATACCCCGGCATCCCCCCGGGGGATCGGATCCTAACCAGTCGTTACAGCGCCCGTTACTCATTTAATCCTCTCTGCCCCATGGGAAGCCTAAGGCGTCAGCTAATCTCTCCAGCCACAACGATCCTAAGTAAGTCAGGACAGCTCATTCCATGTCTTCTGGCTTCCTTCATGTCTCTATGACTGACTACCTTTAGGTCTGTTCCACTAAGTTACGACTTTAAGACTCAGAGTTCTGCTCATTTTCTCTTCACAGGTGGTGGTCATGGCAAAGACGTGTGTGTGTGTGTGTGTGTGTGTGTGTGTGTGTGCGTGCGTGCGTGCGTGCGTGCGTGTGTGTGTGTGTGTGTGTGTGCGCGCGTGTGTGTGTGTGTAGTGTGTGTGTGTGTGTGTGGTGTGTGCGTGCGTGGTGTGTGTGTGTGTGGTGCGCGCGCGCGCGCGCGGGGTGTGTGTGTGTGTGTGTGTGTATGTGTGTGTGTGTGTGTGTGTGTGTGTAGATGAGTAGATGTCGCGCCAGCAGGCAGCAAAAGTGTGTGTTGTGTTTTACAGTGATTTTATCGTGGTTCTATTTGATTTTATGCATTGAATTTTGTATCAGTTTGTTCCTTTTAAATCCGACATACGGTGATGTATATATTTTTAAAAAAAATTTTGAATATTTTACCAGATAATCTGATTTTAAAGTTTTTATACCTACTTTTCATCATTTTAATTCAGCCGCTCAAGTCAGACATTTTATCTGTGAACTGTGTTTACATTTTAGCCTACTGTGTTCGCCCAACGCTATAGCTCCCAAACCTTTGTGTTCTCTGGTTTTAAGTGTTGTGAACTGACCAATCCACACACCAACCTGCAAGCAACGTCCTCTCCTGGCTGGCTCGCAATTATGGACCCGTCCTTTCTAAAACAAATTGGACTGACACTTTTTGAACACAGCAAGTGCTACCTCGGTGGAGACGTCTACCAGCGCATACGAACACTGGGGCTGTGTTGTAAGCCCCGCACTGCGCGATCCTGTCGTGGTGGACGTCTCCACCGTCTTTGGCACAACCTGCCTCCTGCTGTACCAGTGATGGAAAATAAAAAACTTTTGCAGGCCACTGAAAATATCCTTCTTAAAGCAAGCAAACAGATCATGAAAACCCACATAGTACACTTAGAACGCAAAATGTCCATCGCTGACAAATCTCAGAAATACTTCAGTTCTGTAATTAGCAGAACACTAAACCCAACTCTCAGTCTCTTCATTAAAACCACCGTCATCAATTTCAATGCGTCACTACAAAAACACATGCAAACCATAAAAGACAAAAAATTAATCAACTTGAACAAGACTGCAAACCCGTCTGCACCGTTCCTGGCACCTGTCAGCAACCCAGCCCCTCTCCACCTTCCTCTAGCTCTGCACGTCACCCCCTTGTACATTGTATTCCTTCAAACTTGCCACTCTCTGAGGCGGAAGTGTCAGCCCTTTCAAAGGGCCTCAAATTTGTCCCTTTAAAACCATCCGCCAGCAAATACCAAACTATGAACAGCTGCCAACGATTTTTTAGATCCCTACGTTGGATGGCAGTACTGGGACATCCTCCCAAACAAAAATTGAATCCAGATGCTGACTTACTTACAAAACTTTTCCATAAGCCTGCTCATCGGGAACCTCCTCGCAACACCTTTCCCGAAGTTGAACATTACATCAACAAATGCCACCAAGAAATAGACTGTCTCAAATGCGACCCAAGAAATATTCCAACATCTCCAAAGAAGAAAGTGACGCACTACACTCCCTCAAAAACAGAGACGACATTGTCATCAAACCAGCAGACAAGGGGGGTGCGATTGTAGTCTGGGACAGACATCTGTATATCAAGGAAGCCCAGAAACAACTCCATCATCACGCTTTCTACAAAAAGTTGGACCAACCTGCCCACATGACCAATCATGCCAAGATATCCAAACTTACCAACAATCTCATAACCTCTAAGCAGCTGCCCCCCACTGCCAGACTACTCATCAAACAACTTCCAGTCCAATCACTTTTTTATTTACTTCCCAAAATACATAAAGCCAACAATCCTGGCCGTCCTATCGTGTCAGCTTGCAACTGCCCAACTGAAAAATTTCTCAGTTTCTTGACCACATTTTGCAACCTATAGTCCAGTCTTTGCCTACCTTCATCAAAGACACTAATCATACATTGAATCTGATTCAAATAATAAATGAAGACCACACCTTTAAACCCCAACACCTGTTCACTTTGGATGTGCCTCTTTGTATACCAGCATACCCCTCGACGTAAAGCTCTCCACTTTGGAAACGATGTGTATAATTACTTCAACCCTCGTCTGACTTGCGGAGCTGGTCCTGACAATGAACACATTTTCGTTTGGCGATGAGACGTTCTCGCAAGTTAGCAGAGTCGCCATGGGTACAAAGATGGGCCCCAGCTATGCCTGTTTGTTCATGGGATATTTGGAGGAGCAAATCCTACAACAATACAAGAAACCCATACCTGAAATTTACAAAAGATACATAGATGATTGCATTGGCATGACATCCCTCGATCATGACCAGCTTTTGCAATTCATCCATTACGTCCAAACGTTCACCCATCCATCAAGTTCACATATGAAATTTCAAACACATCCATCAGCTTTCTTGATATCGAAGTTTCCCTTCAATCTGAACAACTAGTCACTACAGTCCACTACAAACCTACAGACTCACATTCCTACCTGGACTATCAATCATCTCACACTTCCCAACACCAGAAACAGCATTCCCTACTCGCAGTTCTTGAGACTACGACGCCTCTGCTCAGACGAAGACGATTTCCAGGACAAAGCAGATGAAATGACTAGATTTTTCCTGCGCAGACATTACCCACTCGAGGTCATCAATGAAGCCCGGAAAAGGGTCAACTCTGTCTCTGGCCAAATGCCCTCCATTCGAAGCACAAAGCTGCCACAGAGGATCGGCCAGTCCTCAGTCTAGTTTACCACCCGTCCATTACCTCGTAAGAAGGATCATCTTGTCCAACTGGAACATTCTGCGATCCAGTCCCACTACAGGTGAAACCTTTGACCAGTGCCCTTTGATCGTCTACAAGAGAGACACAAATCTCCGCGACTTGCTGGTGCATTCAAATCTCAGCAAACCAGTCAGCCAACCTTCAGGAACCTCTCCATACAACAAATCTAAATGCAAGACATGTCCTTTCTTGTGCACAGCCACCACAGTCAAAGGCCCCAAATCTCATATGAGAATTACAAAACATTTCAACTGTCAAACTTTATAACATTGTCTACTTGATCAGCTGCTCTAAATGTTCCCAATGTATATTGGTGAAACTGGACGCACTCTTGACACACGTTTCAAAGAACACTTGGCTGATATCCGCCACCAAAGGGATAAAACTATCCCCAATCACTTCAACCAGTCAGACCACTCAATCATGACATCCGAGTGAAAGGTCTGTGGCTTCTATACAATAACAGCACCATAGACAGAAAAGACAGAGAATCCCACCTCATAAATAAACTTGGAACACGCAAACCATATGATCTTAATGACAAACCATAAGTAATCCATTGCGCAACAGAATTCAGACATGCCGTTTCATGTTTCTCCTGTTCCCAAGCCTACCAGATTCATGGCACTGGGCACAATCTACTCCCTTACCTCTTGCCTGTGCCTTCTTCAGAACAGGGCTATATCGATATAGCATGGCCACTTCTCAAAATTGCGAACTTATCTCACTTCCCTTTTGACATCATAGTTGCCTCCCCTCTCCCCACTTCTTACTACTGCTCATGAGGACATGGGCATTCCATTTCTTACCCACTGGACGAGGCGGCAGGGAAGTTTTTAGTCCCGTTTTTATTATCCATTGTTTGGTGTCTGTGATCTGTTTGTGACCGTGCGTTCGCGCTTGACAAAGGCTAGTTGGCCGAAAATTTGCGCTTGTTTTGTTTTGTTTTGTTGGATACGCGCTTATATTGGTTTTCTTGTTCTTCTGGTTCAAGTTAACTGTTGTTTATATGTCAATTTAACTGTTGTTTACATGTCAATGGGAGGGAAGGGGAGGGAGAGAAGGAACAAGAGGGAGGCCCCATTTGCCAAGGATATCAAAACATCAAGTAAAACAGACGACTACAATATAGAAACCTATTTCTGCCAGCTTTCACCAGCCTTTTGTTTATCAGTTGAGGTTTTAAACATGTCTTTCCCAAGTGCAACAACTTCGTTTCAATGTCCACCAAGCGCACGCTGCACCTGGCACCTCAAGTTGTCTGCCATACAAAAGGGTAGTAGTGCCCAGAACACACTCAGCATCTAATGAAAGAGGATGAGGGAAAAAGAAACATTGCTTTAACTTGAAGGTTCAAAATTCTCTTTCTCTCTTTCTCTCTCTGTATATGTGTGTGCGAGTGAGTGAGAGAGGGAGACAGGTAGAGAGAGAGACAGGTAGAGAGAGAGAGAGACAGAGAGAGAGAGAGAGAAGAGAAGAAGACGACAGAAGAGAGAAGAGAGAGAGAGACAGAGAGACAGACAGACAGAGAGATTTTGTGAGCGTGTGAGATTGTGTGTGTGAGTGTATGTATGTGTGGTATGTGTGAGTTAAGTTTGCTTGAGAGTTGTGTGCATAGTGTGCATGTGTGCGTGCATGGGAGACAGAGGTAAACAAAATAGCAAGTAAACACACAGACAAACAAATCAACACTACAAAATGACTGACGTGTGCAAGACATCTTGTCCTCAGCCAAGGTGTAGCCCGGGTTACAGGAGCAGGTGTAACTACCCAGGCTGTTCTGACAAGTCCCCTCACACCCGCCGTTGTTCATGGATACACTCGTTGATGTCTGTCAACACACAAGGTATATATATATATATATTGGTGCACATGCTTACTTTTCTTACAAACTTGTTTTTTTTAAGGATCACTGCATCCAGGTAGGTTACCACTGCGCTGACCTTTCTTTTCTTTTCTTTTTCTTTTTGTTGTCCCATTTTCTACGCCACCTTAATGGCCACAGAGACGGGAACAGTTTTCACAATGCCATGACGATGATGTCGATGAGGATGATGTTTATGATGCTTTTGGGAGTTCCATGTAGGACTGAGACTACGTGACATGGCTGTACTCTATGCTTACTATCATGATATATCCTGGCGTAACCAGGCCTGAGAGATACAGACACCTGCGGTGCTGTATAGAAGATTTGAGCAACACCCTCAATGACGCGTCCGTGAAGTGGATGAGACTCGATTGTGTGGTCCCAGTCTTTTCCCAATAAGCCCATAGCACTCTGGGTAGGAGCCGGTTAGAGCAGAAAAATCCCACAACGATATATTTTTGAAGGGACTGATGGGGATTCGAACCCACAACCTTCCAATCGGTGGTGCGTTGGTTAACCACTACACCACGGCGACTGGTCAATTTTCTTACAAACTTGTTTGGTCCATTTTTTTTTACATTGATATCACGCACAACATTTACATTATATGTACTTTTACAAAGTTCTCAGACTTTGGGCGCTTCACTTCCTCTGATTGTCATCAATATGTTCATGTTCATATTGCTTATAGACCAGCCGATTACTAGAGCTAACACCATGTCAAAAACAACAACCAGGTTAAGTAAAAGACAACAGTTAAAAACCATGCTCTCCGTCAACCTTGCAAGTCGAAAATGCTATTAAAGAAAACCATACTCAGACGTAAAATCATATCAGGTCAAATCTATTGATCTCTTGTAAAAACTGGAAAATTGCATCAGGAGGGACTCTGGAAGAGGTTCTGTAAGAAGTCCGCCGTGTAGTGCTTTGTCTCACATCGCACAAGTCCCAGCAATCAAGAAGAAGGCGTCTGATGCTCAACGGCTCATCACACGGTATTCACCACGGTGCTTCCGTTTTTTTGTATATGGTGATGATGATGATGGTGATGATGATTGATGTGATGATGTGATCGGTGTGGTGATGATGATGAGATGGTGGTGATGATGTTTGATGGTGGTGGTGGTGATGATGATGATGTTGGTGATGATGATGATGATGATGATGGTGGTGGTGGTGATGATGAGCGACAACAGGAAAGGTAAAAAGAAAAAGAGCACCAGACAGACCCAGGAAGAAAACACTAGACAGTTTTGCAGAGCGGATGGGTACTTAAAGGATAAGAGATACACTCGCAACCATAACAGTTAGATACGTATGGAGAGCCATGATCGCCAACGCCACGCGGCAGGCACATGCGACGATGACGACGACGACAACTGACAACGATGATCGACGATGATGATGATGATGATGATGATGATGACGAGCGACGATGACGATCGACGACGACGACGACGACGACGAGATGATGATGATGATGTGAAACTGGGGAGGGGGAGGAATGGGATTGTCAGCATCTGATTTCACGTTCTAGTTCTGCGAGTGCGCTGGTCATTCTCCTGACACACTGCAGAGCTGTCTGGCAGTACAAAATGATCAGAATGGAACTTACCCCGACAGTTGGTGCCAAGAAGTGGGTAAATCGAGTAGCCCTCCTTGCATAGGCACGCCAACCGTGACCTTGACCTTGGAGCGTCTGTTGTCATGTTGTCGGGGCAACTCTGGCAACCCTTGTTGCTAGTGACGACTCGTTACGGAACGTTCCCTTGGGGCACTCTGCGCAAACACAAACAGCGAGCTGGTTAGCTTAAGGCAGTTATTGTTTTCCTTATCCGCTGGCTTCACCTTCATCATGGTAACAACAATAATAGTAGTAACAATCAATAAAATAATGAAACAATAGTATGATAATGATAATAACAATAACAAACGACAACAAAACATCACTACTACTGCTGCTACTACTACTACTATTGTTATCATTAGTAGTAAGTAGTAGTGTAGTAGTAGTAATGTAGTAGTAGTAGTAGTAGTAGTTGATGTTGTATTTATATTATTATTATTGGATTAATCATATTCAAACATTCCATACATAAATCTAATCTAAGCACCGCTCGTATCGTTCACTCGAACATTCACTAACAGTAACAAAACAACTTTAGAGCCAGGTATAGAGACATAACACATGCATTCCTGGAAGGGGAGAGGCCAGGAGGGAACTGGTATGACAAGGGTAGGGGGTGAGAGTGCCGGGAGTGGAGTCACTGGTGGACAAAAAATATGTTTTGAGTTACACTTGAAGGCTGAATTGAATTTGTCAAAGGGACATAGAAGGTCTTTCCAAATATATGGACCAGACACAGAAAATGTACGGCAACCGAGTATGGTAATACTGTGTACTGTATCATGAAAATTGTATCTGAAGCACAACGAAGATCACGTAGTGGTGAACATTCGGAGGCTGGTCGAGGAGGAAAGTAGATATTGAAACCGTTACAGTACTTAGAGTGTAATGACTTTGTGTACAAGTGTTTGAGTCGCAGGCAACCTGTGGAGAAGCTGAAGCAAAGCAGTGACTTGATCATATGCTCGCTTGTATGGACTCTAAAGACAGACAGTAGACATTCAGGGCTGAATGAGATGAGCTGGGAGGGCGTGTCCATGTCAAAGCAAAACTGATCATTGGCTGTCCATTAGGTAACCACGCTGGACTGTTTTTATTACAGATCTGGGGAACGGGGGCGGGGGAGAAGCTTGGAGTGTCTTCCAGAGGGATTCATTGCACTCGAACACTTCCATACATGCTCCACCCAAAATCCACTGCAATTATCTGCCAGAATCCAAGAGCATGCTAGCGACAGCCTTACACTACCAGTCAAACAAAATAAGCCTGTCTGGTGACGGGCTTGATACGCCCTTAGCGGTCGGCAGGGCTATGAACACGGACTGAATTGACATGAAAGTGTGGATGGGAACTTACCCTGGTACTGTTCCTCTTTCCCTGGATGGGAACTTACCCTGATACTGTTCCTCTTCCCTGGATGGGAACTTACCCTGATACTGTTTCTCTTCCCTGGATGGGAACTTACCCTGTACTGTTCCCTTTCCCTGGATGGGAACTTACCCTGATACTGTTCCTTTCCCTGGATGGGAACTTACCCTGATACTGTTCCTCTTCCCTGGATGGGAACTTACCCTGGTACTGTTCCTCTTCCCTGGATGGGAACTTACCCTGACATACTTTCCCCTCCCTGGATGGAACTTACCTGATTGTTTTTCCCACTTCCCTGGATGTTCACTTCCCCTGATACAGTACCAGGTATGTTCCCATCCAGGTGGGAAACTGTTTTCCTCTTCCCTGGATGGGAATTACCCTGATATTCTCCCTCCCTTGAGGGGAACTTACCCTGTTTGTTTCCCTTCCCTGGATGGGAACTTACCCTGATACTGTTCCCTTCCCTGGATGGGAACTTACCCTGTACTGTTCCTCTTCCCTGGATGGGACTTACCCTGGACATTTCCCTCCCTGGAAATGGGAACTTACCTTGGTATTATTCCACTTCCTGGATGGGAACTTACCTGATACTGTTCCCTTCCCTGGATGGGAACTTACCCTGTACTGTTCCTCTTCCGTGGATGGGAACTTACCCTGACATTATCCCACTCCCGGGATGGAACTTACCTTGAGTTTTTTATAATACCCGACTTCCCTGGATGGAACTTACCCTGTACTGTTCCTCTTCCCTGGATGGGAACTTACCCTGGCACTGTTCCCCTTTCCGTGGATGAGAACTTACCCTGACATTATCCCACTTCCCTGGATGGGAACTTACCCTGGATCAATGTTCCTACCTTTTCCCTGGATGGGAACTTACCCTGGATACTGTTC
The DNA here is from genome assembly GCA_030674185.1 of Monoplex corrugatus. Lineage (NCBI taxonomy): Eukaryota > Metazoa > Mollusca > Gastropoda > Littorinimorpha > Ranellidae > Monoplex > Monoplex corrugatus. Next base: position 37,616,823 of record CM060310.1, read on the forward strand.
CTCTTTCCTGGATAGGAATACTATACTACCCTGACTGTTCCCCCTTCCCTGGATGGGAACTTACCCTGGCACTGTTCCCCTTCCTGGATGGGAACTTACCCTGAATTACTTCCCCCTCCCTGATGGAACTTACCCTGGTGTTTCTCCTTCCGTGGATGGAACTTACCCTGGCACTGTTCCCCCTTCCCTGGATAGGAACTTACCCTGGTACTGTTCCTCCTTTCCTGGATGGAACGTACTGATACTGTTCCCCCTTCCGTGGTTTGGGGAACTTACCCTGGCACTGTTCCCCTTCCCTGTGATAGGAACTCACCCTGCACTGTTCCCCTTCCGTGGATGGGGAATTCACCCTGGCACTTTTCCCCTTCCCTGGATGGGAACTTACCCTGACACTGTTTCCCCTTTCCCTGGATGGGAACTTACCCTGACATGTTTCCCCTTCCCTGGATGGGAACTTACCCTGGACACTGTTTCCCCTTCCCTGGATGGAACTTACCCTGCACTGTTTCCCCTTCCCTGGATGAGAACTCACCCTGGCTACTGTTTCCCCTTTTTTGGATGAGAACTCACCCTGGCACTGTTCCCCCTGGATGGAAACTTACCCTGGTACTGTTCCTCTTCCCTGGATAGGAACTTACCCTGGTACTGTTCCTCTTCCCTGGATGTAACTTACCCTGGCAATGTTCCCCCTTCCCTGGATGGGAACTCACCCTGGCACTGTTCCCCCTTCCTGTGGTATCCGGGAAAGCAGTCACACTGATAGCCGTCAGCAGTGTTGATGCATTTCTGGTCACACGAGTGGCTCCCTGCTTGACATTCGTCTATATCTGTAAATAATCACCATTAAAGACAGCTAAAAAAAATTGTTTTACGACAAACATTTCTCTGTTGCAAAATCCTAAAATTGTACAAAATAATTGGAAAGAAAAAATGAAAGAAAGCCAGAACAGATCATGGAAAAAAACAGAAACACTAAAAGCAAAAGCAAAACCAAACCAAACGCAGCAACAACAAGTAATCCATAAGAACACCTACCAAACATAAAAACAAATGACAACAAAATGAATGAAACAAGGACGGTAAGAAGAGAAGTACTGGTAATGTAAGTCTAGTGCGAACTAATGCCGCAATTCTTCAGTAATAAAGTCATTTGAGATTCAAAGTTTGGCTCTACTGTTAGGCTATTATCGTCGACATCAGTGCTGACCAAAAGCAATGTCCTAACTACTCACTCCTCTTAGCTAGGGTATGTGACGTCAGTGCTGACCAAAGCAGACAATGTCCTAACTACCAACCCCCTCTAGCTAGGGTATGTGATGTCAGTGCTGACCAAAGCAGACAATGTCCTAACTACCAACCCCCTCTAGCTAGGGTATGTGACGTCAGTGCTGACCAAAGCAGACAATGTACTAACTACCAACCCCCTCTAGCTAGGGTATGTGACGTCAGTGCTGACCAAAGCAGACAATGTCCTAACTATCAACCCCTCTAGCTAGGGTATGTGACGTCAGCGCTGACCAAAGCAGACAATGTCCTAACTACCAAACTCTCTAGCTAGGGTATGTGACGTCAGTGCTGACCAAAGCAGACAATATCCTAACTACTCACTCCCTCTAGCTAGGGTATGTGACGTCAGTGCTGACCAAAGCAGACAGTCCTAACTATCAACCCCTCTAGCCAGGGTATGTGACGTCAGTGCTGACCAAAGCAGACAATGTCCTAACTACTAACCCCCTCTAGTTAGGGTATGTGACGTCAGCGCTGACCAAAGCAATGTCCTAACTACTAACCCCCTCTAACTAGGGTATGTGACGTCAGTGCTGACCAAAGCAGACAATGTCCTAACTACCAAACTCTCTAGCTAGGGTATGTGACGTCAGTGCTGACCAAAGCAGACAATATCCTAACTACTCACTCCTTCTAGCTAGGGTATGTGACGTCAGTGCTGACCAAAGCAGACAGTCCTAACTATCAACCCTCTAGCCAGGGTATGTGACGTCAGTGCTGACCAAAGCGGACAATGTCCTAACTACTCACTCCCTCTAGCTAGGATATGTGACGTCAGTGCTGACCAACGCAGAATGTCCTAACTACCAACTCCCTTTAGCTAGGGTATGTGACGTCAGCGCTGACCAAAGCAGACAATGTCCTAACTACTAACCCCCTCTAGTTAGGGTATGTGACGTCAGCGCTGACCAAAGCAATGTCCTAACTACTAACCCCTCTAACTAGGGTATGTGACGTCAGTGCTGACCAAAGCAGACAATGTCCTAACTATCAACCCCCTCTAACTAGGGTATGTGACGTCAGCGCTGACCAAAGCAGACAATGTTCTAACTACCAACCCCCTCTAGCTAGTGTATGTGACGTCAGTGCTGACCAAAGCAGACATTGTCCTAACTACTAACCCCCTGTAGCTAGGGTATGTGACGTCAGCGCTGACCAAAGCAGACAATGTCCTAACTACCAACCCCCTCTA
>CM060310.1:37624301-37666801 GCA_030674185.1 Monoplex corrugatus
TGTCCATGAATTGATTGTTTCACTGAACTGATTGTATCATTGAACTGATTATATCATCGAACTGACTGGATCATTGAACTGATTGGAACACTCAACGGGCTGTATCATTGAACTGATTGTATCAATGAACTGATTGTATCACTGAACTGATTGAAGTGATTAGATTAATGAACTGATTGGATCACTCAACTGACTGTATCACTGAACTGATTGTATCACTGAACTGATAGTATCATTGAACTGATTGTATCAATGAACTGATTATATCATTGAACTGATTGTATCAATGAACTGATTATATCATTGAACTGATTGTATCAATGAACTGATTATATCATTGAACTGATTGTATCAATGAACTGATTATATCATTGAACTGATTGTATCAATGAACTGATTATATCAATGAACTGACTGTATCAATGGACTGATTATATCATTGAACTGACTGTATCAATGGACTGATTATATCATTGAACTGACTGTATCAATGGACTGATTATATCATTGAACTGACTGTATCAATGGACTGATTATATCATTGAACTGACTGTATCAATGGACTGATTATATCATTGAACTGACTGTATCAATGGACTGATTATATCATTGAACTGATTGTATCAATGGACTGATTATATCATTGAACTGACTGTATCAATGAACTGATTATATCATTGAACTGATTGTATCAATGACTGATTATATCATTGAACTGACTGTATCAATGGACTGATTATATCAATGAACTGATTGTATCAATGAACTGATTATATCATTGAACTGACTGTATCAATGACTGATTATATCATTGAACTGACTGTATCAATGGACTGATTATATCATTGAACTGACTGTATCAATGGACTGATTATATCATTGAACTGACTGTATCAATGAACTGATTATATCATTGAACTGATTGTATCAATGGATCTGATTTATATCATTGAACTGACTGTATCAATGGACTGATTATATCATTGAACTGACTGTATCAATGGACTGATTATATCATTGAACTGACTGTATCAATGGACTGATTATATCATTGAACTGACTGTATCAATGGACTGATTATATCATTGAACTGATTGTATCAATGGACTGATTATATCATTGAACTGACTGTATCAATGGACTGATTATATCATTGAACTGACTGTATCAATGGACTGATTATATCATTGAACTGATTGTATCAATGGACTGATTATATCATTGAACTGATTGTATCAATGGACTGATTATATCATTGAACTGACTGTATCAATGGACTGACTGTATCAATGAACTGATTATATCATTGAACTGACTGTATCAATGAACTGACTGTATCAATGAACTGATTATATCAATGAACTGATTATATCAATGGACTGACTGTATCAATGGACTGATTATATCATTGAACTGACTGTATCAATGGACTGATTATATCTTTCAACTGACTGTATCAATGGACTGATTATATCATTGAACTGACTGTATCAATGGACTGATTATATCATTCAACTGACTGTATCAATGGACTGATTATATCATTGAACTGACTGTATCAATGAACTGATTATATCATTGAACTGACTGTATCAATGGACTGATTATATCATTGAACTGATTGTATCAATGAACTGATTATATCATTGAACTGACTGTATCAATGGACTGATTATATCATTGAACTGACTGTATCAATGGACTGATTATATCATTGAACTGACTGTATCAATGAACTGATTGTATCAATGAACTGATTGTATCAATGAACTGATTGTATCAATGAACTGACTGTATCATATGTCAGGGAAAAAATCATGCGTTAACTCCAATCACTACGACAACAACTATGCAAAGAGAAATGCAGACGGTCGTGTTTCATAAAGAACCATGCCCCCACTGAGAAGCTGCCACACTGAGCGAGGTGCTCGTTGTGTAGTACTGACCATCACAAGAGTAGCCGTTCCTGTTTAAGGTGAAGTAGGGGGCGGTACAGTTGCAGGTGTAACTGCCTGGTGTGTTGATGCACACCTGATGACACCGCCCTCTGCCGTACGCACACTCGTCCACGTCTGTAGACAGACAGACAGACAGACAGAGACACACACACACACACACGCACACACACACACGCACACACACGCACGCACTCGCACGCACACACACAAGCACGCATGCACACACACATACACACACGCACACACACACACACACACACACACACACACACACACACACACACACACACACACACACACACACACACACACACACAACAAACACACAATCAGCCTGCCTTTCCAATAAGCACATTTGATGCTCGGTTGTAGAGGAAAACTGCAACTCTCTAAATACTAAAGCTCTATATGACAATTATCATCATAATCAATGTCACCCTCACCATCATCCTCACCATCATCATCCTCCTCCTCACCACCACCACCATTATCATCATCGTCATTATCATCTCACCACCTTCACCACCACCACGTAATTGAATATCATAAATAATTCTGTATTACACTCGTATACAAAACCGGTATGTTCTGCAAAACTTGTTTTAGTAGTCTATCTTATTTATCAGCCCATTTCATTCTTCAATGTTTTTTTTTTCTTTTTCGTTCATTTATTCTCTTCTCTTTCTAGTTTGCTCGTTCGTTTGTTCCTGCAGTCATTCGTCAATCATCTTCAATTTTTCAATCAATTTAATCATTTTATACAGCATTATGCTATATTGCGATGGATTTGTTATCATTTGTCCAGTTGAACGTCAAAGACAGTTTTAACATTGAAAATATTAGTAAGGTCTCATGTCTGTTATAGACATTGTAATGATATCACACTGACCAAAACCAGAATACCCAATTTGTATAATATCACACAGAAACACTGACTCAAACCCACAACCCCTCAATGTGTATAAACAGAAGCAGGAGAGCTACGGAGAGAATTTGGAAAAATAAATACAACAAGAATGATATAGAAGGCAGAAATAAGAATTTTGTGATGACCAGTCGCCGTGGTGAAGTGGTTAGCGCAACGGACTACCGACTGGAAGGTTGTGGGTTCGAATTCCCATCAGTCCCTTCAAAAATCATTGTGGGATTTTCGGTTCTAACCGGTTCCTACACAGAATTGGGCGTGTATGGGCTCGTTGGGAAGACTGGAACCACACAGTCGAGTCTCATCCACTTCACGGATGCGTCATTGAGGGTGTTGCTCAAATCTTCTGACCATCACGCCGCAGGTGTGTGTATCTCTCAGGCCTGGTTGACTCCAGGATATCTTATGATAGTAAGCGTAGAGTAAAGCCCTGTCACGCAGTTTCAATCCTAGCTGGAACTCCATAGCATCATGATTATCATCTTCATCGATATCATCATCATCGCATTATGAAAACTGCTCCAGCTTTTGTGGCATAAAGGTGGCGCAGAAAATGAGACTAAAAAGATAAAGACTTTTTTGAGGAAAAGATAACATGGCAAGAAAGAGAGACCTCTAACCATCTAAAAACAAACAGATAGCTCCTGGCTGGAATCTTAATTTCTGCATCTGCGGTATATCACTGCGGGTTGCACGAGTCTCTGACCTTCACAAGTCTTTCTGTCTTGGGACAGCCTGTATCCCGCCTTGCAGGTGCAATAGGCACTGCCGATTGTGTTGACACAGCGATGCTGACAGCCGAAGTTGCCCACCAGACACTCGTCATAGTCTGAAACAGGATCTTTATCTTATACACCTGTCGGCTTCAGTGGATTTGGGCAAGAAGAAAAGTTATGCTGCGGAGCTAAGTAGAAACGGGGCAGTTACTGAAATGTGTTCTGACAGTGTGTGAGTGAATTTGTGTTTTGCGTAGGAGCGTTTCTGTTGTGTGTGTGTTGTGTTGTGTGTGTGTGTGTGTGTGTGTGTGTGTGTGTTGTGTGTGTGTGTGTGTGTGTGTGTGTGTGTGTGTGTGTGTGTGTGTGTGTGTGTGTGTGTGTGTGGATATTTTACGTATATACGTGAGTGTGTATGCGTGTATGTGAATATCAGTGCCTTTACAACGTATTAAAAACAACATCACAACACAAACGGTCCCATAGTATGTCATATCGGGATGGCAGACAGGATGAGTATCACCAACAAACCGCCATTACTTCACCAGTGGACCGGATGCTGTCACCTGCTCCAACAAGAAAAACATACGTCATAATCATCATCATCATCATGTGCCCTGCCGCATGGCGTTGGCAATCATGGCCCTCCATACTAATCTATCCCTTGTCACTGCAAGTACATCTCCCACCCTCTCAGTCTTCAGCCACTCTGCAAGTCCGTCCAATATTTTCTCTCTGGGACTACCTGGTGCTCTCTCTCCCTCCAGGTGCTCTAATTTCTCGTGCATGCCTCATAGTACAAACACAAATCCCTAACAGAGAGGACACATTCTTCTACACAGCACATCTGGCGTCTCTGCCCACTGTTCAAATACAAAAGAACAGCAGAAGCCAGACGGGCCAACACGGAAATATGATCTCAGGGGCAACAAAGGTCCCTCAAAAGACTAACCACTTCCTTCATCCAAAACATGTTCAACTATCAATGCCGACACGGCCATCCCGGAACGCACAACCACAATTATGATTTTATTATCACGAATATTTAAAATCAAAGAAATAAGAGGGAAGCAGAGAGAATTTTTATGATATTAATCAAAGAACATAACTCTTGAGAGTCACGTAGGAATTATCTCCCATATTGCAGAACTTCTCAAATCCAACACAGTTTGCGCTACCCAGTCAGTTAGCATAGAAGCAGATACAAAGCACAAAAACCGTAAGCTCAGAACACTCAGCTGGCTGGATGGATAGCGCAAACTGTGTTGGATTTGAGAAGTTCTGCAATATGGGAGATAATTTCTACGTGACTCTCAAGAGTTATGTTCTTTGATTAATGAATATTTAAAGCCCAGCCGATTACGCAGAGCACTATCAGGACTGTGACCATATTAAAGCATACACAACACCTCACTGACCCTGAAAAGATATATTTCACCTTGACAAGAAAACAAGTAAACATACCAATGCACTTGCGCACTTATTTTAAGGATATGCCCTTGACATTGACTGTTCCACACAATTCTTCACCAGGAGGTTCAAAAACGAAAACCTGAATTCAAATATAGAACATAACTAGTTACACTGAAACAAATATGAAAACTGGTCTGAATTACATAAACTTGTTTCTGCACAACATTAGCAACAGCAGCAGCAGCAGCAACAACAATAAAAAAACAACAACAACAACAACAAAAACGACAACTACAACAACCACGACAACAACAACGATAAGAAGAAGAAGAAGAAGAAGAAGAAGAACAAAACAACAACAACAACAAGCACAAGAACAAGAACAAGAAGAAGAAGGTGAAGAAGGAGAAGAAGAAGAAGAACAACAACACAACAACAGCAACAACAACAACGACAACAACAATAACAACAACAACAACAAGAACAACAACAATAACAACAACAGCAATACACATACGCAACATATTTGGGCCAAAAGCAAGCTACACCTACCTGTGCAGGGCACCTTGTCCCCAGGGCTGCCCTTATAGCCCGGCTGGCAGACACAGTCATGGAGAGAGCCTTTAGCTGTGCCGTTAGTGGAGGACCGGGCAGGACACCTCAGACAGCGAGGTGAGGTCAGGGGCCGGTACATCCCTCGGGGACAGGCTGTGGGATGACATTATTTTCATGTGTATTAATTCTGAGATAATACCATAGTCACTGTTATCCATAGAGAGAAAGAGAGAGAGAGACAGACAGACAGACAGAGACAGATAGACAGAGAGAAACTTAGAGAGAGAGAGACAGAGAGAGAGAGAGACAGACCGACAGACAAACCGACAGAGATATATAGAGAAAGACAGAGACAGAGAGAGACAGACACAGAGAGAGAGAGAGAGAGAAGAGAAAAAGAGAGAGAAAGAGAGACAGATAGAGAAACAAAGACAGAGACAGAGAGACAGACAGAAAGACAGAGAGAGAGAGAGAAAGAAGAGAGAGAAAGAAAGAGAGAGAGAAGAGGAGAAGAGAAGAGAGAGAAAGAAAGAGAGAGAGAGACAGAGAGACAGACAGAAAGACAGAGATAGAGAGACACACAGAAAGACAGAGAGAGAAAAAGAAAGACAGACAGGACAGAGACAAAGACACAGAGAGAGAGATAGAAAGAGGAGAGAGAGAGAGAGAGAGAGAGAGAGAGAGAGAGAGAGAGAGAGAGAGAGAGAGAGCTCATCTCACAAAAGGTCATACCACCTGACAAAAGGTCCCAGTATGGGGACCGAAATGATTGGAAGGACAGAAAAGTGGAAACAGAAGGGTAAGAAAAGACAGCGATTTTTCATTTGAAATTTTTAGGATGGCAAAAGCAGGAATTACTCCATATTGTGAAACGACGTTGATGATAATTAGCATCAACAATAGTAGTACTAGCAGACCAAGTACTAGTACTAACAGCCTTAGTGACGGCAATGGTGGTCTGTCGGGGTATCTGTCGTAGAACCAGCAACAGCTGCAGCTGGACAGTAATAGTAAAAGTAATAGCAGCAGCAGCACAGCATCAAAAGCAGCAAGTCGTCGTCGTCGTCGCAGCAGCAACAGAAGCAGCAGTAGTGGTGGGAGTAGTAGTCTGAGTAGTCTGAGTAGCAGTGTGAGTAGTAGGTAACAGTGGTAGTAGTGGTGAGAGTAGTGGTAGTAGTAGTGGGAGTAGTGGTAGTAGTAGTGGGAGTAGTGGTAGTAGTAGTGGTAGTAGTGGTGGTAGTAGTGGTAGTGGTAGTAGTAGTGGTAGTAGTAGTGGGAGTAGTGGTAGTAGTAGTGGTAGTAGTAGTGGTAGTAGTAGTCGGAGTAGTGGTAGTAGTAGTAGTAGTGGTAGTAGTAGTGGTAGTAGTAGTGGGAGTAGTGGTAGTAGTAGTGGTAGTAGTAGTGGTAGTAGTAGTGGGAGTAGTGGTAGTAGTAGTGGTAGTAGTAGTGGTAGTAGAGGTAGTAGTAGTGGTAGAAGTAGTGGGAGTAGTGGTAGTAGTAGTGGTAGTAGTAGTGGTAGTAGTGGTGGGAGTAGTGGTAGTAGTAGTGGTAGTAGTAGTGGGAGTAGTGGTAGTAGTAGTGGGAGTAGTGGTAATAGTAGTGGTAGTAGTGCTCGTAGTAGTGGTAGTAGTAGTGTGTATAATAGTGGTAATAGTGGTGGTAGTAGTGGTAGTAGTGGTAATAGTGATGGTAGTTAAAGTGGTAGTAGTAGTGGTAGTAGTGGTAGCAGTAGTGGTAGTAATGGTGGTAGTAATAGTGGTAGTAGTGGTAGTAGTAGTGGTAGTAGTGGGTGGGTAGTAGTGTAGTAGTAGTGGTAGTAGTAGTGGTGTAGTAGTGGTAGTTATAGTGATAGTAGTAATGGTAGTAGTAGTGGTTAGTAGTGGTAGTAATGGTGGTAGTAATAGTGGTAGTAGTGATAGTAGAAGTGGTAGTAGTGGGTGGTATAGTGGTAGTAGTAGTGGTAGTTATATTGATAGTAGTAGTGGTTGTAATAGTGGTAGTAGCAGTGGTAGTAATGGTGGTAGTAATAGTGGTAGTAGTGATAGTAGTAGTGGTAGCAGTAGTGGTAGTAGTGTGGTAGCAGTGGTGGTAGTAATAGTGGTAGTAGTGGTAGCAGTAGTGGTAGTATTGATGGTAGTAGTAGTGGTAGTAATAGTGCTAGTAGTAGTGGTAGTAGTAGTGGCAGTAGTGGTAGTAGTAGTGGTAGTTATAGTGATAGTGGTAGTGTAGTAGTAGTGGTAGCAGTAGTGGTAGTGATAGTGGTGGTAGTAGTGGTAGTAGTAGTGGTAGTAATAGTGATAGTAGAGTAGTGGTAGTAGTAGTGGTAGTAATATGATAGTAGTAGTGGTAGTAATAGTGGTGGTAGTAGTGGTAGCAGTAGTGGCAGTAGTAGTAGTGATAGTAGTGGTAGTAGTGATGGTAGCTAGTGGTAGTAGTAGTGGTAGAATAGTGATGGTATTGTGGTAGTAGTAGTGGTAGTGGTAGTAGTACACAACGCAGCGCAGGAGATCAAACTGCAGCATGTAGTACAGTGGTTTTGTGGAGTAGTAGTAATAGAGTGGCAGTAGTAGTAGTAGTAGTATGTAGTAGTAGTAGTCATCATCATCAGGTGCCCTGCCGCATGGCTTTGGCGACCATGGACTTCCAACCATCTCTATCTCTCGTTGCACCCAGCATCTCCCCCACCTTTTCATCCCAGCCACTCTGCAAGTCCGTCCAGCATTCTCTCCCTGGGTCAACCCGGTGCTTTCTTTCCCTCCAGCTTTCCCGTTGTGACCAGGTGCTCCAAATCCCCCTTCCTCATAAAATGGCATATAAATGTTGCTTGTCTTTTCCTAATCTTCCTTATCAGTGATCGACTTGTGTCTGCCTCCATCAAGACTGTCTCGTTTGTTTTCTTTGCTGTCCATGGTACTCTCAACATTCTTCTGAGAAACCACATCTCAGCTGCCTCAATTCTGCTCTGGCTTTGCTTGCTGACTGTCCACGCCTCGCATCCGTACAACAGTATTGGTTCTATATAACACTCAAGGACTCTCTTTCTGATGTTAATTGATAGGCATTTGTTGGTAAGAATGCTTGTCATCTTCTTGAATGCTGTTTTGGCTTGGCCGATTCTGCCAGCTATTTCCGATGTACATCTGCCGTCTGATGAAATGACCGTTCCCAGGTATTTGAACTTATTAACCTGTGTCAAGGTTGTGCCATTTGCTGTTATTTTGCAGGAGGGGATTTCATGTTTTTTACTGATCACCATGACTTCAGTCTTCCTGCTGTTTAGTTCCAACCCCTTACCTTTGCTTTCTGTTTCTAGTATATTCACAAGGTTTTGAAGGTCCCTTTCATTTTCTGCAATTAGCACGGTGTCATCTGCGTACCGAATGTTGTTTATCATTTTCCCTCCAACCTTTAATCCAGGGTCTTCTTCTAGGTTTCTCATGATGTTTTCGCTATATAGTGAAAACAGATCTGGTGACAAAACACAACCCTGTCTGACTCCTCTTTTGATGTTTTGAAAAGAGCTTATATTGTTTTCTATTCTCATTGCAGCTGTATGTTCCCAGTACATATTCCTGATTATTCGTAGATCTTTTCCATCGACATTGAGTCTCTCCAGTTGGTTGATCAATTCTTCATGTCGTACCCGGTCGAAAGCCTTGGTATAGTCAACAAAGCATAAATACGAATCCTTATTCATCTCAACTGACCTGTCTATGATAGTTCTTGGGATGTATATGGCATTAATAGTTCCTTTCCCCTCCACAAATCCACACTGTTCTTCTGCTATTTTCTCTTTTGATTCTATTCCTTGTCCTCATCATGATTATTCTTAACAGGATTTTTGTTACATGACTCATCAAACTGATTGTGCGATGGAGTTCGCATTCTATAGCCCCTGTCTTCTTTGGAAGTGCAATGAAAATTGATTTTGACATATCTTCGGGGATTTTTCCAGTGTCATAAATTTCATTTAGGAGGACTGTTATTTTTTCTATGCCAAATTCCTCCAGGGCTTCAATCATCTCTGTAGTAATGTTGTCTGGTCCTGGGGCTTTTCCTGGTTTCATCTTTTTCAGTGCTGCTCTGACTTCATCTTTCATTATGGGTGGTCCTTCAAAGTTCTTTTTTTATGATGTGTTCTTCGTTTCTGTCATCCTCAAAAAGGTCTTTAATGTACTCTCCCCATCTGTCTACCTTGTCTTTTTCCATGATAAGCGTGCCATCTTTTGATTTTAAGCAACCAGTTGATGTGCATGTATTTTTCCTGTGAACAATTTCTTCAATTCGTCTGTACATACCCTGAGGATCCATTTTGTGTCGTTCTTCTATCTCTTTGCATTTTGTGTTCAGCCAAGCTTCCTTAGCTTCATTGCACCTATACCTGATTTCTTTGTTTATCTTCCTGTATATCTCCTCGTTTCTCTTTGCCTTCCTCCTTTTCTCCATCAGGCCCAAAATTTCATTAGTCATCCAGCTCTTTTTTGCTTTTCTATTTGCCTTAGGGATTTCCTCACAAGTAGTAGTAGTAGTAGTAATAGCTGCAAACAGTAGAGACAAAAGCAGCAGAAACAGCCGCAGCAACCAGAACTGTAGTAATAGTGGAAACGTGTTTGAGTTTTTTTTTTTTTTTTTTTTTATCCTGATCTAATCGATCCATAATCTAACAAGCCATCTCGGAGCACTTGACAACTGCTGAGACAAAAAAAGTGGTTTTCCAAACTACAAACACCCCCAAAACATGTATCAGATCAACAGGGTGTCGATGTAACCCAATACTGAACGTACTCTGTGTGTGTTGTGTATGTATATGCAGGGTGTGTGTGTGTGTATGTGTGCGCGTCTGTGTGTGTGTGTATCTGTGTGTCTGTGTGTGCGCGTCTGTGTGTGTGTCTGTGTGTGTGTTTGTGTGTGTGTGTGTGTATAGTGGTGTGCGTGCGTGTGTGTGTGTGTGTATTTGTGCTTGTGTGTGTATAGCGGTGTGTGTGTGCGTCTATGTGTATGTGTGTGTGCACGTCTGTGTGTGTGTGTGTGTGTGTGTGTGTATGTGTGTGTCTGTATGTGTGTGCGTGTGTGCGCGCGCGCGCGAGAGTGTATGTTACACGGAACAGGTATATGTATATAAGTGTGTTGTGTGTGTATGTACGTATGTGTTATGTGTGTACATGTGTATGTATGTGCGCACATGTATGTATGTGTGAACGTCTGTGTGTGTGTGCGTATGTGTTACATGTGTATATGTGTGTACGTGGGTGTATGTGTGTATAGGTGCGTGTATGTATGTGTATTTGTGTTAATGTGTGTGTATAAGTGTGTATATGTGTGTATGCGTGTGTGTATGTGTGTGTGTTTGTGTATGCCTGTGTTTGTATGCATGTGTGTATATGTTTGAGTATATGCATGTGCGCGTGTACGTATGTGTGTGTCATTGTGATTAATGTGTATGTGTGTGTATGTGCCTGTGTTTATGTGTGTGTGTGTGTTCGTGTATGTATATGCGTGCGTATGTATGTGTGTGTGTGTGTATGTGTATGTGTGTATGTGTGTGTGTGTTTGTGATGTGTGTGAATGTATGTGTATAGAATGTTCCTATGTATATGTGTGCGAGTGCGTGTGTGTCTGTGTGTGCACGCATTCAGGTACTGACCCTGACAGCCTTTGGTACCAACACGACGGTATCCGGCATGGCAGTCACACCTGAAGCTACCTGGCAGGTTAACACAGCGTTGTTCACAGCTCTGGAGGTCCGGGTCATCACACTCGTTGATGTCTGTATATAAAACACATGCTCCAACATGTCCGGTATATATGTGGACATAAAGAGACACACCCAACACGTCTGGTACAGAGGTACAGAAACACATACACCAACATGTCTGGTACAGAGGTACAGAAACACATACACAAACATGTCTGGTACAGAGGTACAGAAACACAGACACCAACATGTCTGGTACAGAGGTACAGAAACACATACACAAACATGTCTGGTACAGAGGTACAGAAACACATACACCAACATGTCTGGTACAGAGGTACAGAAACACATACACAAACATGTCTGGTACAGAGGTACAGAAACACATACACAAACATGTCTGGTACAGAGGTACAGAAACACATACACAAACATGTCTGGTACAGAGGTACAGAAACACAAACACAAACATGTCTGGTACAGAGGTACAGAAACACATACACAAACATGTCTGGTACAGAGGTACAGAAACACATACACCAACATGTCTGGTACAGAGGTACAGAAACACATACACAAACATGTCTGGTACAGAGGTACAGAAACACAAACACAACATGTCTGGTACAGAGGTACAGAAACACATACACCAACATGTCTGGTACAGAGGTACAGAAACACAACACCAACATGTCTGGTACAGAGGTACAGAAACACATACACAAACATGTCTGGTACAGAGGTACACAAACACATACACAAACATGTCTGGTACAGAGGTACAGAAACACATACACAAACATGTCTGGTACAGAGGTACAGAAACACAAACACCAACATGTCTGGTACAGAGGTACAGAAACACAACACAACATGCCTGGTACAGAGGTACAGAAACACATACACAAACATGTCTGGTACAGAGGTACAGAAACACAAACACCAACATGTCTGGTACAGAGGTACAGAAACACATACACAAACATGTCTGGTACAGAGGTACAGAAACACATAACACAAACATGTCTGGTACAGAGTACAGAAACACAAACACCAACATGTCTGGTACAGAGGTACAGAAACACATACACAAACATGTCTGGTACAGAGGTACAGAAACACAATACACAAACATGTCTGGTACAGAGGTACAGAAACACATACACAAACATGTCTGGTACAGAGGTACAGAAACACATAACACCAAACATGCTGGTACAGAGGTACAGAAACACATACACCAACATGTCTGGTACAGAGGTACAGAAACACAAACACCAACATGGCTGGTACAGAGGTACAGAAAACACATACACAACATGTCTGGTACAGAGGTACAGAAACACAAACACCAACATGTCTGGTACAGAGGTACAGAAACAAAACACAAACATGCTGGTACAGAGGTACAGAAACACATACACCAAACATGCCTGGTACAGAGGTACAGAAACACATACACAACATGTCTGGTACAGAGGTACAGAAACACATACACCAACATGTCTGGTACAGAGGTACAGAAACACAATACACCAACATGTCTGGTACAGAGGTACAGAAACACATACACAAACATGTCTGGTACAGAGGTACAGAAACACATACACCAACATGTCTGGTACAGAGGTACAGAAACACAAACACCAACATGCTGGTACAGAGGTACAGAAACACATACACCAACATGCTGGTACAGAGGTACAGAAACACAAACACCAACATGTCTGGTACAGAGGTACAGAAACACAACAACCAAACATGTCTGGTACAGAGGTACAGAAACACATACACAAACATGTCTGGTACAGAGGTACAGAAACACATACACCAACATGTCTGGTACAGAGGTACAGAAACACATACACCAACATGTCTGGTACAGAGGTACAGAAACACAGACACCAACATGTCTGGTACAGAGGTACAGAAACACATACACAAACATGTCTGGTACAGAGGTACAGAAACACATACACAAACATGTCTGGTACAGAGGTACAGAAACACAAACACCAACATGCCTGGTACAGAGGTACAGAAACACATGACACCAACATGTCTGGTACAGAGGTACAGAAACACATACACCAACATGTCTGGTACAGAGGTACAGAAACACAACACCAACATGTCTGGTACAGAGGTACAGAAACACAACACCAACATGTCTGGTACAGAGGTACAGAAACACATAAAACCAACATGTCTGGTACAGAGGTACAGAAACACATACACAAACATGTCTGGTACAGAGGTACAGAAACACATACACCAACATGTCTGGTACAGAGGTACAGAAACACAAACACCAACATGCCTGGTACAGAGGTACAGAAACACATACACCAACATGCCTGGTACAGAGGTACAGAAACACAACACCAACATGTCTGGTACAGAGGTACAGAAACACAAACACCAACATGCTGGTACAGAGGTACAGAAACACAAACACCAACATGCCTGGTAAGAGGTACAGAAACACAGACACCAACATGCCTGGTACAGAGTTACAGAAACACAAACACCAACATGCTGGTACAGAGGTACAGAAACACAGACACCAACATGCCTGGTACAGAGGTACAGAAACACAAACACCAACATGCTGGTACAGAGGTACAGAAACACAAACACCAACATGTCTGGTACAGAGGTACAGAAACACAAACACCAACATGTCTGGTACAGAGGTACAGAAACTACAAGACACCAACATGTCTGGTACAGAGGTACAGAAACACATACACCAACATGTCTGATATATGTGTGCATAAAACACAAACACCAACATGTCTGCAGAGGAACAAGGCAGAAACATATTGACAGAAAAGAGGAAATTTCTAGCACAGAATTTCCAAAAGGTGGGGATACTGTTTATACTGAAAGAGCCTCCGGCATTCCCACAGAAACAGTACACACCGGAAGTTGACACACACAATTTTGTATTTTGAAACTATTTGCGTTCTTCATGGAAGACAGCGTGTTGTTAAGAAAAAATGAATCCAACACTTTCCATGAATTGGTTTGACAGCCGTGAAGATCGCTATATGTTAACAGTTACACTACAAACTGAAGATCGCTACATGTTAACAGTTACACTACAAGCTGAAGATCGTGGATGTCTGTTAACAGTTACACTACAAACTGATGATCAGTATCTGTTAACAGTTACACTACAAGCTGAAGGTCGGTATCTGTTAACAGTTACATTACAAACTGATGATCAGTATCTGTTAACAGTTACACTACAAACTGAAAGTCGGTATCTGTTAACAGTTACACTACACACTGAAGGTCGGTATCTGTTAACAGTTACACTACAAACTGAAAGTCGGTATCTGTTAACAGTTACACTACACACTGAAGGTCGGTATCTGTTAACAGTTACACTACACACTGAAGGTCGGTATCTGTTAACAGTTACACTACAAACTGAAGGTCGGTATCTGTTAACAGTTACACTACAAGCTGAAGGTCGGTATCTGTTAACAGTTACACTACAAACTGAAGGTCGGTATCTGTTAACAGTTACACTACACACTGAAGGTCGGTATCTGTTAACAGTTACACTACAAGCTGAAGATCAGTATCTGTTAACAGTTACACTACACACTGAAAGTCGGTATCTGTTAACAGTTACACTACACACTGAAGGTCGGTATCTGTTAACAGTTACACTACAAGCTGAAGATCAGTATCTGTTAACAGTTACACTACAAACTGAAGGTCGGTATCTGTTAACAGTTACACTACAAGCTGAAGATCAGTATCTGTTAACAGTTACACTACAAGCTGAAGATCAGTATCTGTTAACAGTTACACTACAAGCTGAAGATCAGTATCTGTTAACAGTTACACTACAAACTGAAGGTCGTATCTGTTAACAGTTACACTACAAGCTGAAGATCAGTATCTGTTAACAGTTACACTACAAGCTGAAGATCAGTATCTGTTAACAGTTACACTACAAGCTGAAGGTCGGTATCTGTTAACAGTTACACTACAAACTGAAGGTCGGTATCTGTTAACAGTTACACTACAAACTGAAGTCGGTATCTGTTAACAGTTACACTACAAAGCTGAAGGTCGGTATCTGTTAACAGTTACACTACAAACTGAAGATCAGTATCTGTTAACAGTTACACTACAAACTGAAGGTCAGTATCTGTTAACATTACACTACAAACTGAAGGTCGGTATCTGTTAACAGTTACACTACAAGCTGAAGATCAGTATCTGTTAACAGTTACACTACAAGCTGAAGATCAGTATCTGTTAACAGTTACACTACAAGCTGAAGGTCAGTATCTGTTAACAGTTACACTACAACCTGAAGGTCAGTATCTGTTAACAGTTACACTACAACCTGAAGGTCAGTATCTGTTAACAGTTACACAAGCTGAAGGTCAGTATCTGTTAACAGTTACACTACAAACTGAAGGTCGGTATCTGTTAACAGTTACACTACACACTGAAGGTCGGTATCTGTTAACAGTTACACTACAAACTGAAGGTCAGTATCTGTTAACAGTTACACTACAAACTGAAGGTCAGTATCTGTTAACAGTTACACTACAAACTGTAGGTCGGTATCTGTTAACAGTTACACTACAAGCTGAAGATCAGTATCTGTTAACAGTTACACTACAAACTGAAGATCAGTATCTGTTAACAGTTACACTACAAACTGAAGGTCAGTATCTGTTAACAGTTACACTACAAACTGAAGGTCAGTATCTGTTAACAGTTACACTACAAACTGAAGGTCAGTATCTGTTAACAGTTACACTACACACTGAAGGTCAGTATCTGTTAACAGTTACACTACACACTGAAGATCAGTATCTGTTAACAGTTACACTACAAACTGAAGGTCAGTATCTGTTAACAGTTACACTACAAACTGAAGGTCAGTATCTGTTAACAGTTACACTACAAACTGAAGATCAGTATCTGTTAACAGTTACACTACACACTGAAGGTCGGTATCTGTTAACAGTTACACTACAAGCTGAAGATCAGTATCTGTTAACAGTTACACTACAAACTGAAGGTCGGTATCTGTTAACAGTTACACTACAAGCTGAAGATCAGTATCTGTTAACAGTTACACTACAAGCTGAAGATCAGTATCTGTTAACAGTTACACTACAAGCTGAAGATCAGTATCTGTTAACAGTTACACTACAACTGAAGGTCGGTATCTGTTAACAGTTACACTACAAGCTGAAGATCAGTATCTGTTAACAGTTACACTACAAGCTGAAGATCAGTATCTGTTAACAGTTACACTACAAGCTGAAGGTCGGTATCTGTTAACAGTTACACTACAAACTGAAGGTCGGTATCTGTTAACAGTTACACTACAAACTGAAGGTCGGTATCTGTTAACAGTTACACTACAAACTGAAGTCGGTATCTGTTAACAGTTACAGTACAAAATCCAAAACAAGTGTGACCGCCCGCCTTCAAGCAAACGGGAATGAGAAAAAAACACGAAAAAAGAATAAGAACGCGTATTTATTACAACAAGACAAGACAGGCGCAAATTTTTCGGCCAAATGGCCTTTGTCAGTGTAAGATCACAAACAAACACCAGTACAAAAATTAGGAGAAAAAGACTGAAACTTTCCTTATGCTCTGTCCTGGAGCAGCAGGGAAGTTTCAGTCTTTCTCTCCTAATTTTGGCATTTGGTGTTTGTTTGTGATCTCACGCTTGACAAAGACCATTTGGCCGAAAATTTGAGCCTGTCTTGTCTTGTATTAAATACGTGTTCTTATTCTTTTTTCGTGGTTTTTGTTTGTTTGTTTTTTTGGTTACAGTGCAAACTAAGCTGTTCTAGGCATATATTGAAGAGAAACACAGTTCACAGTAAATTAGTCACAGAGAACATCAGTCACAGTGGTAGTCACAGAGAACATCAGTCACAGTGGTAGTCACAGAGAACATCAGTCACAGTGGTAGTCACAGAGAACATCAGTCACAGTGGGTAGTCACAGAGAACATCAGTCACAGTGGTAGCCACAGAGAACATCAGTCACAGTGGTAGCCACAGAGAACATCAGTCACAGTGGTAGTCACAAGAGAATCATCAGTCACAGTGGTAGTCACATTACCCAGACACAACCCAGAGGAGTCTTCAGCCAGCCTGTAGCCTTGCCTGTTGCAGTCACACGTGTAAGATCCCACGGTGTTGATGCAGATGTCGGGACATGGGTTGTCTCCCTCCATACACTCGTTGATGTCTGTTGAGCAGAAAATTCATACAAGTTGTTTGGTTTGTCAAAGGTTCTCTCTCTCTCTCTCCTCTTCTCTTTCTCTCTCTCCATTCACTCCTTCTCTCTCTCTCATTCACTCATCTCTCTCTCATTCTCTCTCTCTCATTCACTCCTCTCTCTCTCATTCTCTCTCTCATTCACTCCTTCTCTCTCTCTCTCATTCACTCCTTCTCTCTCTCTCATTTCTCTCTCTCTCATTCACTCCTCTCTCTCTCATTCTCTCTCTCATTCACTCTTCTCTCTCTCTCTCATTCACTCCTTCTCTCTCTCGTCTCTCTGAGAGTGGTCTTTATGTCTGTATATATCATAAAACGAGTGTTAACGTGATCAGAATCACCAAAACAAATCAAATTAAACATTTTCTTGAAATCTTTATAGTATGCATGTAAGTCTCAAAAATGATTTCTTTGTCTGGATCTGAGATACTATGAGTTAGAGAGAAAATGGTTTCCATACTCTAGGTTAAGAAACATTTGAATATTAAATGCAAAAACATAGTCATGCTTTTGTAAACAATGGACAAAAACATAACTATGTTGGTGCCTGTCGGCTCCTCCTGTATAAGGCCGAAAACTAAAACTGGAATACTGCCTTCTGTTTCTGTTTTGGTTTTATTGTTAACGCTGATACAATAAAACATGTTAGTATAAAAACGTCAGTAACATCATCACGTTACTCTTATGCGTCGAGCAATAACCAAAGCTTATCAATCAATATCAGTAAAACAATAAGCAGCAGAAGTGCCAAGAAAAATGTTGCGTGTATTTCTGTATGCGGATATGTTAAACATCACATTTTGTAACTTTCCGCAGTCGTTGTGCTCACCTGCGTGTATAATCAATTTATATATGAAAATTTCTCACTGAAATTTTGTTTTATGTGTTGCTATTGTCATGTTTCGTTTCAAAGAAAGGAACCTCGTTTAGAAATGGCGCACTATTCCACAGGCACGTTCTGTCTTCATTCACGTCAAACTTGAGGCATACCTTTTGTCCAGCAACCTACCTACATGCCATTCATTCCCTTCATCCCACTCTCCTCCTGTCCTGCCCCTCCCGGTCTGTGTGTGTGTGTGTGTGTGTGTGTGTGTGTGTGTGTGTGTGTGTGTGTGTGTGTGTGTGTGTGTGTGTGTGTGTGTGTGCCTTGTGCCTTTGAGGTTTAGTTATTGTAAGTGAAAGTTTTAATGAATGGGGAGAGAGTGCGCTTTGATTTGATTTGTATATCAAGATTTGGCTCCTTATGAATATGATTATTATTGTTATCATCAGCATGATGATGATGATGATGATGATGACGACGCACACGACGAGACGACGACGACGACGATAATGATGATGATTATTATTACTATAAAAGATTAGAGGAAAAAATAAGCTTTGAATATTAGACGTATGTCTTGTTTGTTATAAAAATATGCTTCTGATTAGACTAATAAGCGTTTTAATATCAATTATTTTGTCTTGTCATGTCATTTTTTTGTTGGTTTTATTAAATGCGCATTGTGAAGTATTGCGTGTGTATGCGTGTGTGTGTGTGGGGTGTGTGTTGTGTGTGTGCGCGCGCGCGTATGTCTGTGTGTGCGCGCGCGGGGTATGTGTGTGTGTGTGTGCGTATGTGTGTGTATGTGTGTGTGTGTGCGTGTGTTTCTGGTTCGTATTAAACACAAGTATAGTATTACTGCTACACTTCAGGACTAACAGAAAGTGGCCGTTTTTGTCCATCATACTGACCAACACAGGTAATGTCGTCCCAGGACAGTCGGAAGCCATCACTGTAACAGCCACACTGGTAGCTGCCCTCCGTGTTGTTACACAGCTGTCGACACGGGCTTTCGTCCAGGAAACATTCGTTCACGTCTGTACATATCATCATCGTTATCATCATCATCATCATCATCATCATCATCATCATCATCATCATCATCATCATCGTGTCATCCATCATCGCATGTCATCACAAGCTCGACACAGGCTTTGGTCCAGGAAGCATTCGTTCACGTCTGTCACATCGTCGTCGTCGTCGTCGTCATCATCATCATCATCGTCATCGTCGTCATCGTCATCATACAGCTGTCGACACGGGCTTTAGTCCAGGAAACATTCGTTCACGTCTGTCACATCATCATCATCATCATCGTCGTCGTCATCGTCACCATCACCATCACGGTCGTCGTTATCATGACATCATCAACATCGTCATCGTCGTCATCATCGTTATCACCATCGTCGTCGTCATCACGATCACTAACAGCAGTGGCTCTATTGTCACCATATACTTTGAAAACAGCATACTCCTTATAATCTATAATTCTTAAATTCTTACAAAGCACAGTACGAGATACCAGATGAGGGTACCTAAGATATGCCCTTTCATCTTTCAGTATTCCTTAATGCCGTCAGTTCTTTATCAATATCAAACATTCTTAAAACAGAAACAAAATGAAAATAAACAGAAACAAAAAACAAACAAATAAACAAACAAAAACCAATCGACGAACCAAACCAAAACCAAATCAAACATTGGAATCTTTCCGTTATGTAAGTAATAATAACAAAAACAATAATAACGATAGTAATGAAGATAATAATGATAAAAAGAATAATAATAATGATAATGAATCACGATTAAGAGAGCCCTCCAGCATAAAATGCAGCTGAAGATTCTGTACAATGTTAATATGTAGGGGAAACTGGGAGTGATTCGAACCCTTACCCACAGAGCTAACACCATATGCAGTACCCAAGAGGCAAAAGACAAGGAGACTAACCACCTGAAAAAAGTGCTCACCATCTCGGGCTACAAAAAGTGGGCCTGGAACAGCCCGGGAGGCAGGAAATCCAACACCGCATCCCAACAGCCAGTGAAACAACACCAGCGCAGGGGACACATCACCATCCCATACGTAGGAGGTGTGAGTGACGCTCTGTCCAGAAAGATCAGAAAACTGGGGGTGGCTGTACATTCCAAACCTTCCAACACCATACGCAGCCAGCTGGTCACCCCCAAGGACAAAACCAGCAAACTCGACAAAGCTGGCATTATATACAGAATAGACTGCCAGGACTGTAACCAACATTATGTCGGTGAAACTGAACGCCCCCTTCAGAAGAGACTAACAGAACACAAGAGGGACTCTTCTCCAGTAGGAGCTCACCTACACGCCGAAAAACATCAATTCAGTGCGGACAATGTCAACATCCTGGACAGAGAAAATAAGTGGTTCCAGCGAGGAGTCAAGGAGGCCATCTACATCGCAGCCACCAACCCCCCGCTCAACAGGGACCGGGGCCGTTACACCCTGCCCCCGGTGTACCATTCTCTGATTCGATCTCGTGAACTGGGTTCATCCCATGTTCGCGAGATCTGAGTAGAGATTCACGCAGACAGCATTAGAGCGCTGACGAAGATGGCGAGAACGCCATCGAAAGCTACGGAACTGTGAGTAGCGATTTTTACACTGTTGGGAGACCTTGTTCTTCAAAATTGGTAGCATAATGTTAATATGAAGCTAATTATAAATAAAATACTGATAAGAATATTGTCAGATCTATATCTAAACATCACCACCTTCGTCTAAAAGCACGTATATGAATAGACGTTAAAAGAAATAACGAACGACGACGATGACGACGATGACGACGACGACGACGACGACGACCACCACCACCACCACCATCCACAATCATAGCATAACATACACCTTAGGCCACATAGGAAGGAGAATGACAGAAGGACAGATGCGCGCTGTTAATTAGCTGGCAGGGCAGAACCAACGATTAGTGGATATGGGCGCCTTGGCGTGAGAGTGTGTGTGTGTTGTGTGCGTGTGTTTCTTCGATTCCGTGGATGACCCACGTATTTGTCTTTTATGATGTTGAATATTGTAATTGTTGTGAGGCGTGAGTGTGATTGTATGTATAGCCAAAATATTTTCCTTGTGTCTATGCACTGGGCTGAAATAAAATCTTGTTATCTTGTTATCTTGTTATATAGCACCCACTTTACAGAGCACAGTCATGGCTGAAGTTTTTGCATTATTTTTTAGTCCAGCAGCAAGGTGGAGTAGACCAGCTGACACACATAAAGTAAATCAGTGTAGTTACCTTAATCAGCACAACACTATTATAAAACCAAACGATTTAAGATTATTATACAAAGGACTTAACAACATTTTACAACCAAAGAATTTAACACTATCATACAAACAGAGGAGTTACACTTATTATACAACCAAACGATTTAAGATTGTGACACAACCGTATGATTTAACACAATGCCACAACCAAAGGATTTAACAACATTACACAGTCAAATGTTACCTTGACAGATGGAGGAGGTGTTATCCAGGTGGTAGCCTATGGGACACTTACAGACAAACCCTCCTGCAGTGTTGGCACAGTCGTGACTACAGTTGTGAGTCCCCAGCTTACATTCATCTACATCTGAAACACCGAGAAACAGTCAACTTCAAAACAGCATCCATTGGTCTTGACAGATCATGTGGACTTGTGTTGGGGGTTGTGTCGTACCTGTGAAGCAAATCTGAATTGTCCTCTCCGGTGCACAAACCTGAGGAGAGGTGTAGGGAAGATCAGCTCTTGCCCATGAAGCAGGCTTCCCTCTCCATACAGCTGATGAAGTACAAGAAAAGGCAAGAGCCAGCACAGTTCGGCATCAACGATGTCGCCGGAACGAAGTTCCTACATATTTGCCACTGATCTTCTCAGTGTTCTGATCGTCATGGAGTGTGTATCCTTCTCTCCGACATTCACAGGTGTAGGAGCCAGGTAAGTTGACACACAGGTGACTAGCATCAAACCGCCCTACAGGCTCTGACTCTAGATTTCTGTCAGGTTAACCTCTAAGCCAAATTTTCCCTCTGAAGATTACTTCAGAGCAGCAGAGTTTTGTAGGTGGCCTTTGATTCTAGCCGAGTTCATCAGCCCTTTGAAAGGTCTTATTTTTAATCCTGCAAAGGTTCCGACACCGTTCTCACTAGCAAACCAGGTGGGTGTGCCGTTATAGTGGTCCATGGCCCGTCCATAAACAGGTAGTATCCGATCACCTGGTTGCTGATAGCAGACCAACAGTCTGACCTGACCCAAGAAACACCGTCAACAATGGCCATGTAAAAAACAAAACAAGGCAACAACAGAACAAACACTAAGAAATACACATCAACAAAGGAGTTACGGCAATGGATCCAAGGATATTTTTTTTTAAAAAGTGACAATAGTCGACCCTACAGACTTACTGTTCCTAAGAAGTGTAAAGAATTAAGTCACAGACGCTTTCACACCATACCTATGATGATGATGGACACTTCCGTTGATCCAACAATTAAATAGGCATACAGGTCCTGATCACCTAGGTTTTCCTGCAGGCACACGTACTTTTGCAGGCACTGCAGTGGAAGAGTCTGGCGACTTTGGGTTCGTTTTCGCCGTCCCTCTTCTGTTGAATAGCAGCTGTCCTAATGTGACTGTGCCCCGCACGCACCGTTATCGCCAGCTTACTCTGTTGCAGGCAATGCTTTTCCCATCTGGTGATGATGATGCCACAGCTGTTGACGTTGACCTTCAGAGTATTGTTGTATCGTTTTAGTGAACTTCTTTGGTCGCGGTATCCTTCCTTCAGCTCTCCGTACAGGAGTATCTTTGGGACACGTCACTTCTGAAGATGCTCTAACATACAGGACTGCTGACCTACATAGGCGTGCTGATCGTCATGTGCAGCGGGTCTACAGCCGTCCCCCTGGCACTCACTGGTGGAGGGACGTGGCGAGCTGACACACAGATGTGACAGCAGTCAGACAGGGAATACCCTCGTCCCCACCTCCGCCAGACCCTGGTGGTCTGGGAGCTTGTCTTTCGGGTTAGACGAAAAACCGAAGTCACGTGTGCAGCATACACTTAGCGTAGGTAAAATACCCCCGCGCATGAAAAGGATTGCCTTCGGTAAAATGACACAGAAAACCCATTGCCGTAGGAAAATACATGTACACAGGAAACTAAACAGAAGTGTGGCGCCGCTGTGTACTTCCTAAGGGAGGCAACTCTCATTTCAACAATCCAATTTGACAAGTACAAGAACAACAACAACAAGAACAAAAAATCCACTCAAATCCAATAATATCACGTTACATATACAGGTGCATTATTACGATTTTTACCACTGACCTACACAGGTGTGCTGATCGTCATGGAGTGTGTATTCTTCTCCCTGACATTCACAGGTGTAGGAGCCAGGTAGGTTGACACACAGGTGACTGCATGTCCCGTTCTCTGCCCCGTCGTTCCCCTCACTGCTACACTCGTCTATGTCTGGCAAATACAGTGTACATATAGCATTCAAAACAACAAGTCCTCTCACCAATAGCTCTACAGACATCATACAATCATCACTTTCTGGTGTCTATTTTTTGTGATCATCGCACACAGGGAAGTTACCATTGTGCTCACCTTTTTTTTCCGTCTCATTTTCTACTCCATCTTAATGGCCACAGAAGATGGAATAATTTTTTTTACAATAATGATGATGATGTCGATGAGGATGATAATCATGATGCTGCGGAGTTCCATCTAGGATTGAGACTGCGTGACAGGGCTGTGCTTTACGCTTACTATCATGATATATTCTGGTGTTAACCAGGCCCGAGAGATACAGACACCTGCAGTGCTGGTCAGACGATTTGAGCAACAGCCTCAATGACGCATCCGTGAAGTGGATGAGACTCGACAGAGTGGTCCCAGTCTTCCCAACCAGCCCACAGCACGTCCAACTCTGGTAGGAGCCGGTTAGAGCCGAAACATCCTACAATGATTTTTGAAGGGCCTGACGGGGATTCGAACCCACAACCTTCAAGTCGGTAGTCCATTGCATTAATAACTACACCACGGCGACTGGTAGTTTCTGATGTTTTTGTTTATGTCTCAGGTTCGGGTAATTTCTTGGGATCTTGGGAGGAGACAGAAAATTTAACACAGTTTCACGATGTCAATGTTTAATGAATATTTGATCCCAATTGGGGCGTGAAGGATAACAGTAAACACACACACACCACACACACACACACACACACACACACACACACACACACACACACACACACACACACAACACACACACACACACACACACACACACACACACACACAACACACACACACACACACACACACACACACACACACACACACACACACACACATCACACACACACACACAACAACACAAAACAAATATACCAAATATATATATATATATATATTATATATTTATATTCAACAAAACAAAAACCCCAAACCAACACTGATTGTAGTAACTTTATTCATCAAGAATAGCGGTCTGGTTTCACCTGACTCACCTGTCAGCGTCAGCGGGCTCCGGATTCAGTGCAGGGCTCAGGTATCAATCTTAAAGAACATGTCATCCAAAGTGTGTTCCGTCTAGCGACTAGTACACAGACAAACATAAGGACCAGCACACATGTCATCCAAAGTGTGTTCCGTCTAGTGACTAGTACACAGACAAACATAACGACCAGCACACATGTCATCCAAAGTGTGTTCCATCTAGTGACTAGTACACAGACAAACATAACGACCAGCACACAGGCAAACACCAGGGACAGGAACTCACCTTCACAGTTCCTGCCTGCCGTGTCGATGACATATCCTATGGGGCACGCGCAGTGAGCGCCCCTGGCGTGTTGACGCAGTCGTGAGAACAGCTGAGGAGACTCTCAGAACATTCGTCCACATCTGTGAAATATTGCCAGATATCATCATCATCATTATCATCGTCGTCGTCGTCATCATCATCATCGTCATCATCATCGTCATCGTCGTCGTCATCGTCATCATCATCATCATCGTCGTCATCGTCATCGTCGTCATCATATCATCATCATCATCATCATCATCATCATCATCATCATCATCATCACACTATTATATTATTGTTTTCATGATCATGATCATGATCATCATCATCGTTATCATCATTATCACCATCATTATCAGCACCATCAACACCACCATCCAATCACCACCACTGTCACACAACCCAATCATTACCACCATCTCCACCACCGCCATCACCACCACCAACAACAACACCAAACATCAACGACCACTACCACCATCATCAACCACTACCACAACCACCGCTATCATACCATCATCAAGAAGAAAAAGAAGAAGAAGACGAGGAAGAACAAGAAGAGGAGGGGAAGGAGGAGGAAGAAGAAAAGGAGAAGAAGAAGAAGAAGAAACAACAACAACAACAACAACGACGACGACAACAACAACAACATCAACAACGACGACAACAACAACGACGACAACAACAACAAAAACAATAACAACCACAACAACAACAACAGCAGCAGCAAAGCTATTACCTGTGCATTCAGCCATGTCGGCAGGGGAGCCTCTAAAGCCCACGTCACACTCGCAGTCGGACAGAGACAGCGCCACTTTCCCTGTTGTGGCGTGCGCATGCGCTGGGCATGCGCGGCAGGACTGCGTGGAGTCGTCATAGTATTGGAGTTCCGTGCAGACTGTTCAGTAAGTCAAAAAAAAAAAAAAGTAAAATAATGGGAAAACAGCAACAACACACCGACAAGTTCAAAATTTTATCAAAACAATCCGCAGTATTCATCACTGTATGTTGTTAACTCATGCAATCCAGCCAGCTCATACACACACACACACGTACACACCACCACCACCACCACCACCACACCAAACCACACACACACACACCACCACCACCACCACAACACCCCACACACACACACACACACACACACACACACACACACACACACACACACACACACACATACACACACACACACACACACACACACACACACCAATTTCTGGAAAACAAATGCACAGTATGCATATTAACTTTGCATAACTCTTAGTAAATTTCTGTCGCAAGCAATGATTCTATCTCACTGTCTGTCGTCTGTTGCCAAACATAAAAAAGAAAATAGAGCGCCTGAGCAGATGGGGAAAAACTTTGCCAAACTAAAACTGATTATGGTTTTGCTTAAACGAAACGAAACAAACAAGACTAAGTACATGTGGTAATCTGCAGCTCGCACAGAGGAAAAGCAGGTCTTTTTTCTCTTGGAATCGTAAGGACAAAGAAATAAATAAACAAACAGAAAAAAATGGACAAACATGCGACCAAAAATTTAAGAGTCTGGTCTGTCCTCTTTGTTGCTTAACCCTGATTATCCACTCTTGGGACTGAGAATTATCACCCATAGTTACACTTCTTGAAAATGCAGCCTCCCTAGCATCCCCCCCCCCTTTTTTTTAAAAAATAAAAACAAAGCACAAAAAAACCCAACAAACAAACATTATTCATCTTGAAAGTGCAGCCTTCCCAGCTCTCATTTTTCTTCTACAAAACAAACCAAAAAATCAACACGCAAAAACCAGCACACCAGGAAGCTGGTGGATAGTGTGAAGGAGTGGATGGGTTAAGTTTTTGCAGTTTATGGACAGGATGCGGGAGTGGAAGAGTTAAAAACAGTACCGAAAAATTAAGGACATATGGTACCAAATCCATCAAACCTTCACATCCGAGGTCATCCTCTCTTTCTTACCTGGCGTGTCTCTCACTCAAGCTTTCTTGCATACATACACACACAGTCACTCACACGCACACACAGACATACACACAGACATACACACACCCACACCCACACACAAAGGGGGTAGAGAGGAAGAGAGAGAAGGAGAGAGAGGGGAAGAGGGGAAAGACAGGAGGAGAGAGAGAGAAGAGAGAGAGAGAGAGTGAGAGAGAGAGAGAGAAAAGAGAGAGAGAGAGAGAGAGAGGGAGAGAAAGAGAGACAGACAGACAGAGAGAGAGAGAGAGAAAGAGAGAGAGAAAGAGAGAGAGAAAGAGAGAGAGAGGGAGAGAGAGAGAGAGAGAGAGAGAGAGAGAGAGAGAGAGAGAGAGAGAGAGAGAGAAAGAGAAGATTCACCATCCCTCAGTACAAAGATATACCTGTGCAGCTGCTGTTATCAGCAGCCAGTACATGACCCAGTTTGGTGCAGATGCACGTATAACTACCTGGCTGGTTCACACACGTGTCTTCACACAGACTGTCGTTGGCTGCACACTCATCCACGTCTGTTTAACATATACACGTGCGCGGGCATACACATATACACACACGCACGCACGCATACACACACACACACACACACACACACACACACACACACACACACACACACACACACACACACTCATGTTCTGAAGTTCTGAATGCTTTTCTGTTGCTCGTTAAATCGTAAGTTACCTAATATGGCACAATGCCAATAAGACTTCATAGAATCTTCCATCCCATATACACCTCTTTAATGAATAAATGAATGAATGAATGAATGAATGAATGAATAAATAAATGAATGAATGAATGAATCAATCAACTAATTAATTAATTAACTAACTAATCAAATATCCATTTATTTGTCCATTCACTTTTAATACCTTTGTTTCGTTTAATTAAAAGCGCATATGTGAACACACACACACTCACACACACACACACACACACACACACACACACACACACACACACACACACACACACACACACACACACACACACACACCGATGAAACACTACACATAATTTTGATACAGATAACAGGATCAACACACTGACCTATACAGGTGACCTTGTCAGTGTCAAGGACATAACCATGGTAACAGCCACACTGATAGGAGCCAGGAATGTTGTTACAGAGCTGTGTACACTCCGTGTCTCCCGCTTTACACTCGTCGACATCTGAACAAGACAGTGGGCAAAAGATCGAAAAACCGTTTTTAAGATATAATGACAATAACAGAATATGAATGACAAAATCATAAAAACCAGACATTTTACGAAAGAAAAACGTTTCACCCTTTGACTCCCGCGCACTATCCACCAACTACAAAACTGAACTCTTTGAATTCCTCTCCCTATCCACCAGCTTCCTGCATGAATCTGGTGGATAGGGTAAGGAAGTCAAAGAGTTAAGTTTTTGCTTTGCTAGTATGGTTGACAGGACACGATGCTGGTGGACACGACGCGGGAGTCAAAGGGTTAATGGAGAAAACAGACATTTAGCGATCAAACAAGACAATTAGTGAAAAAATACATTTTAACAAAACAAGAAGTTCAAAGAACAAAACAGGGTATTTCACAAACAAAACAAGACGTTAAACAAACAAAACATAAAATTTAACAAAACGAGATGTTTAATGCATAAAACATTTAGCGAAAAAACAAGACATTTAACGAACAAAACAAAGACCTATGACAAACAAAACAAGACATTTGACAGAAAAAACAAGACGTTTAACGAACAAAACATGATGCTTACAGAACAAAACAATACGTTTAACGAACAAAACATGATACTTACAGAACAAAACAAGACGTTTAACGAACAAAACATGATACTTACAGAACAAAACAATACGTTTAACGAACAAAACATGATACTTACAGAACAAAACAATACGTTTAACGAACAAAACATGATACTTACAGAACAAAACAAGACGTTTAACGAACAAAACATGATACTTACAGAACAAAACAATACGTTTAACGAACAAAACATGATACTTACAGAACAAAACAATACGTTTAACGAACAAAACATGATACTTACAGAACAAAACAAGACGTTTAACGAACAAAACATGATGCTTACAGAACAAAACAATACGTTTAACGAACAAATCAAGACATTGTCGACCAAAACAAAACATTTAACAAACAAAATATGCACAAAACAAGACATTAACGGAAAAAAACAAGACGTTTCGCGCTCAAAACAAAACATTTAATGACCAAACCAAGACATTTAACAAACAAAACATCTAAAGAAGAAAGCGAAATATTTTACGAGACATTTAACGGAAATAGATATTTACCAAACAAAACAAAACATTTATCAAGCAAAACATGACGTCTGACAAAGCAAGACACTGAACAAACACAAGAAGACATTTAATAAAAAAAAAAAGAACGTTTATAGAACGTTTATAGCATGAAACAAAACACTTAACACACAAAACGATACATTTAAGAAACAAGACATTTAACAGACAAAACAAGACGATTGTCGAACAAAACGTGACATAAGACAAAATAAGATGTTTAGCTAATAGAAAGAGACATTGTTATTTTTGTTTAAAGCCCAGCCGACTGCTATAACCGTTTCAAAACATACACAATACTTCAACAGTAAAAAAAGGAAAAGAAAATAAGTACACATATCAATGCATTTGTGTACATAAAGTAAGGAGATGCCCCTGCCACTGACCACGCCGTCCAATTTATCACACAGGGGACTGAAAAAAAAACCTGAATACAAACTGAAACATAACTAAGGACCTAAAACGTACAAAAATATTACCGAAAATTGCTTCCGTATATCTCATGCACTTAACGCATGTACCCAATTTTCAATCCAAAGAGAAAGAATTCAGACTTTATCGAACACATACAGGTGAATGAACCAGCAAGGCAGAAAATGCTAGGAAGAAATGACAGAAAGCAAAGGAGGAAGAAAGAAACAAAGAGAGTGAGAGAAAAGAGGAAATTTCTAGCACAGAATTTCCAGAAGTTGGGGATACTATTTATACTGAAAGAGCTCCCGGCATCCCCACAGGGGAGGAAAAGAGACATGTAACAGACAAGACATGTGATAAAGTGTAATAAAGAAAACATTCAAGAAACAAAACAAGACACTTAACAAACAAAACAAGACAATTAAGAAACAAGACATTTGAAAACGAGACATACAGCGAACAAAAACAAGACACTTAATAAACAAAACAAGACATTTAGCGAACAGGACATTCAACAAACTAAGACATTTAACAACAACAACAACAACAACAACAACAACAACAACAAAAACATTTGATAAACAAAACAAGATATTTAACGAACAAGACACACACACCCCTCCATATTCTTTCACACAATTTTATTTCCCCTACCCCACCCCCCTCTCCACACACGTGTGTACAGTGTACACCGACTTCCATATACCTTCACAGACGCTGTGGTCAGGCAGACTGACGAATCCCTGGTTGCACGTGCATGTGTAAGAGCCGTCTGTGTTGTGGCAGGGTAACCGTTCTTGACCTACTTGTTTTTGTACACGCTCACATTCGTTGTATGTCTGAACATACAACAAAAGTCTGTGTTGTCTGTTGTCTGTATGTCTGTCTGTCGTTTGTGTGTCTGCTGCGTACTACACTGACATACCCTGCTCTGTGTATCTATATGTCTGTTTGTGTGTCTGTCTGCGTACTACATGACATACCCTGCTCTGTGTATCTATATGTCTGTTGTGTGTCTGTCTGCGTACTACATGACATACCCTGCTCTGTGTATCTATATGTCTGTTTGTGTGTCTGTCTGCGTACTACATTGACATACCCTGCTCTGTGTATCTATATGTCTGTGTGTGTCTGTCTGCGTACTACATTGACATACCCTGCTCTGTGTATCTATATGTCTGTTTGTGTGTCTGTCTCGTACTACATTGACATACCCTGCTCTGTGTATCTATATGTCTGTTTGTGTGTCTGTCTACGTACTACATTGACATACCCTGCTCTGTGTATCTATATGTCTGTTTGTGTGTCTGTCTGCGTACTACATTGACATACCCTGCTCTGTGTATTTATATGTCCGTTTGTGTCTGCGTACCACACTGACATACCCTGCTCTGTGTGTCTGACTGTCTGTCTGTCCGTTCGTCTGAGTGTCTGAGTACCACAATGACGCACCCTGCTCTGTGTGTTTGTCAGTCTGTCTGCGCACCACATTGATACACCCTGCTCTGTGTGTCTGTGTGTCCGTTTATCTGTATGTTTAAAAAAATCCTATTTGATGAAGGGAATATTCAAGATGTATATATAGAGAATCGTTTGTTGCTGTACAACTGATTAACTGTGTGTTTGTCAGTCTGTCTGCGCACCACATTGACATTCCCTGCTCTGTGTGTGTGTCTGTGTGTCCGTTTGTCCGTTTATCTGTATGTTTAAAAAAATCCTATTTGATGAATGGATGTTCAAGTTGTATATAGAGAGAATCGTTTGTTGCTGTACAACTGATTAGCTAACCAAACAAGCAAGCAAGCAAGCAAGCAAGCAAGCAAACAAGCAAGCAAGCAAGCAAGCCATTAATCCATCCACCAGTCCCAAACCTTCACAGGAGTGCCCATCCTTAGCCAGCCGACGTCCCCTCTGTTCACAGCGACAGCGGTAACTGCCTCTCTTGTTGACACACACGTCTTCACAGCCCCCCTTGTCCTCCACACACTCGTCCACGTCTGAAAGTAAAGCACAGCTTCGTGAAAACAGACGAACGACACACACACAGACACACGCACGCGCGCGCGCACACACACACACACACACTCACACACACACACACACACGCACTCACACACACACACTATCATATTTATTTGTTTATTTATTTATTCAATCATTTCTTTCTTTCTTTCTTTATCATTTATATATTTATTTGTATACTGATTCATTTGTCTTTTTTTTTGTCTAAAAGCACTGTGTGAATGGACGTTAAAATAAATAACGAACGAACGAACAAACGAACGAACGAACGAACGAACGAACAAACGAACGAACACACCACACACACACAAAACACACACACACACACACACACACACACACACACACACACACACACACACACACACACACACCACAATACATGCATACACACACGACGAGAAAATCAACAACAGCAGTAGTAACACACCAACAATAACAACCACCTTTTCACACAAATATTCATACACCACAGGCAGATAGCCCCGACAACGCCACACACTTTCCCCCACACTCCCTTATTTCCCTCAACATCACAATTTTAAAAAACAAGACGATCAAGCTTATATTATTATCCCCATTTCTGTGCCTGTATTAACACGTTTCGCGTGATATTTACCTTAAAAACCAACAAATCTGGATACATTTTGCAATGACTTATTTTCAAATGGCATGAAATTTACGACTATGATTTATATCTGTTAGTCCGGATCATAATAACTGACATACAAATACCAAAGTGTTTATATGTTTATAACCACAGCAGTCCAAGTATTGGTCCAAGAGTATTTTGACTGTGCACATTCAAAACGATTTAATACATATTTGTTTTAATCCACAATGGTTCAAATACTGGGCTAATGTATGTTAACCGTATACATTTAAAATGGTACCCTATGTATAGGTTTTCAATCACAGTGGTTTCAGTATTGGACCAAGTGTTGTTTACTGTGTGTGTCTAACATGATACACTATTGTACACACATGCCACATTTGGCTAATATCGTCTATAAACGACTGAGAAACCTTTGCTGACTCTTGGAAACAAGCGTTGCTTCGTTGTGACCTTTCAATTCAATTCACGTTGTTTGTAAGGCTCAGTTGACCATGACCTTTGACCGGGCTTGATAAACTTACATACTAGAATACTGCGTTTGTGCACTGTTCATTCTTTAAAATTTGCATGTGTTATTTCCCTTTGTTTCTCGTAAAAAGATGAAAAATAAAGAAACGGAAAGAACGAATAAACAAACACAAACAAACAAACAAACAAACAAACAAACAAACGCACAAGAATAAATATTTGATCACACTACACATCTGTACCTGCCATCTTCACAAGGTCAGGACGAACTCAAACAGATATTTTCACTTTATGGATCATCCCGGTCCAAATCGATATCAGACTGTTCTGGACTATTCGCAAACATTTGCCACTGTTTAATAATGACAATGATTTTATTTTTATGGCTAAACACCCCGTTTCAGAGAATGCTCGTCGCACTCTACACACACACACACACACACACACAACACACACACACACACACACACACACACACTACACACACACAACACACACACACACACACACACACACCCGAAAAAAATCGGGAGAGGGGTAGGGTTGGGGGTCATGGCTTCCACGTCAATACATTAGCCCTTTGACTCCCGCATCCTGTCCATCAACTGCAAAAACTAAAACTTAACCCTTTGACTCCCGCATCCTGTCCATCAACTTCAAAAACTAAAACTTAACCCTTTGACTCCATCACCCTATCCTCAACTTCCCGCAGGAAGCTGGTGGATAGGGTGAGGGAGTCAAATGGATGTTTTTGCTTTGCAAGCATATTTGTAAACCGCAGGAAGCTGGTGGACAGGGCGCGGGAGTCAAAGGGTTAACGCTATACATCGATAAAGCATAAGCATAGTTCATCAAAAATAACAACAGGTCACAGCAAAGGAACCTAAAGGGAACCTACAAATCACCAAACTGGATGAAATATCGTCCACAATCAGTGAGAAATCCTTGTTGACACTTCTCTTTATACACACAAACATACACGCACACACATGTCAAATCAACATTACACATTTTTAAAGAAAGATGTAAAATCAGCAGTCACCCCCTTTGCAACCTGCTCTGAGCATAGACAGCAATCTGTATTTCGAGCGATTTTTTCCTATGTGACAAATGTTTGTGGTGAGGAAAAAAAAAAAAAAAAAAAAAAAAAAAGTACAACACGAGGTTAAAGAAACAATACAGTGCACGATATAGCAGAACGTAGCAAACACACACTACACACACTCTCACACAACGCTATGTTGTGTGGCTAAGTCCCGGGTTTTTCATCTCCCCATCTTGCCATTCGGTTTGTAAACAAGGTAACTGATGGCTGGGTCCGAATAGACAGCCCCTCTTTGCTTGTTATTGTTATTGTTGTTTAAAGCCCAACCGACTGCGTAGAGCCATATCAGAGCTATAACCAGTTCAAAACATACAAAACTTCAACAGGAATAAAAAAAGAAAAAAAAGAAAAAAAAAGAAAATTAAGTTCCCATAATAACACATTTCCGCACATAATCTAAGGACATGCCCCTAGCGTTGACCATTCTGTCCAATTCACCGCATAGGGGATTTAAAAAAAACACACCTGAGTACAAATTTCAGCATACCTAAGGACACCAAAACATATAAAAAACGGGCGTAAATTACCTAAAATCGCAACCGCATATCTCACCTCCCTAGAGCCAAAAATGCACTTAATACAAGTACCCAATTATTAATCCTAAGAGAAAGTACGTAAGACTTAATCGTACACGTACAGATAAATGGACCAGCAAGGCAGAAATTGGTAGGAAAAAAGTGACAAAAAGCAAAGAAACAAGGCAGAAACAAAGGAGTGACAAAAAAGAGTGAAATTTCAAGCACAGAATTTCCAGAAGGTGGAGATACTATTTATACTGAAAGAGCCCCCGGCTCCCCACGGGGGAACCCTCCTTGCTTGATGAAATGACTATCGACAGGGCGTCGGGAGCCTGGCAGGTGATTGTCTGGAGGAGGTGATTGCTTGGAGAGAGGCAAGACACTGGTGCTTCAGGTCCTATGCGCACTCTCGTGGTGTTTCTAGTTAACTTTGTTATAAATACGACATAGCAGAACGAAGTCCACGCACGCTACACACACATCCACACAACGGTACAAATGAGAACACAACACACTATGAAACAATGTAATGCAACAAAGTACAATTCGATACGATGCAGTACAATACAATACAACGCCACACAGCCACACAATACAATACAATACAATACCTTACAATACAACACAATACAATACAATACAACACAACATAACAACACAACACACCCAGCTCACCTTCGCATACTGTGGGGACGGAAGAAGGGCGATAACCGGGCGTATCACAGTCACACTGGTAACTGCCGGCAGTGTTGATACACTCCCCTGGACAAGGATCTTTGTCGCTACACTCGTCAATGTCTGAAAACACGCGCGCGCGCGAGCGCGCGCACACACACACACACACACACACACACACACACACACACACACACACACACACACACCATACACACACAAAACACACACACACACACACACACACACACACACACACACACACACACACAACACACACACACACCGCATTACATTTCAATTTACCATAGCAACTACGAACAAAAACATTTCACTGATGTCAAAACTATCTTTCCCGTTCAATTTTTTTCCATTTTAAATAAGTAATATAGCAAACAGTAAAGCGCAAGTGGAGTATTATCATAAGACCAAATCTGAATTCATGCAAAATATCCATAATTATGTTTGAAATACATCTGCATGAACCACAATCACAAATAAAGAAAAACACAACACGAATAACTACAGAAAAACCAAGTTGTCAGCATACACGTGCATATTATTAAGAAATCAGACTCGCTATCACATTCCATCACATACACTGACAACAATTGTATTACAATTTGAATAGAAGAATGAAGACTCGGTTGTTATTAATTGAAATATGGCAGCCATTTTGTTTAGAAGGTATGCAGATTCAACATCAGTTTTGCATTGTATTCTTCTACGTGGTATTTTATAACAAGATATATCTTTAAAAAGAGGTTACGTTTGGTACAGTTTTTCATACTTGCATTTTTAAATGTACAATTTCCCATGAAGGATAATGAAATCGAATATCGATTCTGGGCGAAAACTTTCCTCAATACCAAATAATATGTTTTCAATTAATCTAATATTTGCAGAGGTGATACATTCTGATTTTAAGATTTATTCAATCCCTCCCCAAAATCGTTTTATCTGTAAACAATTCCAAAATGTATGATCAATACTGTCTTTCGTTTCCAAACAAAAATCACAGCAAAAGTTGTCTAAAAGTCCCAGTTCTTTTAATATGATCCTTACTTCTTATAATTCTATGTACAATACGTGTACGTGTCTGTAGCCATTTCAGTGGAACTTCTTATATTTTATGGATTTTCATAAATACTGTTTCTATGGAACAGTTGTTCCCATTTCTCTGACCACTTAGAGCAAGACTTTATCTATCTATCTATCTATCTATCTATCTATCTATCTATATATATATATATATGTGTGTGTGTGTGTGTGTGTATAGATATCTATACATAACTACATAACTATATATATACATATGTATGTATGTATACCTAAGCGTGTATTTCTTCTGAGTACTCTTTTCAAAGAAGGGAAACAGAAAGGGAAACAGAAAGGGAAAGAGAAAAATCAGAGAGAGAGACAGAGAGGGTGAGAGAGAGAGAAAGAGAGAGACAGACAGAGAGAGAGACAGAGAGAGAGAGAGACAAAGAGAGAGACAGAGAGAGAGAGAAAGAGAGACAGAGACAGAGAGTGAGTGAGTGAGAGAGAGAGAGAGAGAGAGAGAGAGAGAGAGAGAGAGAGAGAGAAAAGCGAGTGCTTGGCCAAGCAGTAAGAGCAACGCCCTAATAAGGAAACAGCCCAACCTGAACCCTCTCCAGGGACGGAAGTGCCAGGAAAAATCACGCCTTTACCATGCCTCCAGAGAACCAACACGGTACATGTAGTTATGCTGTACACAGTGCGTGCATACAACGAGCCTTCATGATAAATGAAACCCAACAACCTCAACGAAAGTAGAAACAGCGAAACAACAACAGCAGCAGCAACAGCAACAACAATAAAACAAGTTATTTTCCCCATAGACATCTTTTTTAAACCAGACATTTTTTTTCATAATTTTTTCTTATATCGTTTGCTTCACGATTTTTATAATTTTGTTTAAAAACATTTGTACATCAATTCAAAAACATTCTTTAAACCACTTCTTCATTGATTCATCACTTTACTGAAACCACTTGTTCATTGATTTTTTTTTATAAATCTACTTCAACCGTACATTCAGTGACCAATTGATTTTTTAAATAATTTTCTTAAAATATTTGTTCACTGATTTTATAATTGTACTTAAACCGTTTGATTCTTATTATTCTACTTGACATTATATATCATTTTACTTAAACTCATCACTATCTGATATAGTTTATTTTGTTTTTTTCCTTGAACAATTTGTTAATCGCAGGAAATGGGATTTATGGCGGTAGAAGGGAGAGGGAGGTGGGAGGGATGGGAGACAGGGGAGATAGAGAAGAGTTGTAGAACTTTGAAATATATGATGGTGCGGGGAGGGGGGAAGTGGGGCAGGGGGACAAGAAGGGAGGACCCAGTGGTGAGGATGTCGGTGAAGTTAGGGTAACATGGGGCCAAACCAACAACACGCCCACTACTTTCTCCAGTGTTGTCGAGTTCAAGACTGAATGGCAACAATATCATTATGTCGCCCACACCGCTAAGAGTGCTGTTTTAGTGTTGTCGTCAAGTGTGTGTGTGATGTGTTGTGTGTGTGAGTGTGTGTGTGTGTGTGTGTGTGTGTGTGTGTGTGTGTGTGTGTGTGTGTGTGTGTATGTGTTGTGTGTGTGTGTGTGTGTGTGTGTGTGTGTGTGTGTGTGTGTGTGCACTGACATGTTGTAAATGTATTGTGTGTGTATGTGTGTATAATGTGCATGTGGTGTGGTGGTGGTGGTGGTGTGTAGTGTGTGTGTGTGTGTGTGTGTGTGTGTGTGTGTGCACTGACATGTTGTAAATGTATTGTGTGTATGTGTGTATAATGTGCATGTGGTGTGGTGTGGTGGTGGTGGTGGTGGTGGTGGTGGTGTGGTGGTGGTGGTGGTGGTGTGTGTGTGTTGTGTGTGTGTGTGTGTGTTTGTGTGATGTGTGTGTGTGTGGGTGGTGTGGTGTGTGCGCGTGCATGCAGCACGCGCGTATGTGTGTGTATGTGGACAGGTTGTGTGTTGGTGTGCATGTGTGGTGTGGTGGTGGGGGAGGTGATGGTGGTGGTGCGTGCATGCGCGTGTGTGTGTGTGTGTGCATGTGTTCGCGCACGGGTGTGTGTGCGCGCGCGTGTGCATGTGTGTTTGTTGTGCATCTGGTAGTATGTGTCCGTTATGTATGTGTGTGTGGTGTTACTGGAAATGAAAATAAAATCACCTGCTCAACCAAATGTCAGGGAAGTCTTGCCGCTGTTTTTTTTTCCCTTTAAGTTTTGTGTATTTAGTCTTTCTTGTCTTTTGTGTACTCTTGGCAAAGACCAGTTGGCCGAAAAATTACGCCTGTCTGGTTTTTGGTATTCAGTTTGCTTTCCCCATTCCACTGTTGTCTATTTCTTGTTATTATAGCCTGAAGACTGGCAGTCACTTTGATTTCGATTTCATATGATTCACAGGATCTTTAACACGCATAGGCTTCTTGATGTTCTATGCGCGTATACGAGGTACTAGCAGGTTTGCACATATGTTGACCCGGGAGATGGGGAAAATATCCACCCTTTACCCACTCATCATCAAGTGCCCTGCCGCATGGCGTTGGCGATCATAGCTGCCCTCCATATGTATCTATCCCTTGTCGCCGCAAGCACAGCTTCCACTCTCTCTGTCCTCAGCCACTCTGCAAGTCCGTCCAGTATTTTCTCCCTGGGTCTACCTGGTGCTCTCTTTCCCTCCCTCCACCTTTCCTGTTGTGACCAGGTGCTCTAATTCCCCTTTCCTCAAAAAATGGCCTATAAATGTTGCTTGCCTTTTCGTAATCTTTCTTATCAATGATCTTCTTGTGTCTGCCTCCATCAAGACTGTCTTGTTTTTTTTCTTTGCTGTCCATGGAACTCTCGACATTCTTCTTAGAAACCACATTTCGGCTGCCTCAATTTTGTTCTGGCTTTGCGTGTTGACCCTTTACCCACTAGGAGTAAGATACTCAGGCAGGATTGAACCTAGACCTTTCAACTGGTAGTCTATCGTCTTACCCACTTGACCCTCGCGCCACATTTGTTGTTGTTGTAATTACGGAATTTACAATGGCACGTAAGAAGACACGTCCTCCACACAAGATCGTAATTATACAATATGGATCGTGATACTGAATAAGAATCCATAAAGCATTCGTGCACCCAGACACTATACACCTACCACCACCACCCCGAACACCAACACATGCAAACAAAAGCACATGATCTGTATACGTTTCGCAACACGACCGTTGAAATGTAGGAGTCATGTCAATGATAATCGTGATTACTCATATAAAGCCAACACGTTTTCGTTTTCACAGACACACACACACACACACACACACACACACACACACACACACACACACACACACACACACACACACACACACACACACGTCCATGTACACACGCACCCACACATACCACGACGCACGCGTACGCAAAACACACACACACACACAACACACACACACACATACACACACACAACACACACACGCATATACACACGCACACGCACGCGTGCACACATACACACACAACACAGCAAACACACACGCGCGCGCGCGCGCACCACACACACTCACACACACATGCATGCAACACACACGCACACACACATACACAATACGCACACGCACACACCACACACATCACACACACAACACACACACACGCACACACACACGCACACACACACACACGCTCGCACGCACGCACGCACACACACACACACACACACACACACCCTTCCATATCCCAGTCTGTCACATAGATGTATGTCCCCTCAACATCTAATGGGGTCAAGCTCAAGAACGAGAAAGTCCTCCGATGATTGTCCTCAACATCTCAACCT
Organism: Monoplex corrugatus; assembly: GCA_030674185.1. NCBI lineage: Eukaryota > Metazoa > Mollusca > Gastropoda > Littorinimorpha > Ranellidae > Monoplex > Monoplex corrugatus. The sequence continues at coordinate 37,664,490 of CM060310.1, forward strand.
TACTGGCTTCAATCTTGCTTGGGTACCTGCCATCTGGTGAGTAAACATTGGAAACTTCTCCCGTGTCAATATCTGTGCAGCCCCCCCCCCCCCCCCCCGTGGGGGTTAATTCAGTATAAACAGTATTCCCACCTTCTGTGCCAGACATTTCCTCTTTTCTGTCCACTCTCTTTGTTTCTGCCTTGTTCCTTTGCTTTCTGTCCTTTCTTCCTGTCATTTTCTGCCATGCTGGTCTATTCACCTGTATGTGTTCATAAAGTCTTGCGTACTTTCTCTTAGGATTGATAATTGGGTACATGTATTAAGTGCATTTTTGGCTCTAGGAAAATGAGAAATGCGGAAACAATTTCAGGTAATTTAGGCCCTTTTTGTGTATATTTCAGTGTCCTTAGTTATGTTTAAATTTGTATTCAGGTATGATTTTTAAATCCCTTGTGTGATAAATTGGACGGAATGGTCAACGCCAGGGCATCTACTTAGATTGTAAGCGCGAGTGCACTGATATGTGAGTTTAATTTTCTTTTTCCTTTATATTTTTTTCCTGTTGATGTATTGTGTATGTTTTGAAACAGTTATAGCCCTACCGTTGGGCTCTAAACAAAAATACCACATAACAAATGTGTGCAGGCCTGCAAGTGCCTAATCCCACTGTTTGTGTAATACGCACGCAGAACAACAACTTAGCACGTTAAAGATCCTGTAAGTCATGTCACTGTCTGGTGGCTTATGGAAACATGAAAACATCCAGCATGCACGCCCTCAAACGAAGGAGAGTGCAGACTGTGCAGCAATGTACCGTTTGCATAGTCTTGGCTAACTAACGTGCATAAACGCATCTGAGAAAACTGGAACGCTGAAAAGCAACCACAAAAAAAGCCCAAACCTCTTATACATCAAGACTTTACGGAGCCCAGAGCAAGGAGAGACAGAAGGGAAAAGAGAGAGAGAGAGAGAGAGAGAGAGAGAGAGAGAGAGAGAGAGAGAGAGAGAGACAGACAGACAGTCAGACAGACAGACAGAGAGATAGAGAACAATGCGACCTGCTTGAACAGCACACACAGTATTTCTTCTACAAACACACATATACACACACACGCACACGCGCGCTCAAACACACACAAACGCACAGACATTCATACACAAACACACATAAACACAAACACACACACATAAACACACACACAATCACAAACAAATACGCGCACATACAAACATATTCACACTCTGACACACACACACACACAAACATTCACACACACACACACACACACACACACACACACACACACACACACCTCTCTCATACACACACGCAAACACACCCACCCACACACACACTCATACGCACACACACACACACAAACATAAACACACACAAATACCCACACTCGCGCGCGCGCGCACACACACACAAACAGACGCACACACAAACACACACACACACACACACACACACACACACACACACACACACCACACACACCCTAGATAACACCAAGGCTAAGCACACTGAACACAAGGAAAAGAGAACAAGGACAGTGAGCAATGATACCGGAAATAGACCAATATTTCAATTGTCGCCAGGGAAAAAAACAAAACGAAAACAAACAAAACCCCTAACAACAATACATAAACAAACAAACAAAAAAGTCTAATCGGCGTTTCAGGTCACCGCGTTCAGACTATAGGACTGTCATGCTATACCAAGTTTTTTCGTTGTCTAGGATGGTCATGCCATATCAAGTTTTTTCGTTGTCTAGGATGATCATGCCATACCAAGTTTTTTTGGTTGTCTAGGATGGTCATGCCATACCAAGTTTTTTCGTTGTCTAGGGTGGTCATGCCATACCAATTTTTTTGTTGTTGTCTAGGATGGTCATGCCATAACAAGTTCACTTTTGTGTATAAGATGGTCATGCCATACGAAATTTTTTGTTTTGTTTAGGATGACCATGCCATACCAAGCTATTTTTTGTTTCAACGGTCATCGATACCAAGTTTGTTTATTTGTGTCTAGGACGGTCATGCCATAGCAAGTTGTTTAGTCCAGGGTGGTCAAATGCCATACCAAGTTGTTTTTTTTCAACACTGGAAAGAGTTCAGATATCAGAGTTTGGAGTTACATCATACTCGGACAATTCCACCAGTATTCCACCCAAATCCACCGGCAAACTCCCTGAGCCTGCGCAAAACCCTGTGCGTTGACAAGGTCTTGGAAAGGGGAGGGTGGAGAAGGGATCTATGGAACACTCTAACTTGACACCACCACAATGATGGAACCATTATGATGGGCAGCAAACAGACCAGGTTTT
>CM060310.1:37669301-37671801 GCA_030674185.1 Monoplex corrugatus
CACAAACACACTCACACACACGCACTCAGAGCCAGGAAACGCCAGTAACAGATAACTAACCAATCTTCCTTTCAAACTTTCCCAGAAAATAATGCCGATTAATTTCGTCAGCAACTTTAACGTTTAATGTCAAACCTGCCACCTTACATAAAGAGTAAACCCACACAGTCCGCCCGTGTACAAGTTCTCACGGTTTGTTTCGAAACATTTCTTCAAAAACACTTACACGAAAGCACGACCGGAGATGATAATTACATTAAATGGTTTCCTGCGCATGAATAGATCAGCGGGCAGACATAACAGGGCCTACCGGATAGAGAGCGAGACAAATGTTACTGGAAGACGGCTCGCTTGGAAAAGGAGTTAGCGTCACACCAGTGTTGTTGGGCAAGGCGTCAGCGCTCTCTCTGTCTGTCTCTCTCTCGATCTGTCTCTGTTTCTGTCTGTCTCTGTCTCCCTCTGTCTGTCAGAATAGCAACGGCAAGTTTGAAAAATGGCTTCTAGCCAATAGCTTTTACCGTTGAAAAATAAAGCATCACTGTCATTGTCATTGTCATTGTCATTGTCTCTCTCGATCTGTCTGTCTGTGTCTCTCCCTATGTGTGTGTCTCTCTCACTCTCCCTCTGTCTCTCGATCTGTCTCACCCTCTGTCTCTTCCTCTGTCTTTGTCGCTCTCTCTCTCTCCCTCTGTCTCTCTCTCGATCTGTCTCTCTCTCTCTCTCTCGATCTGTCTCTCTCTCTCTCTGTCTGTCTTTCATCTCAACGTGTGGTAATTTGCTTGGAAAACTTTTTCGTGGAAGTTTGGTTCGGATGAATCACGCCCAGCGCGTCGGCGTAGTCGCCCAGACACTTGCGATTGGTTTAGATAAAAGTACATGTACAAGTCAGTCATCCGCCAATACTGACAAGTGTCTACGGTTCATGGTGAAATCCGGAATGTCGCCTACGCACGGGAAAACTGGAGACTATTCCCGCTACCAACATGCACGGAACACGCCCCTTCAAGGACACACCTGCGGGCAGGAAACGCGCTTGAGCGCGCGCACACGCGCACTTCCACATACATACACACACGCGCGCGCGAGCTCGCTGTGCGCGTAATTTTTTTTACACACACACAGAAACGAGTGTTATCAATTGATACACGTATGCACAGTGGTGTGTTTGAATTCACACACGTTAGCGCGCAACCCCCCTGCCATACCTTCCCTCCACACACACACGGGCGCGCGCACACACGCGCGCACACACACACAAACACATACAAACACACACGCACATAAACACACACATACGCACACAAACATACACACATACATATACGCACGCACGCACGCACGCACACACACACACACACGCACACACATATGCACACACACATACACGCACATACATACACGCACATACATACGCACACACACATACACGCACACACACGGCACACACATACAAACACACGCTCACACACACATAAACACAGACACACATACGCACACATACACACGCACACACACACACAAAACACACAGGATTGTGTGTGTGTGTGTGTGTGTGTGTCTAAAATCACTTAAGTGAATAGACATTAAATGAAAGACCACCACACACACCAATACAATCAAGTGATGGCCAGCTAAGCATAATCAAAGCAACAAAGCAAAGCAATACGATGAATCAATATTCATAAAATTTAACTGGGATAACATGTTGTCAGTACTACAATAAATACAAAAAACATTCATCATTTGACAATGGTAGTAAGGATAATACTAAAAAGAATAATAATGTTTGCTGTAGCAACAGCATACATATGAATATGCACACAGACTTATACATACATACATTCACACATTTACTGGATTATATATAATCATACATGAAATAGTTCAGTGTATTGCTATTTCTTGGTGTATATTACATTGACATGAGGTATTAAAATAAATTTTCCTGGTAAGAACAGAATAACTGTGTGTTATAATACTTTGGGGGGATGAGTTGGAGGATACAGATTTCAGAAGGGGGGAGGGGGAGGAGGACAAAAACAACAAAATCGGACATTCATACAGACAGCAATTATGTTGTAAAGAACTTTTTAATTTAAACACCTTATACAAATAAACAGTAAATTGATTGACAATGTTTTCCTTCACTGATGACACTAAATAAAGTCACTTTGAATAGACAAGGATTTATGAAGTATTTCATGAGGACGATCTATGCTCTTATGTATTTTAGTATTGGACGAGAAAATACACAATGGATTTCATCTGTATGCTGTTGACTCCCACATCTACTAAAGCGCATCTCCTGAAAATTTTTCAATTCTTCTTTTCGAAGCTTCTGACTGCTATGTCACGATCCAGAATTGGATGATACAGAATAAGCTATAGTTGAACGGAGATAAGACTGAGGCAATGCTCATTGGCATAAAACACAAGTTTTCCACCATAAAAGTTTGTTCTACTCAACTAGGTGACAACATTGTTTTACTCTCTGAATCAA